>OX438762.1:76762078-77261156 GCA_949316455.1 Acleris holmiana
GTACCACCCTTAAATGTTGTACAAATACTGGTATCGACTGTGGATGCCAGAAATAGCTAAATGTGTAAATGAATGTATTGTAGTAAAGGACCTATTTATAAACCGTATAGGTACTCAAACTAACGCTCCCAGGTTCACTTTTCGCTAAGGGCAATTATTGGCGTGAGTATTATTCTCGAGTCTTGGTTTTTCTATGTATATAAAGGTAAAGGTATGTATAATAAAACGTTAACAGCGCCTTTGGCTTGGTTTCGAATTGAGTCAATTAGTATGATTATTTATTTTCAGAAACGGACTGGATAAATCTAATTGAAGTATATTCTCTTTCAGATTTAAAATTCAAAAGTCAATTTTTATATTATTCCAAATTGTAACTATAGTGAGTTTCTCAGCGATTTATATTGTACCTGGGTCAAACTCTAACGTGAAGGTCGAGTTGGACTGCAGCAATGGCATATCTTACCTTAAGAGTTGTTACGCGCAAGAGTCACCGGTTGACACTTGTAAAACTTCTTCAGTGACCAGTCAGACAGGCATAGCACAGTGCCACGTAATTATATCTTTTAATATTTTAATATCGTAATATAATACGGGGACCCGCGGTTATTGTATCTAAGTGTGTATCTTTCAACCATATAGAAAATTTAATCAGAAATGTATGGCAAATGGCACCGCTGTAACTTAAATTATTAGAAACCATAATGTAACTTACGTAAGATGTATTAACCTTGTAACCTCGGGTCTCCTTATTGCTTAACATTAAGACTGCGACTATCTAAAATGTTCAATTATCAAATCTTCTACGGTAGCTATTTAGATTATCGATGATTTTAAAAAATAATGTCTTACTGAGGGCGGTATGGTGCTGACCTCACGATTTTCTTTCAATGAATTTATAAAAAAACTATCTATGTTGGTACAATTGATATACAGTTTACACTTTTAAAGTGCTTGATATCGCTTTTTACTTTGTGGTCTAAGTGTCGCTGTGAGTTAAAGGAATGCTAAGGCTTTGTTTTAATAAGTAAGTGTTAAGTGAATGCAGCCCAGCTAAAAACGAGACTATAGTTAGGTGCAAAACTGAGTCAATATTAGTAGGTACCTTAGTTGAATGTGAATAAGTATAAGATTAGATTAAAGGTATTCTTAAATGTCTAATACAGACAAGTACTTCTTGAAATTTGCTACAAATCCGCCCACGAAATAATTTACCTGTCACTTACATTCTTTAAGAAATGTTAACGAAAAAACTGTTCAATTTATTTTTTTCATTTGTCTTATATTTGGCAATTCTCTCTTTGGCAACCTCAAATAAGGACCCTGATAAAATTAAAGAAATGCAGCCTCTGTAAAATGCGTAGGGAATTATTGAAATCAGTAATATTTTTATTCTTAATTGGCGACATTCGTTAGGGGCACGGTTCACTTTCGCACCGAGACAAAATAGCCATACAAACTGGTTGTTAGTTCACTTTTGTAGCGGATTAAAATTCTGCAATATTTAGAAAACTATGTCCCTGATTCAAACAGTTTTAGGACCCTGTGCAGGGTCCGTTCGGATCGCTACCACCATCTTATCCATTAACCACCCACCAAGCAACAGTGTTCGCATTGTTGTGTTCCGGTGTGGGGTTAAGACAACCGGTGAAATTACTAGCATAGAGGCATTCCATCTTAGTCCTCAGTGTTGGCAGCGCATTTGAGGTCTTAGGATTATAGTCTTGAGACTTCAACTGTCTATGGGTATAAGATTCCACTTACCATCAGGTGGCCTGTGTGCTCGTGTGCCTTCTCCTTAACATGAAAAAAACAGTTGATACCTTATTTAGATGATGGAATTCCCTATAAATAGTTTTCTTATTTGGGGTTGCCATAGAGAAAACTAAATTACTAGTATAAAAACCAATTTAAATTTTCAGTTTTTGGTTCAAATTTACTAAACAACTATAAATGACAAGCAAATCATTTGTTTAGCGGATTTGTAGCGAAATTCAAGGAGTACTAATATGTAAAGCATTTGAAAATAGCTTTGTCATCGACTTTATTAACATTTTACTAAGGTGCAAATATTGACTTAGTTTTGCACCTAACTGTACCTACTCACAAATTCCTACATACTTACAGTTGGAAAAATGAACGGATAGCCTCGGACAGTGTCGCTATTCAATAACATTTGTTTTATATTTAAACGATGGGGCCTACGCTCAATTTCCAACAGGTTAATCAATTATAATTAACATCATTTTCAAAGTATCAGAATTTAAAATACGGTTTACATAGTCGTTTTACCAGATTCCCGAAAGAGAAGTTATTAAAAGAGTATGAACAATATCCTAATTTCATTGTTGAGTTATAGCGTTCCGGTAAAATATATCGCGAATGTGATTATTTAAAATTCTGGTATTTTGGGAGTGAGCGCCCTGTGCTGTTCTATTCTTCATTCAAATAGCTTTCACTTAGGTTTATACTAAATAAATAAAAAACCGGGCTAAAGTATATCGGACCATGCTCACTGTAGGATTCCAAAGCCGTCTACAGACACAAAAAGTGCACTAGCGAAAGAGAGTATCTTCATGGCACTTACGTTATTTTGTTGAGAATCGCAGTCTTTTAGTAATAACTCAAAAAAGGTGAATCCCATCATGTTTAAATTTTATTTTTTAATGTAATTACACGTTACCTTTGTGTTTTTTTATATTTTTGGACACACGGTTTAAAAAGGACACAATTTATACAACTCTTGGCGTAATTATTCCCAATTATGTTAACTTTATAAAAAAAAACTTAAATTGTGAGGGTGTGTGGGGAATGAGCAGTCGAAATTTGTGCCACACGCTGAAGTTTACTGAAAACAATAATTGTAGCTTCTGTTGCATTTATGGAGTGCCCCCCCTAGTAATATTTATTTTTGTTTTATACTCCAAATTTAATTAATATACATTTTGTACTTTTGACTAAAATGCCGGTAACATTCGGACGGATGGACAGACGAGCATGACGAAACTTTAAGCGTTCCGTTATTGACATTTGGCCACGGAACCGTAATAGGGCCCTCAATCAGAGATAATGCAGCTTCCTGTTAGTAAAAGACCTTTATAAATGGGTTCAGGAATTCCAGAAATGCCCCCAAAAATACAAACGAATATACTAACACATAATTTTATCTCTTTATATTGTACTAAGGACCGTATCGGGAAAAAAGTAGACAAGACAACTTTAGGCATCTCTAAAAACAGGCACTTAAATAAAATACTCAAAAAAAAAATTAAAATACCGAAATATCTTCCTTTAATTAAAATTAAACTAAGATACAGAAAATCAAACTAAGGTGCAACCTAAAAACCTAAAAAAAAACAAAACTAGATGAAAATCAAACAATAACTGTCAGAAAACAAACAAGGAAATTATACGACCGTATATTACATACATACATAACATCACGCCTTCATTCCCAGAGTGGGGTAGGCAGAGCTACAGAAATACAAACAACTCCAAAAAGACATGTTAATAATTCTGTAAATTGGCCAAGAAAAATCAGTACAATTAAATTAATAAGTAGGGTACACGAAAAGATAAGGCCATCAACATCGAGAAATTCGGCATTAATGTATTTAGCGTGGCAAGCGATTGTCAATGCGGTATGCGATCGCAATCCTTTTTCACTACGGGGACTTTGAATGCTACGGTATACCGTGGCGAGTGCTTACAGAAATTATTACTACCACACATAAAGAAGCACAGGATTAGCACTTTATTTTGACCGTACTTGGCCTCTTGTCATTACTCTAAAAAGACGAAGGAATGGTATAAAGCTAATAAGGAAGAAGTTAAGTAGTGAATAAGGAGATGAATCTCCCCAATTGCCCAGAAGTCCGCTCAATTGAGCAGTATTGGGCTATCATGAAAATATACCTCCAAAATATCGTCAAAGCTGCCACCTCATTTGAAGACATTAAAAAAAGTGGAACAGGGCATCTAAAAGTGTATCAAAGTAGTCGTCAAGAATTAAATTCTGTCTCTAATGAGACACATTAGATAGAAAGTTAGGTTGCAGGAAAAATAGATATAATACGACGAATTAATTTAAAACACTTTCTATTTGTTTCAGTATTAGTTTTCACACAGAATAGAAATAATATAATTCTAAAGCTGTCTACTTTCTTTTCGATACGGTCCTTATAGAGATCTACATAAACAAACTATTGGCGATTTATTTGATAAATTCGTGAAAGCTACGACCCAATCCAAAGAGTTAATTTTCATGAATTCAACAGATGAATTGTTACATGTCATCACCTGAAATGTGGCAGACAATTTGCGAATACTGGCACATACCAGAATACTGCTACAGTGGCGTGAACAGTATTAACTACACGGCACATTTAACCAACATCACGCTGAAAGATCAATGCGCGTACATGCCAGCTGGTAACGTAACACTCGATGGTAAGTCATTTAAGATCTTGAAACCAATTTCGATTTCGATAACACTTTTTTAGATTCTGTTGTTTTTACCACTACAATATCTATTGCCTGGTAGCTTAATTACGTTAGTTTTTTCTTACTTTGTAATTCCTGTAATTTTTAAAGTTTATTTAACGTAGAAAACAATTTCTGACAAACCAATTACTGTTTTTACTAAACAATGTTTCAAAGCGTACCAAGAAAACAAGTATATTTTTTACCCTTTTTGTGTTTCATTTTCAAAAATTTTCAAACAAATATTTCATTAGGAACTAACTGCCTTTTACTTATTAAAATGATTTCGATTTCAGGCCACATTTTCATCCCACAGTGCCGTGTCGGCGGAGACTATGTCGACCTAGAAGAGCCCTGTAATTTGACATGTGACGATAAGACCCTGTCCGGTGTGATAGGTAACCAAAAAGTGAACATGACTTGCGAGGACAAGATGCTCAACTACCGTTTGTGTACCAATGAAACAACGTTGGCACAGCTGCCTAATGGCACTAGCAGTGAATGTCAGGTACCTATCTAGGAAATTATTCAAACATTGTTAGATAGTTAGCCAGACAAGTTTGAGCGCGACCGTCCCGGTGTGGAGGCAACCGACAAGGTTCCTGTGATTCCTTTTTGTCACATTTGTCTTATAAACATTACTTACTGGGCAAAACAAAATATGTCCAGACAAGAATGTGCCGATATGACAAAAAAGAAATCAATCTTTGTTTTAATTATGGAAATTACAATTACTTTGATGAAAAAAAACAGATGTGTCCTATGTCAATTTGGCGGTTATTTTTTGTCACCTCGATACGTACGCTTTAATATAAGTATGATGTTGTGTAGTTATGAAGCATACGAGGGCAGGATGATAGGTAACTAGACTAACAATTAAATACTACAGGCAGTGTAATTTTTTTATTATTATTTTTCTACATAATCTCCATTTAGCACTTGGTCCACCTTCGCTCCAACGCTGTTATACCCTCCATAAAACGGCTTATCTCAAGGCCTGTAAAATACTCCTCTACAGCAGCTATGACCTCTTTATTTGTTTTAAATTTCTGTCCCCCCAAAAAAGTTTTGATTTTGGGGAACAGATGGAAGTCTGACGGTGCAAGATCAGGTGAATAAGGTGCGATCATAATGCAATTCGTTAATTTTGTCTATGGCCTTAAGGGGGCACCGAGCTTTTTGCGCTCATTAACTTTAGGTATTTTATGCACTCTGTGTATGTGTGCGTATAGCACACCAGCAAGGAGCGAGCTGGAGCCATGCGCCGGCCGCGCGCCGCGCCTGACGAGCCGTGCGCCGGTCCACTAGGCGCGGAGGTTGCTACCAATGTTTACAAAATAAAAAAACATAATCGATTCCGAATACTTTTATTCAAATATTGACTATAAGAAGTTAAAAACTTTTTTCAGTCTACATTTTTTTTTAAATTTGTTGTTTACTGTCGGTAGGTAAGGTAGGATTGATTTACTTGTATTGTTGAGGTACAGTCACATCACGAGATTGTTGAGCCACTCTAGAACCCACTCACAGATAGATAGATAATTTTTAATTAATGCCGTTTGTACATCTATGGTGTATTTAGCTAGTGTTAAGTTATTTATAATATTTATTGGGCAAATTGTTCGGCTAAAGAGAATAAGTCATAAGTAAAAGCCGTACATCTTCCAATCGGCCATCTTCCCTCTCCGAAGGTTACCGGGAGAACCCTTTCATAGAAAGTTGACGGTAAATTTTGACGTAAATAATTTCTTTTGCGTGACTTGACGCTGTCATTAGGACAGAGTTCTATGGTGGCTCAACAACCCCGTGATTTAATGTGACTGTATATTGAAATGAAATAAAACATAATTACCTTTATTGACAATATTCTAAGCACAAAATAAAGTAAACTCAATACCTAATGTAAAGTAATAAGAACGGCTGAGTAGGGCAAAAATCCCAGTCATGGACCCTTTCTTCAAGATATTATTTTTAACTGACTTCAAAGAAAACGAAGTTCTCAGTTTGACCTGTATGTATGTATGTATGTTTGTCCGCGATTATCTCACGTTTGGCTGAACCGTTTTTAATGCGGTTTTCAGAAAAGTATTTGTTTCACATAGGAGAAGGTTTTGGTATTTTAACCGTCTTTAAAAAAAAGGATCTTAGTTTGTACGAATGTTTATACATGATTATTTCCGCAAAAACTTCAATGTCTGATTCTGATCACTATAAAGTATAAAATTAAATTGATGTTTTAAAAAACTAAAAACTTAAAGCTGCTGTATCAATCACATATTTAGAAGTTCCTACTTAATGTTTGTATGTATATAATGTAATGAATAATGTACGCAGGTATCTTTAGAAAAAAATATTAGGACATAAGAAACAACAATAATCAATATCGGATTTTACTTCACGGCATTATTTTGTCTGTGTGAGTAAGCAATGTCATTGTCTATTTCTCCATCCACTGAAAGACAAGAAATTTGGTCCATTGGCATCCTGTAATAAAACAGAACGTTTTGATTTAACTATAATTTATTTATTAACAGAATTAGTTTTTGGATGAAATTTTGTAATCCTCATTCTATAAAAATAATTCGTATTTGGGACTTACAATTCCATTGTGTGGTAAATTTTATAATCGATGTCAACCAATTAATTTACTCTGTAAATTGAAAAAATATAAAGATAATGTGAAAATTCATACTAAATTTATTAAAATGTTTTCCTATACACCTCTTACTATTTTTACGCATACCTCACCGGTTCATTAGGTACCTAACTCTTCGCTTTGTAGCGAAGTGCCAACAACTGGAACATTAACCCTATAAATAAAAAAATATGAATAATTTTGCAATTTTACTTATTTGTTGAAATATAGTTGTTAGGTACTGAGTATACTTACGGAGTATTCTCTTTGTATTCAGATTTCTGGAGATGTCTTGCTCTAGAAATATTGAAACCATCCCAAGAAGTAACAATATTATATAATTAATTATAGTAAAAAAAACCTCGGGTCGTTCTAAGAAGCTTGTTTTGCCTGTAAATGTGTTTTTTTAGCTAAACTACTTATATATATTGGTAAATATTCACCATAGAAGTGTATTTTTTATATACCTACCTACTAATTGAAAGAACTTCGCGTGTTGTTTAAAATTACTTGTGTAAATAAACCAATTTTGGCCCAAAACATCAAGACTACAACTAAACGATTACAAAGTCTTAGTAATACAAATCGATACATCTCGAAAATCAGTCTATGTTGCTACCGATTTATTTTCTCCTCCCTTAGCGTGGCATTTTGACAACTGTCAAATCAGGTTTCTTAGAACTACTCCACTATCAGTAGGTTTACGATTTTAACTAACTTCATTTCTTCACGCAAGCGTTTAGCATTGTGCTTTTGCCAACCCCTTCTCTTCCTTTCTTGGTTGTGTTTGTTCCCCATTTAAAATAAAGTAAAATAATCACAAAAATCGCGATAAACGCAACCAACCACCAAGCGACACAGCCTCCACGTCCGACGGCCGAAGCCTGACTAATGCGGACATGGGGGAAACGTGACGGCTCTGGCTAAAATGGACGAAACGCGTGCGAATTTAGGTATTTCCTTCATATTAGTAAAATAAAAACACATTTTCAAATCTAAAGTGTAGAATATATAGAAGACGTGTAGTTTTGTTGTAAATCCAAAACTGATGATCTTCCGTGAAGTAATTACGCCGTACTAAGTGTTTATTTTGTTATGTAGAGGTATCTTTGGATGTTTTTTCTATCGAGGGAAGTACAAGTAATCGTGTTTCTAAAGTATATGATAAATAGAGTGATTCCTTAAATATCTTACATATGAATTGCATAACTAAAGCTTCAGTAAAAACAATGCAGCAGGCGATCAAACGAACGCATTTTTTTCGTAATTACGTATCGTTGCCTCGGCGCACTCTTAAGATAAATGTGAATTCTTGCATTGTCTTGATAGATATTTTTTTTTTCGAGCTAAGCCTGGTCGCTTTTGCTCAATGCATTCCTGCAGTTTATCAGTGAGTATTCGATGTCTATGTATCGTCGTCGCAGTCGCTCATGCGCAATATTGCAAGAAAGCTTTTAGAAAATGTATTATTGCTTTATTTTAATTGAATCTTCTGTGTACTTCAGGCGACTTGCGACGTAGACTCAAGGCGCCTCATGGAAATATGCGAAGGATGGAACGCAGACGAAACCGAGACTTGTCGGCCAAGGTACTGGCAAAGTTCGGGACTGCCCACTAACCTGTCGTTCACTGCTTACCTCGATCTTAACAGGACTCTTTGGGTTAATCCGTGTTTGTACCCTGAGCTTCGTCACATTGTCATGCCCGATGGTAAGTATATTTCCAAGAGCTCTTTAGTATATTTGGGTAGTTGATAGGACCTGTACTGTACTTCTTTTATGGTATTTAAATATAAAGAGGCTGGTTGAAGGGTATTGGGCCTAAACCGAGTTATAATTTTTTCAAGTTGTGTTTTTTCTTCGCCTAAAATATTCTTAAAGCATTTAGATATTTCCATACCGGTTACTTCTTACTTTGGACTAAAGCAAACTTATAAAATAGGTTTTACCTGTACCTCCCGGAGCATCTAGGAAAAACATGTTGCCCTCATTTTCATGAACGGTTTGCATTATTTGATCATAGACTAACTTTTGCTTATCTGTTAGTGATACTTAATTTCTGTTACCAGCTCCTGTAAACGTATTTCGTAACTGGTTTCCCTAATTAACTCTCTGTTCTCTAAATCTAGAGGTCTGTGTACTTGGGGCAAACCGTACTCTTTAAGTGCAAGTTCACCTAAAGCTAGATACGGTTCTCCAATTTTAAATAAACATTAATTAAAAAAAATCTCTCAGGTAATCTGTCTCACCTTCTTGCTGCAGCTCTAGTCGTCGTAAATAGTGTTCTGAGAGAATCACTTGAAATGAATTCTATAAAAGTAATGAGTCTAAAATTTTACAAAAACATAATTGAAAAAAGCTCATGATCCTCGACAGTGATTGAGACAATGACGCCTCTTCCAACAGTGCATGCCAGTGTTCGTCGTTTTCAAGAAAACCATACCAAAATGCATACCATTGACGGTTTTGAATAATTGAAATGACGTTGGGTCTCGAACTTCATGCAGAAGCATACGAAGATGGAAAGACTCAGTGTTGTTTGGGTGCATAGTATATACCCTTCCCTTCTTTTTGCTCTTTTTTGATAGCAGGCCAACCGTCGACAGCTAATCCTCTTTTCCTCCATTTCGAAACGATTATTGCCAAATATAATATGCCGTTATTTCAGAGTATAATAGATTTCTACCAAAATGATCTGACTGACATAGCTTAAAAAAGGATAGAACTGTCGTCTTTGATGGACTGCTTACTTTATCGCTGCGGTTTTCTTGATTAAAGTATACCCTCTGGCCATTCTTTAAATGAACCGCGAGATGAACTGGTGAATCTACTAGCGTTTCGGACAAGACCATCATTGCGGCGCAAGAAACTCCAGCAGGTCACTTTTTCAATCATAAAGTACAATAATCACAATAATACTTTAAAGTAAGATACATTACAAGTATTTAATTAAGTAATACATAATAATTATTATAACTTAAACGAATGAAATCTTTACAAATGTAAGATTAATAAACTAAAAATAATGACTACAGGAGAACAACACGATGAGGTCTACGTCTCTACTTTTGCATATACGTCTACTAAATAATGACTTAATAAAGCACGAAAATATACGTTCATACATAACATCACGGCTTCATTCCCAGAGTGGGGTAGGCAGAGCTACAGAATTACGAACAACTCTAAAAAAATAAGATAATTATGGAACCACATTTTGCACAATCAGGGTAAGATGTTTACAAGTCTATCAGTGACAGGTTGCAAGCCCATCGCCTAACAGTACTACAAGCCTTTATTCCCTTAGTCGCCTCTTACGAAATCCACGAGAAGATGGATTGGGACTATTCTAACGCGACAACGAAAATATAAAATGTTGTTTATTTATCAATATACGGTAGAAGTAAAAGCTTGCTGCAGTCTTTTTCAAAAGCAATTTCGTTTTATGATCAAGCTGTTGTACAGAAATAGCGTAACCATCCTCCCCATCCCACCCAGGCAGAACTACAGTTTAAAAACCTATTTTCAACGTATGATATTATCCATCTAAAAGGCTATCATGTATTCCGACACGCCTAAGTAAAAGAGTATTGTGACTGGCAAAACAAGTGAAGAAGAACATTTTTTGATTCAAAGAGGGTTAATTCCATGTGGACCAGCACTTTTGTGGAAGTTTATAGAGTTTAGGTACTTTGAAACAATGTTACGATTAATTTCAATAAAGTTTAGGTCTATCCTTGTGACGACTCTTGTGATTTACATTACAAAGTACATAAAAATAAACAATATATCACTTTAACCGCCTGTTTCACAATCGACAAGTAAAGCTTATTTGATAGATAAACTTAGCCCTTTCTCTTTCTGACACTTGAAAATAGACAAGGAGAGAGACATCTTTATGTGACAGA
This sequence comes from Acleris holmiana, assembly GCA_949316455.1. Lineage (NCBI taxonomy): Eukaryota > Metazoa > Arthropoda > Insecta > Lepidoptera > Tortricidae > Acleris > Acleris holmiana. The sequence goes on from OX438762.1 coordinate 76,773,100, forward strand.
TAAATTTACTTGTCGATTGTGAAACAGGCCCTAATTATAATTGAATAAATGGAATTATAACAAACTTTTTTGACGTCTGGTCATCAGGAGGCTATAGAGGGATTGCAGGGTGATTCTTGGCTAGCGATATCTAGAACGACAGATATAGGTTCTTCGAACACAGAATGAAAATTGTCATTAAATAAATTACGAATTCTTTATAAATATTGATTTCATATAGGTAAAAAATACAGTATTTGATTTAAATTTTTGTTCGTTAACAGGTTCTACACATCAGCCAAACTGCGCAGACAGGCATCTGTTTATTATGCCATCTTGCGAAATAAGATGTAATAACACTCAGGTGAGATCTATAAATAAATAAATATCAGGGGACCGTCACACAAATTGACCTGGTCTTAACCTTTCGGTCGCCGAGTGACGGATCCGGGCAAACATTTTTCTGTCCTGCCTTCTAAATGTTAAACTAAGCTCTTATATGTATAGGTACGTACTTATTTATTATATAAAGTGGCACTTCATATTGATGATAAGATTGTCCCACTGCTGAGCAATTTTCCCTACATTTCAATAATTTCCTATTTGATGCCTCTTTTGATCAGCTTTGAGAAGAAATGCGTCCTAGTATCTCCGGCTAGGCTTTATATTAACAAGTTTTCGAAGAGATTTTTAAATATAGGTATTATTATTCTTGTTTTTAATAATGAGGGAGGCGGGACGATTCGGAAGCTTTACTAAAAGATACACCGGAGGTGGCAATGGACAGAGAGTTATGGAAATCCAGGGAGGAGGACTTAGTACAGCAGTCTGACACAATATTAAATAGGCCAATATAATTATAAAATAATTATAATAAACTGGTACTTACCATGGTTTGAGTTATTTTATGAGTTCTCAATACATTTGAAGCGATAGTAGAATTTTGACGTGTAAAAGTGCACTTTTTATCTTTTATCAACGATGTTTTAACTTTCTTGATCGGGATTTTTAATTGTTGCAGTTAAATGAAATATTTCAAGAAGCATCTGACAGCAACGCGACGACGCAGTACACCAGGCAGTTCTGGTTGTTTTTCCTACTTATGATCATCAGTTGGATCGGCCAAGCGGTGGTAGTGACCTTCGCCGATGCTATATGTTTCAACCTTCTTGGTAAGTACACGATTTTATGAACCAGGACGGAAGCCAATATCCCTTGTTTATAAGGACCCGTATCGACCCTATCAAACAAATGTATGGCATTCGAGTCGCTAAAAGAGATAGTATCTTCTTTTAAATATAGTCTTCCACAGATAATGCATAGAACTACATTCAGTTTTTAAACTTGACAGGCCATACTGCCAGATTGTACCGAATTACAAAATGAAATTTCATAAAATAAACTCCAAATGCACCTACCTATCGTATCAAGTTTATATGCAGTAAAATTGATTTGTATCCAAGTTTTGAATAAAGGAAATAAACCTTGGCTAATTTTAAACCTCCTGACTCTACAATGACGTAGCTACGAGTGGGTTCTATATTTTAAAACTTAACTCATAAGTCCCTCGGAAGTTATAAAAATCCATACCTCCCGAGGGAGCTATAACTGCTCTAAGTGTGCCCTTTCTGAGGAAGTGTGATGAAAATGAATATAACCTCTAGTTAAATGGATTGTTTTATGCATTTTACTAGAACCATTTATTTTTCAATATCTCCCTTTTCAGGTCAAGAAGTCTCACAGTACGGTAAACAGCGCCTCTGGGGCTCCGTCGGCTGGGGAATATTCTCTCTTCTCACAGGCGTGTTGATTGACACCTTCAGTGAAGGCGATTACAAAGACTATACAGTGGCTTTCGTACTTATGTTCGTTTTCATGTGTGGTGATGTCATAGTATCCTGCTTCCTAAAGGTAATTTATCCGCTAAAGAGAAAACGCGTGAGGGTGCAATCTTCGGCTGTAGTGAAAAGTTAACAGAACAATAATTCAGAATAGTGCTTCCATGAAATTAAATATCGGTTACGATTGTCTTCTATTCTTACTAATATTGCGAAAGTATCTCTGTCTGTCTGCGTGTTACACAATCACGTCTACACTACTGAACTGATTTAAATAAAATTTGGTACAGAGATAGTCTAGAGCCTGAGAAAGGACATAGGTTTCTTTTTAATGCGAAAAAAGGCTGTAAGGGGTTACAATAGGGGATGAAAGTCTTCTTGTGATGACGTCGGCAAGATACTCGTACATCAATGTTAACATCTTAACTTTTACTTATAAAAAGTGTAAGATTCAGCGTTTTTTCAATATTTTCCACTTGGAGGTTTTGTTTGGATGTGAGTTAGGCATTTTTTAATAATGAAAGGAGGAAACGGGATCTTAAATTTGACTGTAGTCTGTCTGAAAATTCTATAATTCTACCTATATGATATGAAAATGGGTATTGAGAGTAATAACTTAAAGAAAATGTCCAGCGTTGGTGTTTTTTAAATAACGAATCCTAAGTGGGTTAGTTGATAGGTGGATGTATGTATGGAAAAATCATAATTCGATGACTGAATTATAAATAGGTAAAAACTAAACGTTCTTTTTTAATCTAGGGTCGATTGAAAAAATACAGAAAGGTTACAAAAGTGCAGTGAATATATATTTTTTGACAATTCATTGTTTTAAAGGGTAGAGCCATAAAATGAAAGTTGTTAAGTGTGTACACCGCTTACATAAAAAAACCAGTCGTAAACGATTTTTTGGATAAATATACCCTTTGAAGGTGTTGTAAACTTTATCTGTACTTCTAACAAAAGTTCTACCTCTTCGCAGACGAAGTCGCGGGCGGAGTGCTACCTTTATATATATACGAGTATAACAAGCTATGTACTAACTCGATGATGAGTCCAGTCCTAACCGCTAAAATTAGAAAATTGGTATTTAGAGGGGGGTTTTTTTTTTTTTTACGTTGGCGTCGTTTATACCTGAAAAATGTTTGCTGGGTTTTATTACGTAATAAATCATTTATTATCAGAATAATATTTGTTTCGTTGGCATTTGATTCCACATCTTCATGGACGGTATATGTTTGATAAAAACGGGCTTTAAGAGTTCCATCCCCTAAAAAAACCGACACCTCTGTATTACTTAATTTTTTTTTGTTGCTTTGCTGTACATTATTATAATTTTTTCTTCTTCTCTGTCTCCGATTAGTTCCTAGTCTTTAATCATGTTTTTTTGTGTATTTTCACATCCTTTACACTCGCGAGCAAAAGTATCGAATCACTTTGCATTTCTTCATGTGCATCCAATATCTTTGTAATTTCCCACCCGAATCTGAAAATTATGGTACCAAATAAAAGTTAATAATGTAACGCATTGGAAAATGTGCTAATTTAATATTCAAGGCCCAAAGGCTGAAAAAAAAACGCGAATAACGGAAGTAGCCTGAAAATACGCTAAAGATAAACAAGGCAAACTTGTAATAAAAGGCTCGTTTAACATACAATACGATTGATTATTATTAGATTAGTATCGGGTATTGCCACCCCTAGCCTTGCTGACACAGTTTAAGCGATTTTTCATCGATCTAAATTAATTTTCTAACATAGTATTGAGGAATAGCATCCCATTCCTCCAGCAAAGCTATCTTCAACTCGTCAACAGTGGCAGGAGCAGTATCCCGATCCCGAACCTTTCTCTTCAGATAGTCCCACATGTGTTCAATGGGGTTAAGGTCCGGACTCATCGCTGGCCAGTTCATGGACTCGATGCCCACCTCGCGGAGGTAGGCAGCGGTGACCCTTGCGGTATGACAAGGGGCATTATCCTGCATTAGCATGAACCCGTCATCAAAAATACCAGCATAAGGGACAACATGCTCTTCCAGAATTTCCGTTATGTACCTGGCAGCAGTCAATCCACCGCCACGACCACCGCTAGGCACGAAAACCAGCTCGGTCCGCGCGACGTACGAGATGCCGCCCCAAAACATAACAGAGCCACCTCCGTAGACGACTCTTTCGGAGAAGCAACACTGAGCATATCGTTCTTCTGATCTCCTGTAGACTCTTCCCCTTCGGTCGCAGCCATTCAGACATATTCTGCACTCGTCCGAGAAGAGAATTGGGGTCCATTGCTCAAGGGTCCAATTATTTTGAATTTCTGCAAATGCTCTTCGGGCTGTACGGTGCCGTGCCAGCAACCTGGGCCACGTCACAGGCCTCCTGGGTGTTAAATCCGCTGCCTTGAGTCTTCTTCTCACTGTCCACTCGCTGGCAACCACTCCTCGCACCTCACGCAAACGCTGCTGGATGGTAACTCCAGTCTGGTGACGATCTCAGAGAGATATTGAGACAATGAAGCGGTCGTCGCGCTCTGATGTGCACCTTCTGCGGTCGCTTCTTGGTCTTGAAGTAAAAGACCCAGTTTGGTGGAACCTCTGGTAAAGTTTACAAACTGTAGATTGGCTCAGATTCACCTTGGCAGCTACTGAACGTTGACTACGCCCTTCTTGCAGAAGCTGGACGACTACGGCGACTTGAGCTTCAGTGGCTTCCATTTTTTTCAGGTGTTCTGCACAGGATAATTTGCGGAGACGTGTACCGGTCGACTTCTGATAAGTGACTGATAAGGAACCCCCTCTACCCCCGTTATATAGGGGTCAAGGGTAGTGCAAGTCGTGCACGTCGTAACGAGTAAAGGCTCACAAACCGGGAAATTGCCCATAATCTGAAAAATTCTGGGCCAATTTTTATATTTCATAGGTTTTTATAAAGCTAATATTTCAAGAAACGTATTTACATTTAAGTAATTTAGAAAAATAAACCAATTTACAAAGATATTGGGTTCACATGAAAAAATGCAAAGTGATTCGATACTTTTACTCGCGAGTGTAGATTTTATACACTAATTTATCCTTTTTTCCGTTTTCTTGCCCTGTACCTTGTATCTAGTATTGATTAGCATGTTGGAATGTCGCCATCAATTTTATGGCTGTCTCATTTTTCTAGTGTATCGAATTTAGACCCATAGATATTTGGAATAGTTGCGATCTTCTTGCTTGCACTCTATTATTGTTTTGTAAATTTCGTTGTTCATAGATTTGGACATACATGTGTGCTGGCTTGACCAAAAAAATAGGCCCATTTTTTACGTTTTTGCTCGATGTCGAATATTTGTAAGAATCAATAGCAATATTACTTCACGATCAATACTTAAGGAGCTTCAGGGTGTTCAAATCAAATGAAATCAAAATACCTAATATTTATTGGCTTAAAAGATAAAACTACACGAAGGACTTAATTATAAATTATAACACCAAAATATTAGGAAACTCTGACACATGTCATCATCACACGTTGTTTAATACACCTATCATTCAGTCATCCAGGCATTAATTCATTCAAGCAATTTAAATTTACAGAAAATATAAAAAAAATATGAAATTAAAATTGAGTATAACTTATATTCAATTATGACAAACACAAAAGGCAAAGGGCTCGGGCTCAGCATTGAGCTGCGGCTACGCACAGCACTGATTTTCAGCCCGCGCCGGCTTAATGGCATATTTCACTTCAATTTGTAGCAGGCATAAGGGCATTACATTTTATATTTTACGTAATATGAAATGAAAACATGAATACCTATTGTTTGCAAGCAAGTGTCTATCATTTCATCTAAACACCTTTCACCGAATGTATTATTTCATCGAATAACATTTCATCGAACGCTATTTTCTGCTGGAACCATAATGTTTTCAGGGTATCTTAAACATCTAACCTAACATAACCTACGTAATTAATGAGTAATAAGATAAGTAAGTATGTATTATTAAGTAGTATTGTGGAAATATCTAATTGACTCATTTTCTTTCAAGTACATACCTATAAGGAAGAAAGTGGCATATATGCCACTGTATCAAAATCATCCCCATACCATCACATTAAGTCCACCATGTTTGACAGTCTTTATTGTATACTGCGGCATGAAAGCGGCACCCGCAAGTCTCCTGATGTACCTACTCTCGACGTCCTTTACACCCAAACAGTACTACCTAGTTGGTTACGATTGTTATGTTACTGTAATAATCCTTATCTATATAAAATATACTAACGAAAGTTAAATAAATTATATGTATATTAAAATGAAGTAGACACAATCAGGATTTACATTTGTCAATTTCATTCAAAATGGCCTCCTTGGGCCTGAACACAGGCCTTCAGACGACGAGGCCAGTCATCAATAGCGGCACGCACGGTTGTCATATCTAATTCCGTCATTGTCTTGACTATGGCCCGCTTGAGGGAGTCAAGATTTATGTAAGGTTTAGCACAGGCTTTCTCCTCAATAACCTGCCATATAGCATAATCCACGGGGTTAAGGTCCGGGCTGGAGGAGAGCCAGTCTTCGTGGGCAATGAAGTCAATTTTGTTGCTTCGAAACCAGGCTTGAGTTGTTTTTGCCTTATGTGCAGGGGCTGAGTCTTGTTGAAAGACCCAGGGCTGGTTTTGAAATAGAGAGTGGCTTAAAGGCTTCACTATTGGTTCCAGAACGGTTTCCTGGTAAACTTTAGCCCCAGTTTTGACACCTTTTTCACAGAAATGGATCTGTGTTAACCCTGAGTATGACACACCTAACCAAATCATGACATAAGAGGGACGATGGCCTCGTTGCACTCTCGGAACAGCTACACTCGCTTCTTGACTGTTTTTTGCATATACTCTGTCATTCTGGCGGTTACAACATTCTTCAATGGTAAAAATTGTTTCGTCTGTAAATAATATATTTCGGTGGCCATTTTGTGCGTACCGCTTCAGTAGCACGCGACTTCTATTCAGCCTCATAGTCTTCAATCGTCCATTAAGCAAATGACCTTTCCGTCTACGATAAGCGTGTAGTCCAAGGACTTGATTGATAACTTTTTCTTTTTATTACAAGATAGGCGAACTTATCCCATATGGGATCTCTTCCGGTTAATAATAATACAATATACTTAATTTAAAGTATAACAGATTATTTAAATAGTTGTCATCAAGTACCCGGATTGATATAATGTCAGTCATATATTTATTAAGTAAAGACTGCTAAAACCTCTTTACTGATTAAAATAAAGTACTGGCCACTTTAATCCGTATGGCAAAGAGTCACGATACGTATTTAATAAATTATTTTTGAATTAAGAATGCATTCATTCCACTTTTGTTATCGACGGAAATTGTTAAAAAATACACAAAAACTCGACAATAAAATAAAATATGGATGATAAAGTGAAAATTATTGAAAGAGGAAGGGGTTGCGTGGCAATATACAAAGGTCATCAATATTATCGTCATTCTACGTACAAAAATGGAAACGGTATTTGGAAATGCAAACAATATAAACATTTAAAATGTAACGGCACACTCACTCACTTTAGCTTCAGTAAGTATATTTTTCCTTATTAAATTGCTTTTAGATCATGGTTCTATTGATACTCACTACAGTGCTTTCTTACGTGTAAAATTATATCGTAAATCGCTACGCTCTCCGATCAAACTTATTTTAATACTAATTGAATGCGGAAATACTAGAATATTTAAAACGTTTAAGCTATATATTGACGACGTGATAGCCTAGTTGGTAGTAACCCTACCTACGAAGCTAGCGGTCCCGGGTTCGATTCCCGGTATGGCCAAATATTTGTGTGATGAGCACGAGTATTTGTTTCTGAGTCTTGGATGTTTTATTTCTCTATATAAGTATTTATATCGTTTTCTAGTACCCATAGCACAAGCCTAGAGCTTAGTTTGGGACTAAGTCAATAGGATGGCTACTATAGTGAATGACATTTCCTAGCAGGATGGCTGTTCATAAAGTTTTTCAATGTCTCCTTTTTATTCGCGTATCTGTGTCGTTTACGGTACACACCTTTGTTTTCTCTCGGAATTCCTCTCTTTACTGTAGTTCTATTTATGTTATCTTTTTACAGACGCCTTTTATTTGTTTTTTTTTTTACAAACAATTTGTAGATACGAGTAGTGCAGCTTGCATTTCTTGCCTTCATATTTTTCGACTTCTTATTCACAGGTTCATATGTATGCATAAATTTTGATAAGTTAATTACGGTTTTTAGTACTACGAGGGTGGATCAAAAAGTGCCCGTGTTAGAAATGAAGACGCATATATCTTTTAAATTTTGTTTTATTTTTCAACATTATCTCCTTCTAAGTCCTTACACTTTTCCCAGCGTTTCGGCCACTTCTCTAACCCCTCCAAAAATAGGATTTGTCAGACTCTTCTAAATACGCTTCTGTCTCAGCTATAACCTCCTCGTTTAACCTGAATTTCTTTCCCCCGAGCCATGTTTTCATATTGGGGAACATAAAAAAGTCACAGGGAGCCAGTTCCGGTGAGTAAGGCGGGTGTGGCAGCAATTCGTATTGAATTTGGTTAGTTTAGCAGTGTCAATTTTGGATGAATGTACTGGTGCGTTGTCATTATGGAACAATACACTGTGATAGTTTTCCCTTTTTGTAAGAAATCTATAAGGATTATTTCCTTACTATACCAAAAAATCGTGGCCATGAATTTTCCGGCTTATGGGACAGTTTTCGCCTACTTTGGGGCAGATTCGTTAGAAAAACTTCATTGTTTCGACTGCCGCTTGGTCTCAGGTGTATAATAAGGGATCCAGGTTTCATCAACAGTAACGACACGACGTAAAAACTCCTGCGGATTTCGCTCAAACAAGCCCAAAGACTCCTTCGACATTGACAGCCGTAACCGCTTATTTTCACCCGTAAGTAGTAATCGTGGCACCTATCGGGCGGACACTTTTTCATTTTTAATTTATCGTTATATTAATTGCTGTTCCGTACGACACCCCTACACAGCCTCTGATAATTCGCGCACTTTGGTACGTCGATCGGTGACCATTATGTTTTTTACCTTTTGCACGAACACGTCTGCCGGGCGCCCTGGGCGCTCCTCGTCGAAAACAGATGTACGACTTCGTTTAAATTCAATAAACTAATATCTTACGGTTATCAACAAACCTAGATATTTTTCTAGCACGAACGTTATGTTTGAAGTGCTTGACAAAATAAAAACATCGACAGTCCTGTTATCGATAAGAAACACTTCAACGTCATAGAGTAGATAATACAAAGATAAATATAGGGTAATAGGGAGCGTTAAAAAAATGATAATAATAACAAAACTGTATCTTAGGCCCCGCCTCGCTGGCGGCGGCACCCTAGGTTAGGTTTTTTTATCATGTTTTTGTATTTTGTAATTTGTTTTAATATTTTATTTTTATAGACATTATAAAAAAACTAGCTTAAGAATTGAAAGAAATAAAGAGAACAAAACTATCAATTTATTTATACAGGGTGACTTCAAATTGGTAATACAAAATCAATGTTTTACACAAATTTCCCCTAAACTTAGCCCCTCAATTAAGTCTCACACTTTTAAAATAACCAGAAGTATTTTTTTTAATTTTTATTTTATCCCATTTTTGTTGGCTTAACATGGTTATCCTACCATAATAATTAACAAAGAAGTTTAAAGAATTTCAAATGAACACTTTCCTCTTTGGTTATCCGTCACCTGTCACAATTTATGAAGAAAACGTGTTTTGAATAGTAATTGTCACTTATCAAAGAAAATAAGATTGTATTGTAAATGTAGTGTAACCACACTTTGGGACTTTAATTATTTGTTTTGTTCGAAAATTAGCATTAATTAAATACAGTTAATTTGAACAAAGGGGTTAATGTATTATACTGTGTGGCATTAACTAAGCCACAATCAAGTGTTTTGTATTAACAATTTGAAGTCACCCTGTATTTCACATACTTCAGAAAACAATTTGGAATACTTTCTTAGTTTTTTTTCTTCGTGTCACTGAATGAATTCTCCCATAAGTGACTCCACAATACACACACACCCAAATTGTCTTTCAAATTGACGCAGAATGGCACAACATGTAGTATGTCCCAAACACATTTTTGGGCCCACAGCAAACCCGCGTCTGTGTCTCTGTATATGGTTACACTGTAGGTGTATCTAAGTTTTTTATTATTTACAATATTGCACTGATGAACTAATGACCCTCTTTCTCTTTTACTTAAATAGGTCAAAAAAATTTAAACACATTTTGGGCGTTTATTATTGTAAGAAATAATTATATTCTATGTAAGTTTTTATACATATACCTAATCTGCTTATTTTTAATGAGTGACGGGTAAGTAGTAACAGTAATAAATAATTTTCTACGCAGTTTACAGCCAGTAATAAGTTTACTTCGAGAATCAAGTAAGGAAACCTTTTTGATAGTTATTAAAAAGGTTTTCTTACATGATTCTCGAAGTAAACGATTACAATTTTTGCCACGTTTTCTGGTGTCAAACTTCTACGCCTTTTGGGGAAAATCCACTTCAGTTGACTAAAAGACTTTTCAACCTCGACTGACGTTAATTAAAACTGTTTATTTTCTTTTTACATTACTAGTATATTTCGATCAAAAGAGTTCTTACTTTCTCTGCAACTCTATTAAACACGTGACGTGGGTATAGTAGGAAGATGATGTTCTACATTTTTACATGCTTTAACCATATAAGGTACTCCATTAGTCAGTAGTAACAAAACGTTGTCCAAGTAATTACCTTCAGTGTTCTTTACAGATTTTGCAGAGACTCTAGAACCAAATTTGTAATAGTGTTGTTATTTGTTTCTTTCAAACATTTACTGGCTATAATATGACACCGACTTTGTTTATCCTGGAGAAGCGTGCCAACGATTCGCGATTTTCTTACCATCCCCGTCAGAAGTCTCATCTACTGTTACGTATATATATATTTTGACCTTCAATTTCAGAGCGAATGTTCTTCCTTGTACACTTCTGGAAGAAATATTGTTGCCGTATGTAACTTCCATTGGGCAGTGTTCGATTTGAATATTTTCTTGTGATACAATTTTGTATAAATGTTCGATAATTGGGATTGTCTAGTTGGTACCATGGCACATTGCAGTTGATCATAAATTTCGTTAGGTTCATATGAAATTGTTTTTTCTCTTCCCGAATATTATTAGGCTTGTCTGTGTTAATGTGACATGTGATGTTATGTTTCTTTGGGACGATGTTTACTTCGCATTTGGTGCAAAATAAAGTTAACTACGAAATTTGATTTCTGGTAAATTTACAATAAACGAGGAGTTCCTCTTTTCTTGGGACGTTTTTTGGGTGTCATTTTTTCGTATTCAGCCTTGAGTTAACAGTATATTTGCCTTTCAGTGTCAATAAACGTCACATTGAATGTCAGCAATTATTTGCTTTTTTAATGAATAACGTCTATGAATATAAAAAGTTTGATTAACTTTTTACGTTGGTAATAAGTTGAGGAGTTAAATTAAATGAGTATTCCGATTTTGCCTCTTTATCATTAGGTACTTTAATGAATTGGATGACATGTGAATATTTTTAAATAGCTCTACTTACTGCATGTTTTCCTCACAGACTTATAATGTAGTACCTACATGCCGCAAGTACAGTAATTTGACCCTACGTCAGCGATTATGCCCAACTATGAACAAATAAAACGAGACTTTAGTAGAATGTTTTTGCAGTAGACAGAACTTTGACTTGATAAACTTCCCGTGCCTTAAATATTTTTGAAACACTTTTTATCAAAAACAATTTTTAAACATGCAGGTACGTCTGCGTGCGATATCCCAAAATTTTTACTACAATCAAGATATACCCTGAAAGTTTTAGGTACCTACATATCCTAAAAACTGAATCATACACAATTGACAGTTTTCCTTTTTTATTTGATAAGGTCAATACTACACGACGGTAATGCCAATTTTCCTAAATAACCTGCCATCAAACACGGATACTATTTGATCCGCCCTCGTACATGGAAATTTAAATGCCAAACCCAATGAGTCCTTGTCAGCAAATCTAAAGCAAGCATGCATATCGATATCGAAATAATAAATAAAATAATGACAAACAAACAATACAAATAAATAATATTTTATTATGAACGTGTTTCTTACACAAAACTTCTTAAAATTATATTCAATCGATTTCCATTCATAGTTGACTGAATCAAGAGTGCCTTGCAACAAAAGCCTAGGTAAATCGTATGAAATTATGCTACAATAGTAAGTTGTATTTCATATTACACATTATCTATAAGTATAGATAACGATTTTTTTTATTACAATTTAAAAATATTTTGAAACTAAATAAACAAATATATCATGTGAATACACAACAAAATCGACTATGTGGAATAAGGAAGGGCAGCTCCATCATCAAAACCAAACAGTTTCGCTGCTGGTTTCCATTTATGGCGGGTGCCTCGAATGCACATGCTGGTCGCTCTAATAATTGATGTTATTACACGAGCTCTCAACCAGCCTAAAAAGCAAGACGAGGATCTGTCCCAGCGGGATGCAAGTGCTTCTCCGAGGTGTTTAATAAAAGTAGCCAATTGTGGTGCAAAGACTCCATCCACGGAGGTGACGAGGGGTGTAAAAGTGGCATGACGCAACTCACAGGCATTGGCGTATTTGTTTTGCTTTTCTGACTCGGCAGCTTTCAGGACAGAAACCACAGGGCGTGAGATGTAAGAAGGAGCGTCGGTGTCGACGCGGATGTCAAATAACGCCTCCCTCTGTGCAACCCACACGCCACGGCATGCTAAATCTCCTCGTAGGCCAGTGTCACCTTCAGTGATAATTGGTTCTTTGACCACATTGCCCCACGCTTGTTGGCATAATTCACAAAAGAGATCCCTTATTTGTCGTCTTGTAATTAGACCGTCAGTTTTACAGCAGAGTGCATGATCTATATTAAAATCATTATTGCCGCATCCATCACAAGATTTCGGCATTGAGATTGGTGTTCGATGGTACTACCGTATAGAAAGGGCATCTCGGAATTCATATGGGGAAAGGTCAAAATGATCTTTACTTGTAGGTATAACGGATAACCAGTTCGAGGATTTTGTTTTCATCTTGGTCACAATTGATCTTTCAGTGGCTCTTTTTTTGATAGGTGGGAGATTGGTTAGAATAGAATCTAAAAGATTATCGTCATGAGTTTCTTTCAGTTTGTGGCATTCCTTACTTGCATCCTTGAGGGATTTGTGATGTTTTGAAAGTTCCATATGCTTCATTTCAATTAACAAGGATGAAAGAACTGTGCAGCCTTTTTTTGACATATCATAGTATAAATTTGAAGTAGTGGTACCATCGGATATTGCTAAGCCACCTTTATGAACAGGTAAAGAAAATAAGTCAGCTTCTAAAGATGACACATCACCCCCTAATAGGGTCGGCAAAAAGTTTGTGCGTAAGGTATTCGTTAAAGGATCAAAATATTCTGCGGCATCCTTTAGGACTCAACAAAAAGGAACATTGAAATTGTGCAGCTTTGGTAAGGGCAGTATAGGCAGCTTGTGGTGAATCTTTACATATGAATGATAATTTATCTAAAGTATAAACCCATTTACGTATGTTCTTTTTTGCAAAAACTTCTTTCCCTTCTCCAATGTAGCTTCCTAGATACTGAGATCCGGTTACAATTGAAACATTAGTATTCTTCAATATAAGGGTTGCTTTTTGTTTGTCAGTCTCAGATACTAATAAAAATGATTTTGTACGTTGGGGAAAATATCCATAGGCTGGCCCTATGCTACTTATCTTTTCCCACCATTGAAATAGTGTTAAGGTCATCTTTGAGTTTATTTAATAAAGGTAAAGTAGCAAGGGCATATAAAGGCATTGCTAGAGGATCTCCTTGGGTAACACCTTCTTTACTATAAATTCTCATATCCGAATTACGAATGACAAGCTCTGCATGACCATTATAGGTATTATAAAGAAAGCGAGCACAGTGTGGCCAGTATATTCGTGCTTGCCAAAGGGCTAATTGTCTATTAACGGAATTAAAAGCATTATTTGCGTCGACAAGGAGTAATCCCCAATTTGAGCCGGGTTGGCATTCTTTTTCGAATAGATCGCTCATTGCATATATTGCACCTTCAATGCCGCTGCTTAATCCACTGCAAAGTTGCAAGTTGGTGCATGCTTCGGTAACCTCGGAACCAGTGGCTTCAATCATACATTTGGATAAGATTCTCCGAAGGCATTCGCCAATACCGATAGGTCTCACACCAGGGCATTTGTCGAGGGCTACAAGGCGACTTGACATGAGTGCTTGAATGTGGCTCCACGGAACAAATTCGTTATTTAGTTTCATGGTGAGATGAGCGATGGCAATTCTTAGGTGTAAGCTTGCTTCGCCAAAACGTAACAGGTAATCTTTCCAGTTTTCAGATGTGGTACCTGTAGGCCCTCCTCCACCGTGTAATTTCCTGATGACTGATTCAGAAAAGTTTTCAAGTAATGTAAATAGGGGTAGTTGCGGTGGGATGTTTTTCTTCTAAGACATCTTTGACCGTTTTTCCAGAAGTATCAACTTCATCATCGGTATTAAGGATTTTACTCGTGTCTTTTGTTAAGAGCCAGTTGAGAGCTTCTCGAATTTTGCCTTTCAAAATTAAACGTGTAAATATTTTGGTAACGTCATCGTTATTGGTTTTTTTTTGATGAAAAGCATTACAATGGGAGATGTCTGCTTTGATAGATTCAGTTATGAGGATTTCGTATTTTTCTTCAGCCCATAATTTGAGGCGGCGATCAAGTAATCTGGATATATCTTTTGCTTTTTTTATATTCTTGTCTCTTTGTAACATTACGGCAATGAAGATTAAAACACGTTCTGAAGGATAGTCTAGTTTGACAAGAAGTTCAATTTCATCAGCTAGTGTATGTATAAATTTTCTACTAGTGGTATTAGAAGGAAGATCGTAAAGTTTACCATGTAGACAACATACTTTATCCCAACGTTTTTGCCAAGCACCTGTCTTTAATCCTGTATTGTTAAGATAGGGGATCCAAAAGCATCTTCCAAACGTGATGTGTGCACGACTGAGGCAGAAATTCGTTGCGTGCTTGAATGGTCATCATGGGCTGCACGTATATGACGATGTAAACCATTGCGTTTGAAAGACCTGGGGCAATGTGGGCACTGTACGGTAATTGAAAGATTTTCATGTTGGCTTGACACATCGATATTTTCAGAAGTAATGGAAAACATAGGATAAAAAAATTCATGATTATTTATTCAAATTTATGGGTTAACGAGTACACTGATTATTATTCACTGATAATTTTGATGTTAAGAACAAATCATATACAATAGTTGAATAAAAGTGATTTAGTAAATAAGATTTGAAATGTTTACTCGTAGCTAGGCAACATATAATAAACATATAAACAATACAACCATACATTTTCGCGATTAGTAAAATTACTAAATCATAATAATCCCTTGTATGACTTCGATGGCGAGACCTA
This sequence comes from Acleris holmiana, assembly GCA_949316455.1. Classification (NCBI taxonomy): domain Eukaryota; kingdom Metazoa; phylum Arthropoda; class Insecta; order Lepidoptera; family Tortricidae; genus Acleris; species Acleris holmiana. Next base: position 76,788,481 of record OX438762.1, read on the forward strand.
CTTACGCGCTACTACTTAACTTCTTTTTTTTTAAATTGTTTTCCGTTTAGTGAATAATATATTAATATTAACAATATGACGTTTGTTACAAATGACAACATTCATAATTCAAAAGTAAGTACCTTTATTACAACCAGGCACTATCTGTCTGTCTGTCTGTGTGTTTTACAGATCATTTTATTTTTGTGATATCAAAATTTATTAAGTAGGATGCAAAATTCAGCAGCTGTACAATTTCTTATACTAGTTTTATTAAATAGACATGTTAATAATTATTATTACGTCTGTATTAGGTACAAGTATTATTATTAGTCTGGGTCAGAACTGGTCACCAAAGTATAATAATAACGTCGGCCAACGAATAGTTCTTCATCATAAACAGACTGAAACTTATGGCAAAGATCTTCACATACACTTTTTAGCAAACAAAACTTTCGAATTTCGTTCTTAATGTATAAACATCTGAAAGAAAACATCCCGTTAAATACTTATCATGAAGTCGGAAAGAAAAACTTGTTTTGTTGGATTTTAAGTAAATATATAAAGCCAATTTCAAATGAAGTAAATGGTTCTCAATTTACTTTCTTTATCTATTACCCTTCATCCAATGATAACAATATATTGCTATGGCCGCTAATGGTTTCGATATAGCGATCATTGGTAAATCTAAAAGGGATTACGGTGCCATAGTAAAAATAATTATTTACTATCAGTAAATTATTTCAATGACATTTTCTGCTGTAAACTAAAGGTACCCAATGCATTTTTTGCCTTTACCTGTCCTACAAAAAATTATAATTCAACGTAGATAGTAACTGTACTTTTTTAGAGAACATTGAACTTTAACCTCAAAAATATATGTATATTTCTGTTTTTAAGCAGAACTAGAACTACATTTATATTTATAAAAGGAAAATGGACATAAACTCTTTTGAAAAGACACTCATCATATGTGTGTATGAATTTCTGTCTCTAATATAAAGCGTTTAGTTCATACCACATGGACCAGCCCTTTCAGTCGCTGAGCAGTACTGCATGGCACTACCAGTTTTGATAAAGTCAGTCACAGGACACTTTGAACTTGTCTATTGTAGTATTAGTCCGCCGTAACAAATTGTTGTTAATCTCTATCTTTGTTTTGTTGTGTTGTCAGTAGTATTAAAGGCTTACATCAGCTTACTTTGAGAGTACGCCTATTTGTAAGTTTTTTTTGTTATTTTTAGAACTCTAATTAGGGATTACTTTAAAAAAGTGCTGAAATTCACTACGTTTATTTTTAACAATAACTTAAAAACTAAATCAACTTAACCCGTGGAGCGCCATGTTATCATCATAGAAGTATTATATGCCAGTGCTACTTCTCTAGTTTGTATATAATCCATTCCGTCAAAATATTACGAAGTTTGTATCTTGGCGAGGAGTAGTTTTTCTAGGTCCTCCAGTTTTTTTTTATTTTACGAACATCATCCACATCTGCTCAACGTCTGATTCTCAGGTAGTTCGTAAAATTCCTATATTTAATGCGATTTCAGATATTATGGTGATTGTCGATCATTCAAGAGAATGTGGATATTATAAAGAGTCGGTGGCATCCTACCGGGCATTGTATATTTGACAGATCTAGTGAATAATCCTTTCACATCGTGAAAACTCGGAACTCACGACTACTTCCGAATTATGCCGACATGTCTATGAATTCTTGAATTTAATTATTCAAGAATTGTCACTTAAATTAGTGACATGTGTTTGTATTAAATAAATGGAGTACTTTAGTTATCAGTGTCAAATGACAAACCACGAGTTATATATATCACACCAAGATGTTAAAACCACCACGATCAAATTATATAGAGAATACGTGTAAGTAAACAAAAATCGAACTAGTTACCAAAGATATTTTATTTGGGCACTTTTTAATTAATTTCTAAAGACCGGGACGCTAATTTCCCTTCGGAGCAAAATGCACAAAACGCAAAATGTACACTACACGCAAAAAGTAACCAATGGCAAAATGCACAATACGCAAAATCTACACAACGCATAATTTGAAATACACAGAACGTACAAAACGCAAAACGTACATACGCAAAATGTGACACTACATCACACTTTTCGTTTTTTGTTCATTTTGCGTATGTACGTTTTGCGTTTTGTACGGCCTGCGTATTTCACATTATGCGTTCTGTACATTTTGCGTATTGTGCATTTTGCCATTGGTTACTTTTTGCGTGGAGGAAAGGGGTCGACAGTATGATGCAAAACAGAATTTTCAACTTCCATTTCACAGTCAGAATCAGAATTGTTCTCTGGTGTATCATCGTCTGAGGTTTCATGAACGGTTATTACAAATGACTGTATAGATCAATTACCCAATATTTTTTTCCCCGATATTTATCTTCCCGTTCGCGTTAATTCCCATTCGCGTTTTCCCCATTTGCTTTATTTTCCATACGATACTGCGATCAATAGATATTTTTTCACACGATTTAATTTCTACTCGTTCTTTTCGCTACACGCATCTTTTACCTATGCATTTTTTTACCAATCCCGGATTTTTCACATAAATATGTTTTACCTGTATTATAAATTCTCAATAGTCTATTTTTGTCATACGTTTTGATTTTCACTCATTATTTTCGCTAGCCGCATCTGTGCCGATGATTTAACTTTGAAATCGTAGGAGAAAGAAAAGGGTTGTCTTACTGAATAATAAATAAACAAAACCTATATCGTACATATTTTCAAACCTTTAACCTTTTCAACGCAATAATCGCCACTCATACGCCAATTACAGCTAGGAACTAGAGCTAATGTTTTTTTTTACACAACATCGTGTTTAAACCTTTTCCGGTACTTATTCAGAAGTAAAAAAACTCAGTAGTTCGCTGTCGAACATTATAACACAGAATAACTACTTTAGTAAATTAAAAATACGACTTCGATCTACTAAACATCTGTTAGTATGATAAATGAAACATAAACATATGAATTCACTCGGTCGGCTCAATTTCAACTTATTTCTGTATCAAAATTGCAACTTAAAGATAACTCAACCTATTCGAAATTAATATTAGGTGTATTTATACATTTTACTTATATTTAAGTACAGATAATAATTTTATACATCTATCTATGGTGGTGTGTCCCAGAAAAAAATATATACTATGCCGTATATTTTCTGATCCATAAGAGTATACATTTTATTTCGTTTTCGGAAAACATTCATTCATTTTGACTTTGTATAAAATTAATGTCTACGGATTCTTCTCTTAGTTCTGACATGAAAAACAATAAGTTGGTGTTTTTATGAATTCTACAGTTCATCTTCTTATGCCAGCTTTCCACCACATTGTTTGTTCTGTGGCGGTGTCTATAACACGACAGAATATGTATGGTGTCAATTTCGATCCACTGTTTTATCATGTTGTTATTAAATCTTATCGTTTCCACTGTTTGGGGTGATGTTGCCAGTATGGAAATCCGACCTTCGTGTATCTTTGTTGCAGGCAAGTGTGCTAACGCAGCACATTTTGCGACGTGACTGTAGCGAGTATTGGTTACCCCAAATGTGTCGGCATTTTTATAAACAGCTTGCGTATAGTGGAAGTAACAACCACTTAATTTAGCTGTCGGGTATTCAGCTTTAATAGCATTAATTGCAGCTAATTCATAGTCAATTTTTATTTCATCGGGCTGAAAATTCGGTACGTGTTCTTTGATGAGCTTAAACATACGTTCGTATGTATCTTGCCGCTTGTTGGGTAGCAAAGCATATATACAAGGAACTACCTTCGTGTGGCTGTCGTCAGAACCCATGTAACGTGTACAATTGAACAAATGGGTTTGGCACCATTTTAAAAGTGCCATCTAAAAAGAAATATTTTAACCCTGTTATCCACTCCTTGCATTCACTTGTACAATAAATTATTATGTCGTAGTCGTGAACGCACACGAAATTTGCAGATATATTTACTGGTATTTCAACATCTTCAAATGTCTCGAACTTTGATGTCCTCGCTGATTTCTGGCGTGCTTTGTATAAAGCATCTCTTACAGAATGAAAAGGTGGTAATTTATCAATGTATTCCTCACACATGAATTTTCTCATTTGTTGTTTATATAGCGTAGGACTAGGTCTATAATCTGCGGTTAACTGTTTTTTTTCAAGTCGATGATTTCTTTTTCAATATCTATGGATTCGTAATCAGGCACACAGGAATGTTTTACATCTCGCACAATGTTCCTTTCCGATGCATCTAAAACTAAAAATCCCTTGCACGAACCTTTTCTGTGACGAACCCACACCGAAGAACATTTATTGGACCAATCAATACGTATCAATATACGCCCTCCATGTGTACTTTCTAAGAAAGTGAATGCACATGGACCCGATAAACGCCCTGGGGTTTCTTCACTTGGATCCATCATATTTTGCCACTATCAATGTAATATTCTTTGATAGGTAGGTACGTCACAGATTTTACCATGATTTTACTGACATTGACGTTGTCTGACTAAAATTTATAATTCATAGATATTGTTATCTGAAGAGGTTCAACTCAATTGCTTTATTATTATCGCCTATCTATTATAGCTAGTAGGTAGCTTTTCACCACGCTTTTCAGGTCCACCCGCTTCTGCATAGATTCGGTACAGATGCGGCTAGCGAAAATAATGAATGAAAATTAAAACGTATGACAAAAATAGACTATTGAGAATTTATAATACAGGTAAAACATATTTACCTATGTGAAAGATCCGGATTGGTAAAAAAATTGCATAGGTAAAAGATGCGTGTAGCGAAAAGAACGAGTAGAAATTAAATCGTGTGAAAAAAAAATCTGTTGGTCGCAGTATCGTATGGAAAATAAAGCAAATGGGGAAAAACGCGAATGGGAATTAACGCAAACGGGAAGATAAATATCGGGGAAAAAAATATTGGGGAATTGATCTATACAGTCACATACTTTTGCCCACATATCGGGACCAATTATTTTAACATTTTCTTGTACCAATTGTTTCACAGTCGTCATATTCATATTTATGTTTCGTTTGGATACGTATCCTTTTATTTGAGACCATAATATTATGTTTTCTATTGGGTTGAAATCAGGTGAACCCTATATTCAAACCGCGGACAGATAGCCTTACTTCGGATTAAAATTTGACACATATGAGCAAATGTCAAATTTCAACCCGAAGTAAGCCTTATCTATCCGCGGTTTGAATATAGAGTTCGGCCGTTAGTACGCTGTGTCCATATTCGTTCATAAGCTTGTCTATAGAGTATTCTAAAAAGTATTCTAAAATGATTGATCAATCGGAATGTTATGATTTGCGAACCAGTCGATAATTTTTTGCTTTTAGTATTTGAGTTAGGAGGGTTTTCCACGTACTTATTATGCTATGCAGCATTGTCTACAACTAGTACCGAATGTGGAGCTAAGTTTGGAACGAGTCGACTACGTAGCCATTTTTCATAGTTATCACTACGCATGGCATTGTGATAGTCACCCGTTTTATCAGTGGATTCATACATTAACAGTGATCCTGGAATAAATCCTTTTCTACTACTAGCATGTCCTATGATCAAACGTTGTCCTTTCGAAATTAATTGTTTCATTCCGTTATCTGAATAATCAGCCCAGCATTTACTCGTCAAATGTGAGGTATGGATATATGTTTCATCCATGTAGACAATGTCTCGCCCTTGTGATCTGTACCTTTTTATCGAGGCCAAAAACTTTACTCTTTTTAAACGTACGTCATCTTTCTCGACAAGTAATTTTCTGTTGTTTTGAACCTTTCTATACCGAAAACCCATTTACCGAAGGATTTTCCCACTAATAGCATCGGATAATTTGTGCAGGGCTTTGATATTAGGAGCTTGTTTGTATATTAAATGGAAATTATACCGGGTGTGGCCAGTAATAGTAGCAATAAATTAAGGAATCGTTTCTACTCTATAAACGTAGCAACATTTGTTCTATAACTTTAAAAAAATATGTAATTTATTATTTGGGATTTTTTCGAACAAACTAAATAGGATTTTCAATATACTCAATCCAATAGTCTAGTTGGTTAACAATAAGTTATTTTCAAAAGTTGTAGAATAAATGTTACGTTTGTGGTGTAGCAACGATCCCTCAATTTATTGCTCCTTTTACAGGCAACACCCGGTATACTAATCTGCGTATAACGTTAAAGCCAAAATCGTCAAGATCTAGGCAAAATAATTTATTTGGTCTACCGAACTTTGCCGTTATTGACCTAGTTGTGGTAGATTGATATTTGTACTTTTTTGCAATATTTTAATTATTGTTGGTCGAGAAATTCCACTGGCCTCCGAAGCTCGTTTTTGGACTTTACAGAAATAATCAGCATTGTAGCTATATTTAGATTTATCATTTTTTGATAAGAAATATAATTAAATATTGAAAATCATTTCACAGGCTTGTCGATTTAAAGTTCTCCCAGCTCTTATTTCTTTCGGCATGACTATAAAAAAATAACATAACTGAAAACAAACTTAATCTTAATTAACAAAAAAATGTCTCGTATCAACCACTATGTATCGATTATCACTCTCGCAATGCGTTGTTCCCCCACGTTGTCTTGATGGTACTGAGTCAGATTGAAGTACCACGACAAATACACACATTTCCGAGAATATACGATGTGAAAGAATATTTAATTACATCTGTGCATACCTATTCCGACTTTATTAAATTTAAACTTTATTGACAGTAATCTGTCATGTAAACACCAGCTATCGTAAAGCTGGCAATACGATAGCATGTCAAATGCAATATGATTTCACCCAGTAGAAAAGAGGTTCAAGGCCTTATTCTTACAGTATTATTGTTGTTCATTAGTACCATTCCAAAATATAACGAAATGTTAGATTATTACGTGTTTTTTTCCAGAATGAATCCACCAAAATGTCAGTCAGTATTCTGGCGGATGTTGGAACTCTGTTCTCCTCGCTGCCTACTGTCATATTTTTCCTCTGGACCATAGCGGTCGGACTGTGCACCGGATTGCTATGGCAGTTCCTCTTCTGGCATCTCGAAGACATCGCAAAGGTCGACTGCAATGGATCGGACTATAATAAAACGCTGCAGGGTCTTGTAAGCGCTATACAGACTTTCTGTGGAGAGATACCGTTCATGTTTGTGTCTGGTAAGTTGTTTTAACGGCTTTATTACTATATGTATTTGTATTAAAAAATAATGTATAGTATTTAAAAGATAAACTACAAAATACCTCGGCGTCAGGTATTTGAAATACGAATTACAAATTCCATTTTAAGCAAGTAATTGTAATACAAATATCAAGTACGTATTTGTATTTCAATTACGTATTTTAATTCAAATACTGCCCAACCCTGACTACAAGCCCTTATTCCCTTACTCGCCTCTTACTATATATAGACTTGCCTAATACAGTTTCAAGTCATACCGACGATGCATCATTATTATTGCTATAAAGAGAAATGGTAGCTCGCGGAGAGTTTTAAGGAGATGTTTTTATTTTACCAGATCGGTTGATAGCCTATTTGACATGTGTCCCACAGAGTACATACGTAATTACTGCGTGTTTTGTAACTTTTTCGTGCGAGCATCATGAACTAAAATAACTGCCACAATTGATTTTACTTCACGTAAAAAACACTGATAAAGCTGCATAACAAACAATCAACAAAAGACAAACAAAGAAATTGTTAACGTCAAATAATTTAGGCTACTTGAACTTGGCCAGAACATCAAGGCAAGCAAACCGAGTTGCCAAAATTGGGCGATCGGAAAAAAAAAACGAGAATTGTATGAAAATTTCTTAAGGTCATTGTAAGAAAAATACGCATTTCTTAACATTTATTTACACCCGTCAATTTTTTGCGCTCTTGATGACCCTTTCCTTGTCTGCAGGTTACATATTAAAGCGAGTGGGGCACTTGAACATGATGAGTCTAGTTCTCTTCGCCTTCGGCGTGCGTTTCATCTTGTACTCGCTTCTGAGGAGCAACGCTTGGTGGGTTTTACCCATAGAAATGCTGCAGGGTATTACCTTCGGCATGTTTTACCCTACGATGGCGTCGTTTGCAAAAGTGGTCTCGCCGCCAGGCACAGAGACTACTGTTCAGGTAATTAGAATAATTCAAGAAATATTTCATTACTAGTTTTACCTGTGACTTCGTCTGCGTAGAAGTCGTGTATTGCTATTCCTTCGGGATCTGTCCAATATTTTTTGATAAAAATTACCCTTTGTCCGTCTCCGTGGTATAAGATATCGATCTTTGTCGATCAGTTAAGGCGTAGAACCGTAAACAAAGCCACAAATAAACAAACTTACATTTACAATTTTAGTAAAGATAACGATGATATGGTTGGTGAATATTTCAAGTGTCTTCCTGATGCCGTTATTAATATCGAGCAAAAAAGCGCAAAAAAAATACGTTTGTTTTATGGGAGCCTCTCTTAAATATTAATTTTATTCTGTTTTTAGGATATGTTGGTATAGTAGCAAGAGAAATAGGTACATCATCTGTGAAAATTTCAACTGTCTAGCTATCGCGGTTCATGAGATATAGCCTGGTGACAGACGAACGAACGGACGGACAGCTGAGTCTTAGTAATAGGGTTCCCGTTTTACAGAAGCAATATTTTTTAAGGGTTTAGTTGGTGCCGTGTTCGAAGGTGTTGGGACTTCACTGGGGAGCTTTATTGGAGGCCGCCTGTACGAGACCGTCGGTGGCGGTAACACTTTCCTGTACTTCGGGATCGGTTCCTTGGTCTTCTGCCTGCTACACATCGTGGTCCAAATCCTGATCAAGGATCGATACAGACACGTAGGATTGTTTCAAGGTAAAGAAAAGGAAGATGAATCTACTTAAGAAAAAAAACGAAGGAAACGCTCACACGTCAAAGTCGCTTTCACATAAGCCTTACAGTTAACGGCGTACGCACACATCGACGCGCGCGTATTGTACATGAAATAGTAAATTATGGGTACGTACATGTTGAGTAATCTATGTAATAATATCGATTGTACCGTTTGTGACCGAATAAACATTAAACATCTAAGGGCCGTACTAACAAACTTATAAAGCCTGAGATGCCTGTCACAAGATACGTTAAAGTAAACCTCAAGTCATAGAAAACTACAAGTTTTGACGCATCGTAAGACGAGTCGAGATCTTCTAATATAATCTTAGATTTTGGGTTTAAAGATAAGTATAGTACTTACCTTAACGACAGACGGAGTGGTACTTAATAGAACGGGTTAACCCTACAATGCATGACTTTTGCCACGAAAAAAATATATGAGGCGTGTTTAGTGGGTGTATAAGCGATGGGATTTTTTTTTTTTTAAATTATGTATAAGTGTAAAAAAAAAAAACAATTTTAATGATGGTGGCACATATGCAGTGTTCGGAATTTTCACGGCAAAACAAAAGACTGTCGCAAATTTACTATGGTAAGAAATAATTTTTCATTGATATCGATAGTAAAATAAATAATGGTCCACCAAATAAATATAAATATATTATAAAATACATTAGGTTTGTGTAAAGTTATATCGAAACAGATTCAATTTCTTCTTCAAAATCCACATCAGTACACACAGCAGCACATGCCATTTTATTTGGTTTCTGATAGTGATAAGAGTAGATAGTCATTAATTTTTCGACGTTCTCTGGGAGTAAACGGTTCCGTTTATCACTATAAAGTCATTTATGTACACTGAATGATCGTTCCACTTCACTCGACGTCAAAGGGGCAAATTTGTAAAATTCATTGTAGGCGGTTTGTTGTTCAGGTTTAGTAAGTTTTTCTGCTATTTCTCGTAAATTGTCGTAATCAGGATTTCGGTCTAAAAAAGCTTCAAATTTCCGCATCACCGGTAAAAGTTCGCTCCAATTTAAGTAGCAACGAACGGTGTCCAATATTAGGAAAGATTCCGTAAGGGACAATGTCTTGTTTTATTGCAGAGGCTATAACTTCGTAGTAGTCCCGAATGAAATGTAGTTCTTGTGGTAGTTTTCTCTTTCGGAATTTTTTTTTTGCTGTTCTTATGGCTAACGATTCATTAGCAAGTATGGAGACGATGTCTCGTATTTGCTCATAGTATTGAGCATAATAGACCGCTGCGTTTATCCAAGTACCCCACCTGGTGATTATGGGCTCAGGTGGTAAAGGAATGGAAGGGTATTTTTCCGGACACGTTCAGGAGATTTCAAGAAAATCTTTTTTACATTAGAGATCAACATGTCTACATTTTTAAAGTTATCTCGCACCTCTTCCACCACTCGATGCAGACCTTGTGCTAAACATGTTATGTGTTTCATGCGTGGAAATGTTGTTTTTAAAATACGACCAGCTTTCAGCATATAAGCGGCACTATCAGTGCAAAGTAGAAGAACATTATTTACGTTATTTTGAAAAGATTCTTGAAACAAAAATTGAAATAGTTTTTTTATTAACTTAGCTACTGCTTCTCCATTGACTTTATCTAAAACCTTAGACCCCAAGAGATAAAATTGTTGAGAAAATTGTTTTTGCTAAGATCTGATCACCACGTTTGTCACACATTTTCCCATAAAATCTGGTGTTTCGTCTACAGATACCCACAAGTAATTGTTCATATTTATTTCCCTTATACTCTGAATGGTGTTTTTGTATACAACATTTAAATAAACTTTCCTCAATAAAGATTCGTCCGGTAGAGATGCTTTTGTGCAGTCGCAGCATAAGTATTTATTAAAGAAATTTCGAAAGTTAGTGTTGTTAACCGTTGACCAGGGTATATTGCAGGAAATCAGAAAAATAATTAAATCGTAATAAAATTGATGTTTGGAATGTGGTCCTCCAGAACGGTTGTTGTGGCGATCGCTTTTTAGATGAGATTGAATATTGCATTTTTTTATTTTTAGATTAATATCGCACGTAGGGCAGTATATAGTAGATGTCACTTCATTATGTACAAATTCAGGGTATTTGGTTAGACACGTTTTGAGCCAATCTTGCACTTTACTCATTTTTACTTTACTGAAAAAGTACACTACTAAAATATTACGCAACAAACGCGTCCGTTTTCAAGCGTTTTACAAATAATATCTAGACTGTTCGTATTTGAGCACTGTCATATCAATGAAGTGGCGTTTAATGTCTCAATATAGAGTTTTTACATTTAAAGTGTCTGTTATTGTCAATGAGGTGGTAAAGTCGCTATATTTCACCTCTTTACTACTCAAATTCGGCAAAGGCAAAAGGACGGTTATTCAATATTTTCATTAAAAACAAGATGTCGTTAAGGCTTAAATAATAACTTTTACACTGAATAATCTGTGAATTACTGTTTTTTTTTGCATATTATTTTAAATTATAAAATATTCCATAGTAATTCTCGATATCGATGAAAAATTATTTCTTACCCTAGTAAATTTGCGACAGTCTTTTGTTTTGCCGTGAAAATTCCGAACACTGCACATTATGGCACAAATGTATTAATCTATATTTTTGTGCTATGTACAAAAACACGAGATATGTAATAATATTCAATTTTACTATCAATTACGCATGAAAATTAGTAAAACAATTTTTATCTTTACTTAAACAAAGCTCTACCTTGCATTTATCGCAAGGTATAAAAGATTTTCCTTGACAGCCCAGATACTTGCAGCGTTGGCGTTTTATGTTCCATGACGGAAGACGGAAGGAAGCCCAATATCACGAGTAGGAAGAATAGCTACATTTGGCTTTTGTTCTCCCTATAGCTAATAGTCTTCAGATATGGACGATGATGGTCGACCCTTTTTTTTATTTAATTGCGGACCACACAAGCAAAGAGATTTCTCCAAATTAAATTTGAATTCCCTGAGCTTTAGGGGCCTTGGAATTGGTGTTTGCTCTCCCATTCTTTTACACAGCAGCCAACTATTTATCACGATAACATCAAGATGATGATAGAATAAACGTTATTACCATTTTCTAGTCCACATTTTAATTTTATCTTTTCCCAGGTACGAATCAACAATTCCACTCCTCCCATGTGCTTATTATAATTTTGTACTTCTTTTCTTTTCTGCAGAATCTCCTAATTGTTTGATTTGTAGCTGTTCTGTAAAAGACGATGACAAGACAGCGGGATTATTGTCATACCACGTAAGTGTTACAATGTCAGTTCCGTCGACGTCAGCCACCCATTGTTCTGAACACCCTCTACTCTTGTTTTATTTTTTAAATCTTTCACCGACGGAATTGGTAAATTTTTCCCCAGCCGTCCTTTATTTATGGTCCTTAGCGAGTGTATCTTTTCCTTTGCTAGGTATGAAATCAATTCTGGGCAAAGTAATAGTTGTCAAAAATTGTTTGTAATTTTGACCACCAGGTATAGACCTTACGAGACAAATAACGATATTTGCACTCACACCCAAGTCGGGTTCATTTTCGTACCTCCGCTCTGGATCAATCTCCATCCCAGAATATGTTTCAAAATCATACGCAAACCCACGGTCATCACTCAACACCAGCAGTTTACATCCCCACTTATGCCGCTTATTAATTTGGTAGGCACTGTCGCAACATGTTGGAAGCCTTGGTAGAACACATCTCGCTCACAGACAATGTCTCCTATTGTGGTATGTCTGAGCATTTCTTTGGAAGTGTTTCCAATATGGGGCGAATCTTATGGAGGCGATCATGCCCAGGTGCATATGAAGGTGGTTGCACTGAATTGACGTTAAAGTGCAAATATCGACGATTTTTTTCGAATTCATTTAACGTCATGGTCTGCATAACTAACGGTAGTCCTAGTTCAACTCCCCAGTACATACGAACATTAGGCAATAGAGCAAAACCCATGAGGATACATATTCCCAAGTACTTTTTCAATTCAAACTTTGTCATAGTAAACGGTTTTGACGTATCCTTCTGTACACTAAATCTATGTGTTTCCTCTACTATGTGATGAAGTAAATCGTCATCAACAAAGTGTAAAAAGAATAAAAGAAATAAAGAATAAGGAGTATCGAGCTATGTAATTGGCGGTTTCAACCGGTAATTTCCAGTAAATTGACCAAAGCCGGGTAATTCAAAAGGTTTCTTTTTCCATAAAAAGTGTCGTTTCTTTCTTTTTACAACAACCGTATTTTTCGTTCTTTTTTTTTAAGACTTGGTCGACGCAGATTAGACGGATTTTTCACGGATTTTTTGCTGATCTGAAGTACTGGGTTGAGGGTTCACCACGCTAGGGCCAGGGTGTAAAATGGGCTGGTATGTACTCGTTTTTTTTTTGAGGGCTTAGACGGCGGTGAAGTTTTACGAGTAGATGGATTACTCACGGATTTTTGGTTGAGTCTTGATGTACTGCGTTGAGAGTTCACCATGCTAGGGCTAAGGTTTAAAACAGACTGGTGGAATGGTTTTTTATCGACATCGACTATGTTCACAGATGACGAAAATGTTGACCTTGGAATAATACTCAGTACGAGGCAGGGGGTCTGGTGATACATGGCTTGGACTTGATGGCTGACTTTCTTGCGAATCGCTACTCTCTTCACAGATCCTATTTATGCAATATTTCTATGTCATCCTTACTATCAGCTCCTGAAGCTTCCTGACCATCTTCACTATCAGATGGTATCGTCAAGTAATGCTGAATGTTCGCATCGCGCAGGGGATTTTTCCACATTACCTGAAAACAACACAACATTGTAGGTATTATGAAAGTTAATGCATAGTGTGACATATTAGGAACAATAGGAGAAAACAAGATATCAAGGTTAATGCATGGTGTGACATATCTAGTACGTTAAAAAAAATACGAATTTATATATAATTATCATTTTAACAAAAAGTGTTACTTACGATTTATTCAACCACAGTTTTCCACAAACACTTGAATATTTTTTGACACTTCCCAAAAAAACATTTTTTAATGCACGACCTAAAAGTTATAACTTATAAACCTGTCTTTCGCGGTCACCTCCAAGTTTCGAGTTACTTGCTCGCCCGTTGGAAGTACATCGACATCTAGCGGGAATGTATCAAAGTACATTATTGCAGTGATATCCAAGTTTACCACGGCAACCAACAGGTGTCGCTGCCCATACATTATTTTTTAACTATAGACTATAAAAGTGGTTGTGACAGATCTGTCACCGAATGCATTGTAGGGTTAAGCCATAAACCTTAGGGGAAGGAAGATGGCCGACTGAAAGATGTCCGGCTTAACTTTTGATTTATTTTGTTCAGTGAAATACTCTACTGACTTGATATTGGCAAAACCATTGCGGAATACCACGGTGGACCGTCATTACTTGAAAATCAATAAAAAGAATTGTACAAGAAATAACCAGACGCCACGCTAAAATACATTAGTATTATATGTAATCGAATGTGCGGCTTAGCTAAATTGACCGTTCGTTGAAAATCAGCTGCTGATGAGCCGCAAACTGCTTACTGTATGTAATTTGTGAGCCTTGTGAACTTAGTTTTTCAAGTATAGCATGCCGCTTACTGCATATAGCTGAGTAAACCGTTAACTGTCAACCTTATGTGGACCCGACTTTACCTGCACAAAACCTTTTTTGAGACGTATTTTATCCTAACTCTTACGTAAACCTTAAGCTAGGGTTTTTTTGGGTACAACTTTATGACGTGTGTATTATAGTTATAGCGGTAAATAACTTACTACATGTTCACAAGATAGCATGGTTTTCTGAAAAAAAGGTGAAATAACGCCTTCAAGGAATCCGAGACATGTTGTTGAAGAAAGTTTTATTGCCGGAAATATTACACCTGCGATATAGCGGTACCTAGCTTTTATAGGACTAATATGAAACAAAGATTGTAAGGTGTTATCAATAGTTCGATATATTTATTCATTTCCAAAAGTATTTGAACTTAAATAAGGTTATATTTCTGTCACTGCTCGTAATTAGGAATAAATAAGAGATTCATTTTACATATCATGGGAATAAAAGACAATGTGTTGTTCAATAAAAAAATATTTGCGATGTTTTTGGCCACGACCAATTCTTAGATTGCGAAATCATAGGTGAAGACGCAAAATGTAATAGAGGTTCAGTTTTATTATATGTCTATCAAGTCGGGAAGGGACAAAACAAGGCCGAGATTCTTAAGTAAATGGCGATATCGCCTTTGAAGTGTTTCCGTATTGTCAACGTTTTGATAACTTATTTATAATAATGTATGATAATAATGGCGGCCGAGTCATAAACGAGTCTAAAACACGTCAAACGCGATATCTTTATAACGCAGAACAATAGAGGCCCAGCAATAAAGTAAAAGTCCGGGGACCCGATGCTCCCTCGGCAGTGATATAGTACCTACATTGTGCATCAAAGGAAGTAAGAAGGGGATAACTAACGAGAGTATTCGAAGCCCGACGCCGAAGGCAAACAACAATCAAAAAAGTTAATGGCAGTCGACTGGCCAAAAGAGATTATCAACATGTCTCTGTCAACTTTTTTCATCTTACTCTTCCACGGATAATGCTAAGAACTGCCATAAGCTTCCAAATTTGTCAGACCACACTGCCACATTGTACTGATTTGAAAATCAGTACAATGTGGAAGTTAAATTTAATAAAAAAAATAGTATTCACTGAAATAATAGTAAAATATAAACGTACCGTTAAATTCGTTTGTAACTAAGTTTTGAAAATAGGATATAAACCTTGGCTGTTTTTAAGCCTCCCACAGTCTGAAATAATGTACTAAAAGTAGGTTCTATATTTAAAAACTATACTCGCTATTAAAAAAATCCATAACTCCCGTAGTGTAAATCGGCTATAACTGCTCTAAACGCCTGCGTGTAATAACATTAAAGGCGCATACACTGACTTCAAGGTTGATACATTTACGGCCCTTAGGCGCGTTTACCATGTAGTGCGGGCCTTTTTTTACTAAAGTATTTATTAACTATAGATTAGTAACTATTATGTACAGAGTTGAGTATAATGGTGCGTAATTAGTTATTAGTATCTCAGTGTTAAATACAATATACATACGTAACATTAAAATAGGGTTAAGATATTTTTTGTTGTATACATTTAGATACGGTATTATTTATCTTGGTACAATGTCTTATATTTGTGTTGTTACCTAAACATGCGTAGATCGAGATTCAGAAGTATATATATTTGTACTTAATCTATTAGCTTGTAGAAAATACGAGTGCAATTAGAACAATTCCTGCAATAACCGGCAAAGATCCTAAAGTACGGTGCGTCCATTTTAGTAATAGTCATCGGCGGTCATTGCTTGCTCTCGCAACGGACAGCAATTCTCGATCGAGTTTCATAAAATCCCGAAAAAATACCCGATGTCTATTAAATAAGTTAGATACTGCATGTAAAACTATAATTTAAGCATTTACTTAATGAATACTAGCGTATAGAGGACAAGTGGCTAATTGACGTGTCGATTTTTCATTGTGTCATAATTTACAATGACAGCCGAAAGTTTCCTGTGAAATGAAAATGAATATTGGATTATTGCGTTTTAATATTATAAATGCGATAGTTTGTGTGTGTGTGCTTCACGCAGCAACGTAGCAAAGTTCTTGTGACGCTGTCGTAAGAGTAATGTAATGTTTTCTCACTTGCACACACTAGACGCAGACGTTCTATATGCTAGTATATTCTTTGTTGATAAACGATAGTGATCGATAACATTGGCTGTGTTAAATTTATTAATATATTGATTGTTATATATTTGACCTAAATCATATTATTATTTTTTATGCATTTTTCATGCATACTACCCTGTGTTGTGCCCGTGGGCTGACTTTTGATTACTTTTTTGAAGTTACTTGTGTAGTTTTTTTGTCTTTTCAATGTATTCTCGTTTGTTTGTTATCTTTACCTCTAATTCAGTTTATGTTATAACGCAAAAAATATTACTCTCTCCATCATTCCTTTACCCCCGTCGTTGGTGTTATTTGGAGGCTAGTTATATGTATTTACCCCAATTCGTAATCGGTATTTTTCGTTCTCGAAATACCAGAATGGCTTGTATTTATGCTTTTCTTAATCTGGTAAATTACATGAAGAAAGCTTATAGTCTAATTCCAATTTCCCATCAGTTTTAACAAAAAATCGCTGCCCAAGATGCAGAGCAGTTAATTACGAGTATAAAAGAGTTCTCCCGGGTACTTCACCATCTGTTACCCTTCACTACATGCATAAAGATGAATAAAAGTAGCTTCATATTCTTAATATAGAAATCTCATGACTGCCACTTACGACTAAAGATTTCCGGTGGTCATCTCTGGTCTTCATCATCAGTTTTTCTTCACCAAGAGTTGTTTTTAGAATGCAAATCCTTAATGTCGCTGTAAGTGTGCCTATGTTTTGATGAGTTTTCTTGATTCCTAATTACATTAAAATAACTAGATCGTCATTTTCAAATTCGATATAGTTTCCGTACGGTTCTCGGACAGTAGTAGAATGTTTGAATGACTCATTTATGATATTAGTAACATGTTAAGCTTCGATTCCACGTCACTAAAATAATGATAAATGCATATTACATTATCGGCAAGGTAAATAAACTGCAGTTTTGGTACAGCTTTTTAACACAATCGACGTGTTTGCGAATTTCCTTCGACATCTAATTTGTCGAAATCTGTGCGGGAAGAGTTACGTTGTGTGCTCAATCACACAACGTAAATCTTCCCGGGGCTAAAAAACTCCTGCCGTTCACTCGCCACGATAGAACTCCATATCGCACGGTGAAATAGATAACCAGAAAATCTACAAGTGAATATTTAATTTACGAATGCAAAAATAGAAAGTATTAAACTACTCCATAAACGGCACTGTTCTTGACAATTGTTGTTCTTTACTAAAATAAAATACTTTAACCTTCTGAAAGCATGATATTCTATCTGAAAGATTCTTCTTACGGTTATTATTTTTACAGTTTCTGAAAATACACTGAGGCACTGTGACACGTGTCACTGTTGGCGTAGTTGACAGCGAACTAAATTCAAGTAAGCTCCCAATTTGAAGTGAGACGTTATTCGTTCGACCGTTATTTGTTCTCTGACCCGTTTTCTACGTATAGTTGTATTGTTGATCGAAGGGTAGAGGTTAGAAATTTGGTATTATACGAGGGGTAACTGCAAACTAAAGGCTTTAATAACAAATGTTTTCTACTTAGTCTCCAAAACCATATACAGGGCGTCCCACGGCTATGCCACATGGAAGGAAAGTACCTTGAATATTGTAGATGGAACATTTTACTGAAAGAAGACATTATTTTAATTTAAAAAACAATTTAAACTGCAAAAATTCATGGTCTTCCTTTTATTTCTGACACTATGTTATTAAGCAAAAAATTATCCTTATGCTGAAGCCTTTCAATCGGTATGATAAAGCTACTGGGTAATTATTTTTCTCGTGTAACGGGTTCGATTCCCGGTTCAACCATGTAATTATTGAAATATCTTTGAATGCAGTTTAAATTGTTTTTTTAAATTAAAGTAATGTCTTCTTTCAGTAAAATGTTCCATCTACAATATTCAAGGTACTTTCCTTCCATCTGGCATAGCCGTGGGACGCTCTGTATAACCTTTTGCCATCTCCTGCCTCTCAAAAAGTAATCTTCAAGGTCATCAAAATATGCAGGTTTAGCTTCTAGTACTTCGTGTTTGTGTGTGCGCACCCATCTGGCAGTTACCTGAAAAAATCCAACATTGTTAGTTATTACGTTCTGTTCTCGTTCATAGGAGATGCCTATTGCTTTTGCTATCTCCACGATCTTCAGCCGCCTATCATTCATCATCATGTCTAGTATTATATTAGCATTTTCATCCGTAGTAGCCGTCAGCAGCCTACTACTCCTGGGTTCATCTTTTTACAATGAAATATGCTCAGGAAGATTCACCAAATGTATGGGACTTTTCTCCGAAAATTTGTTTCGGTGTTAATTCCTTCGTTACGGGTTACTAGATTACGGAACGTTGCTCAATTTTATCAATTATCAAGGAAATCGCAATTCTTGTACAGTATTTCGGTCAAATCGTGTACCTACGTCATTTCTTGCGTAATGAACTCTACCGACAACCTCGTCAACACATAGGTACAGTCGGGATCTTAAATGTGTACACACTCATTTACCTTAATTCGATGGGACATATTTAATTTTTTTGGTTCTTACATTTAGAGAAAAGACGGTCGAATATAGGACATATTTAGATTTAATAAGTTGTTACTTACAAATTGTTAATGTACTTACTCCCTTTTGAAATAAGTTTAGTTCGTAATTGTGCGTATGTTCCTAAGCTCCTGACGCCCCGCTATTTTAAAATCACACAACCCACTATTTTTGTTTAACTCTGTTTTATTTAATTTTTTATTTATCACAGGTTGTATAAACTCATAGATAACATTGTATTGGTCCTACAACGAAATAAATCATAATCACGATAAGCAATAGATAATATTTATCTAGATAATAGAACACTCAAAGAGAGGCAGATGTCCAACACGTCTTCGTTTTCAATATTCCTGACCAATAGCGTGCTTTGCAATTTTTTGAGTTTTAACTTGTTTCGCTGAATAGGGATAGAGTAATAGGAGTGTTTTATTCAACAAAATTAATGTATCCTAATGTTGAGTACAATGGGTATTACTTGTCACTCTTTTCCGGTTCGGGTCTCAGGAGGTTAAATCCAGTATTAATTATATTTTGAGTAGCTTTAGTTTTTTTTATTAATAAACATTATCCGATGTCAACAGATTGTGTTTGATTTATTTTTCCTTTATGGCACCCGAACCTACCGCTTTTCCTTATAGTGATCTTTCAATTTAGATTCCTCGGTAGACAGCAGAAAGCACGTATATGCGAAATTATCACCGCCAGAAACGATAACATTACAACACCAACAAATTTATATACAGGAAAACATTCACTCGAAGGATTTCAAACGGTAATATTACCGGATTATATTATAATGCACCAATTGCTGAGTATTGACGGTGACGATAAAGAATACGATAGCTTCGCCGGTGCCTTAGCAAGAACTAAGAGGCAAGGAATATAAATCTATCGGTGACGTTTAGCTCTGGTGGTAACGCAGCCAAAAGTTTGTAATTGTTCGCTAACGACTATTTAGCTCGCCTATGGTCCTAGATCGATCATAATCATTATAATTTACTGTACCTATACTCTGTCAAACTTTAAAAGTGAAAGTTGATTTAACAATCTTACATAAAACAGAATTATACAGTTAAGCATAATGTAAGTGAAATTGATATTAAAATTTGCAAAAAACATTGAAAAAAAAACATTATATAAAAACATATCAGTTAATATTGCAGTATTATTTGATGTACTTTACAGTAAAGGTCAATATAATTAGTTAATCTAGTAAGAACCCTTTCAGCGGTTTAGGGCCACAAATAAAAATGACCACTTCTTATAATGGCCATTGCCCGTAACGCAAAAAGTCTACGACACAAAATGTCTGCTACATAAAATGTCTACATTTAATAAGACCTTTTTTTGGATTACCCACTTTGTAAAACCACCATTTCTGGAAATGATTACTTTCTGAAACGTCTGCTTCATGAAACGGATGTTTTTAAAAATGCCGGGTTCTTGGCTTGACTACTTCTGGTAATGCCCATTTACATGTTAGGCTAAAGATACTGAAAAGGGTGGAGCGTTGGTGTGAACCTACATTAAAATAAAAAGGGCTATTTAATCTACTTTCATTCGTTTATTTATCATAACAAACTTTCTTAACATAAATTGAGATGGTCTCAGGTAGATTTGTGGGATAATGCGTTTTTATTTGCGAAGAAATTCAAACCAGTGACACTATGTAAATCATTACGTAGTGTCACTGGTTCGGAACCACAACTTTCCATTTCTTTCCCTAGGGACTACTGCGTGGCACTACCAGTATTGTCATAGAAGATTTTTCTTTCCCATGACACTACTCTCTGATTGGCTCATTGGACGCATACAACAAAATTACCCCTGTTCTGCTTAATTACCCGTGGCACTACCATTCAGTGGATTTGGATTTATGGTGTAACGTTTCGGAGATTATTTTATACGAAGTTTATTGTTTTTTTTTTTCAGATTGTTCCACGTTAAATATATGTTTGTGAACATAAAAAAAGAATGAAAACTAAAATCTTTTATTAAGTATTAAGCTTACTTAAAATAAACAATTGCTTAAAATCTCTGAACATAAAAAAAGAATGAAAACTAAAATCTTTTATTAAGTATTAAGATTACTTAAAATAAACAATTGCTTAAAATCTCTATCTCAATTTTTCCAACGTGTTGCCAACCGATAATTCTCCATTGATAAACTGAAGAAGAATGTTCATGATATAATCATCATTATCGATAGCAATTTTGGTCCGTTTTGACCCCTTGTTTGTTTGTTGTTGTTTTATCTTTGTGTTTTGGACGTGCCTCAGGAGATTTAGCAGTCGTGGTATTGTGATCGAACCTTTCGTCACTCTTTTATTAATTTTGGAGTGCCAACCCTCCACAGCATTATTGGTTCTATGACGTAAACCATATACACTCAACATTTTACTGATTTGTTGTTTGAGCCAGAAACGTTCGATGTAATTTATAAACTTTTGCATGCCCAAGTCTTGACTCTCTGCTTTTACATATTCCCAACCACGCTTCATTTCTTCTTCCGGCAACAATGGGAGAGCTGCTGTTAGTCCAATAATTCGTTTGTGACCTTTCTTTTTATTAAAACCCATCGCTTTGGCTTTTTTCCACATGGCTCTTGACCAATGGTAAAAGCATCCTTTCAGTTGAATGTTGGGGAAAACTTCTATCAATGCATTGATAGCTGCCAACTCAAAATCGCAGTGGAATATATCAGGAGACCAACTGGGTAGTTCCGATTTTATTAAGTTGTATAAGGTCACGTACGTTTTTTGTTTCTTATTTGGTAATAGAGCAAAAATTAAGGGAACTACGTTTGTAGTTTCTACCGTGCTACCAATGTCAGCATGAATACTGTATAGTTCAGCAAATGGTGGAGGGCAGCTTTTAAATGTAGCATCCCCAAAAAATTCACGGGTTTCGCCAACCAGTTGTCTGCTGTCCGGAGAACAAAATAGTAAAATTCGAATGCCTTCGTGATAGTAGTCTGCCAAAATAAAATCACAGAAAGACACTGGAATTTGCACTTCTTCAAAATTCCGGTAAACTGTTTTTTGAGCGCCCAGCGATTTGTTCCTCATATCATACAAACAATGCTGCACACTCGAAAGTGGGGGTAGTGAGACCACAAAATTCAAACCTTTATTACTAAACGAATTATTAGCCTCGTCATATAATTGAGTGAAGTGTTTGTCAGATTTTATTACTTTCGTTTTTAGATTTTCTATTTCTTTAGCAACAATAGACCTGCCCACAAAACGTTCACGCGTGTGAACTTTTGTGATGTTTTAATGAACGTGTTGCCCTAAAAATAAACCATAAAATTAGGACATAAAATATAAATAAAAATCATGAATCATCTGCAATAGTTTAAATATTTAAGACTTACTTTGATTGTTATTGTTCCTGGACATTTAGATTTCTTATAAGCTGAACATCGCCATATGCTTGAACCACTTTTGAATTCTCGATGCTTGTGATATTGGTAATCGCAATGTATAATAACCGTGCCGCCTTTATATTGCCGAAAGAAAAGTTCACTGTCGTCGGCCTCCATTAAAGTAGTTTATTTCAACCAATATTTTTGTAATTTAAAATATGTATGTATGAATTTGTATATACATTTATTTGGATTGGATTTAATGTAATGTATGACATTGACATTGTCTACTTATAAACATTAAACATCAAATCGAGTGCCAGTAGATACGAATTAGAACAAGCTCTAAGTAGTTTGAATTACAATTAGGATAAGATGCAAGATAAGATAAAATGCAGTAAGTGCATGGGTAATAAGAATTCCTGTACGGGGAAATCGCGTGCCAAGGGAAATTAATTTTCCCGTGACTTTACTAAGGCCACAGTAGTGTCACAAAAAATTATGTTTTAACCATGACACTACCGGTAGTGCCACGCAGTAGTGCCTAGGGAAAGAAAGGCAACCTTCGATACAAAACCAAAACGCTATTTCCACAAATCGGTCTATATCTGTACTCTCTCGCCTTAACTTTAAATTAAACGGACACCTATTACAAACTAGACTAACACATTACAACACAAATCCATTACAACCAAAAACTTAATATCAAGATTTTCACTTTTTTGCAATTTTTTGTAAAATAACTTTTTTAAGAAATGCGATTGGGGAAATCTTCTCAGTTATCACTTCCTGCACAAGTTCTTTAAGAAAAGCATCAAGACGAATGAGACGATTCCGTCTGTTCTTTTTGACCACACTAAAATAAGACTTAATTTTTCTATAATCCTGGTGGACTGCTTCTTTTTTTAAATCACAGAAGAATTTGAAGAAGGGCGGGTTCTTCTTCCCAAATCTCTCGTTAACTCGATGATGAAAACCTTCGACAGGATTGGTAGTTCTATGTAGTTCGAATGCACAGCTTAGACCGTTGTTTTTTATAATGGGAATCCACTGTCTACCAAAATAATCTTTAAATTTAGAAACATTTTCTGTGACTTCAGCCGAGTTCATTATAAAATGACATGTTTCTTCAATAAATCTGTCCGGTAATAAAGGCAGATAAGATACCATTCTCACCATTTTTCTGTCTTTATTTGACTCATTTAAACTGAGATTCTTAGCCTTTCGCCATATCGCTTTGTTGTAATGGTAAAAACAACCGGAATTCTGGGAATACTTCTGTAATAGCATTCATCATCGCCATTTAAAATTCATTACACTGACAATTTTTCTTTTATTAATTGATAAAATCGAACACAAGTTGTTTGTCTTTTATCCGGAAGCAGTCCAAAAATAACTGGAACAACGTTTGTACTTTTTTCATTTGAGCCAACGTCTACATGACGACGTCGAGTACAGTTGGTAGAATGGGTGAGGTACGCAATGAAATGTTCCATCTCCGAAGAACTGTTTGACGTTGATTTCCAGGTCTGCATTTTTTAAGTACTTTCGGGCCGTTGTGGAACTGAATATTATAATTTTGTCGGTAGTCCCATCTTCGCATACCACGAAACCTTTTCCCATCTTTCTTGGTACGAGGGTCAAACTGAAAGTTTCGGGAATAGAAAAAAATATGCAGTTAAATTGAATAAAAGTATTTTTATTGTTTTTCAAAGTATTCTCCTTTATATTTTATGCACTTTTCCATGCGATCAAACCAGTTATTAAAGCACTTATTGAAGTCTGAAGTAGGGGTCGACAAAATGGCCATTTTAAAAGCCTCCACTGCTGCTTCCGGCGTCTGAAACCGCTGACCACGCAACTTATCCTGAATTTTGGGGAATGTGAAAAAGTCATTGGGGCTTAAGTCGGGGCTGTGTGGAGGATGGTCCAGCAATTCGACTTTTTCACCGTCCAGGTACTCAGTTGTTTTCCGAGCGGTGTGAAGGCTGGCATTGTCGTGGTGAATGCGGTGACTAGGGTTTTTTTTTCGGAGTTAAGCAAAGATACTCGGCATACAAATAGTGGTGTACCAATCGGCATTGACCGTTCTACGCTCTTCAAGAGGAATAGTAGCCACGTGACCCGATTTGGAGACAAACGTAGCCACCATCTTTTTGGCCGTGCTGCGAGAACGAATAACTTTTGTCGGCTTGAGCTCATCTTCGTAGACCCATACTCGAGATTGGTTTTTATTTTCAGGCTCATATGCATATATCCAACACTCGTCACCGGATACAATGCTAAAAACTGCATTTGAGCTTCCTCCGTTGAATTTATTCAAAGTTCTGAGGCACCAATTGACACGAGTCGTTTTCTGCTCCTCAGGCAATAAGTGAGGGATCCAACGGGAAAACAACTTTCGCACGCCTAATTGTTCCTGTAAAATGATTTGTATCTGACTCATTCCAATGCCCAGACACTCTTGAATCTCCCGATATGACACATGTCGGTCTTCCTTTATCAGCTGACGCACAGCATCGACGTTTTCTTGCGTGACTGCCGATTTTGGTCGACATTCACGCACATCGTCCGTGAGGGATAGACGGCCACGTTGAAATTCTGCATACCACCTGTATATTGTCGTCTTTGAAGGTGCTTCATTACTAAAAGCAACAATCATCCGGTCTTTGTGATAATCCACTTTTAAAGTCGTAATAAATCATAGCTCTTAAATTTTCACGGGACAATTCCATTTTCAGCAGCGACTCGACGACTTCAAAAAACAATTGAAACCGAGCCATCGCTTTTTTTTCTATGTGGCCAGTGTGTTAAAATAATGAAACTTTAGAGATTATAAAAAGGTATGATATCTGTCAAAAATATGTTTCTAAGTATTAGATTCCCGAAACTTTCAGTGCAGCCCTCGTATATGGACTACTATCTGCGTCCGTTTTGTACTTAAGACTTCTCGTTTCCAAAAAAATATTTCTTGCTCCATACACACTATCTTTTATTGATGAAAATTCCGGAATTTTGTCAATATCTCTTGGGTTGCAGTTTTTCTTCAGCTTTAAAAACGTCTCCTCATAATTTTTTTCGACTGACTCGAAATTATGGCACACTTTTTCTTTACACTCATGACATGAACTGCTATAAAAACATCATTGTCAGTTTTCTCCGACATACACGTATGAGATGAAGATCGAAGAATCTTAGGCACTTGTCCCACCGCCGACGACGATCGAGAAGCGAGTAAAGCTAGAAACTAGATACGAGTTGGCGAGCAGCCAGAAGCTAATGTATTAGTTAGTAGAGAGTGAGTTCTCGCCCGCAGTGTGAACAGCCAGCGAGTGAAGAGAGTTCTCGCTGGCAGTGTAAACAGCCAGAGATCCACTATTAATGTCTGCGTCTCTTTTATTGACACGGGATTTATATCTTTTGTTCGTTTCTTGAGTGAGAAAATAGTCGATAGCTTATCGCTTTCTCGCCGGCGGTGGGACAAGTGCCTTAGTCCGATCATTATTTAGGGTAATAGTAGAGCTGCAGTCGTTTCTATGAATGCATCTCCAGCGGGATGTACCGTTTTGGTTTCGTAGACTGAAATTGTACCTGTACTTATCGAAAAGTACAGTATCTTTTCCTTTTTGGTTCAATGCGAAAATAAATTGTCCGACCATTTTGCAGTAGGCACCTATGTAATAAAATTACAATAAAGGATTTTTATTTTGGCAGTCTTTATAAGTATAGAAATTATAATGACAATGTCACTTTAAATAAAGAACAACAAAGACTAAGTGGCCTGCATATTAAATACTTATAATAGACATACTTAAGGAGGCTGATTGCAATTTTCTTAGTACAGAATGTTCACTATCTCTACTTTGTGATTAACAGATTGATAAACCATTAGAACATTTGATTTTCTACCTTA
The DNA here is from genome assembly GCA_949316455.1 of Acleris holmiana. Lineage (NCBI taxonomy): Eukaryota > Metazoa > Arthropoda > Insecta > Lepidoptera > Tortricidae > Acleris > Acleris holmiana. Next base: position 76,814,950 of record OX438762.1, read on the forward strand.
TAACAGCAATAATAATGACTAACCAAAGCCGAAATAGAACATATTTAAACAATGCAAACTAACCATTATTTGTTTCGAGATGCTGTGTGAGACAGAAATTGTGATTTGATCTAGGTTTGAGGAATTTATAATTGCTTTCATGGACAGCGAACGATGGCCCTCGTGGCGGTTTCCAGAAGTGATCATTACAAGAACTGGGCAAGTTCAAAAATGGTAAATAAAAAAATAGACATTTCTGTAAATGACCAATTAAAGCTGTGATCATTTTATAAAGTGGTCATTTCCAGAAATGGTTGTTTTACTTAGTGGGCAATATTAGAATTAGGTAGTACTTGAAGTGGGCATTTTACTATATGGGCATTATAAGCAATGGTCGTTATAAAAGTGGTCATTTTTTTGTGGCCCTAAACCGCCGAAATGGTAAGAACGATCAAATTTGTTTTGCTTACTGGAAATGCATTGGTGAAAGTAGATTAGAAAATTGATACCCAGTTACACAAACGTTAATTAACACTAATGTCACGTTAGAAGATCTGTGACTATCTTATACGCCAAGTAACATGTATCTGAAACTAAATTAGGAACAAACGCTTGTGAAACAGGGCATAAAACTTTTACTTCCCACGAATCAAAGACCTCTGCTACAGATGCCATTGTTTCGCCTGGGAGAAATTATACAGTACTATTAGATACGACATCCGTGTTCTTTTTCAGGTGGATACACTTCAATAATACGGTACGAGCAGCCCAGCGATATGGTCTGCATCGTTGACGCTACGGAAGGCAGGGAAATGCAGCTACGATAGTTAACCATTAAAAATAAAAACTAACCAATATAATTAGGCACTTAAATATCCTAGCCTCATACAGCACAATCATAATCGTAACGGAATTTTCGGCTTTTCTAGGCCTTTAACTTTAATCCCACTAGCTTTTAAAACCCAAAATAATCACTTCATTATTGATTTATGGTCTATTTCTCGTTTGTATGTATGTGTATTTTGATGGTTTCTAATACAAAATGTTTTAGTACGGTAACATTATACATCAGAGCTTGCTTGAAATCGGATATAGTTCTTACTTTTAGCAGACTTGTTTCTTGCGCAACTTTGTCAAAAATCGAAAAAAAACGCGAGTTTTTTTCGAGTTTGTTCAAATTTTGGCGGTTATAACCCTAAAGGACTAGTTTTGATAGTACGTTTTTAGTAAAGTAGACTAAATTTGCTACTATATGAGACTATAATTGTTCCTATAGACCTAATAGTTTCCGATATGAAGCCTTTCAAAGTTTAATATTTTTTCGAGCTTCGCAATTTTTGGCAATATGTTGTTGTCATTCTAAATTAATTTTGACCCTGATTCTTCGTAACCCCTGTTACTATCGAAGCCCTGTACGTTTTATGATTGTATGCTAAAAAATAATTTGAGAAGTGTAAACAAAGATGTTTAATGATAAGCTAAGCTACGAATAATGAAATAAAAAGGTAAGTAGGTACTGCAATAGTTAATAGGTTTATTTGTTAGTAAATTGAGTTATTCAAAATCACTAAATTAAGTTAGTTAAGCCGACATGGAAGGGCCCGCTTAAGGTTCGTCCGTATCTGGAATGTCGTATCGGGATGGCATATCCCAATCAGGGGATGATGATGTATCGTCGATGTCTTGTGCCCACAAGACATCCTTCAAGTCGACATCGGACAGATCGTCGCTTTCTGGGATATTGACATTAGGTACGTTGTCAAAGGAGGCCGCGCTGCAGAGCCTGTAGACTGATGAGCATTTCAACCCTGCCTTCCTGTAGCTGCTCGCGTTTCCACAACCCTTGCAGTCGCAAGAAATCATCCGCAAAAGTTATTGTGGGGCTGCGTCTCTGGCCATAATTTTGGGGTTGAGGCCTTGTAGCGTGGATATCCACCCTCAGGAGAGGGCTCAGTTTGCCTCCCAACCACACTTGTACCTGTTAGAAGATTGTACATGAGCAGTTGAATAGAAAATGATGAAAAAGATGTAATGTGTAATGCAAGGACAAAACTGTACCTGATGGTATGTCCGAAAGGAGTGAAATTGAGCAGTCCTGTGTAGAAGGTCACCTGGCTGATCAAAGATCATTGGTTTTCGTCGCAGCCCTGACGATTAGTTGGTACCGCAACTCGTCAATGTTGTGGGTTTTGGGGTTGCCTCCGTATAGAGCTATTTTATGACTCGCTCTCCTGCTGCTGCTATATCGTCAGGTGTAGAGTTGGCCGCATTCGTGACTTAACACGAGCACCACTCTGTTGGAGGTAATTGGAATTACATCCCGCTAGAGTTGTTCAATTGACGTCTTACCCTGGTCTCCTTTATTCAAAACGTCTCCTTAAAATTTGACACATTTTGTACGTATCAAGTGTCAAATTTTAACGAGACGTCACATTTTAACGAGACTTTTTCAATATAGGAACCCAGGGTAAAACATTGCAAAAGATTGCGTTGTTTTCAAAATTCATAATATATGAGACTAGTAATGTAGCTAATTTAGTCTACTTTAGAATGGTCCTGAAAAGGTACTATCAAAAACTTTCCGCAAATTCCTTTTTTATATTTTTTCGCGGTTTTTTCGATTTTTGACAAAGTTGCGTTCTGCGCTCGAGGTCACAAACTTGGGTTATTCATTGTAGTCCGGTCAGTTTTGACATCCGAGGGTACACTAATTCGCACCCAGCTCAAAATTAAAAGATAATAAAGATAAAAGTTGTTTATTCAGTAAGTAGCCGAGTATTTGAGCCATTATCTGATCAAATGATTTTAAACGTGGTTGGCCAAGCACATTTTTCTGATACTCCACGCTCTGGTCGCCCAATCGAAGTCACTACTGAGGATGTTATTGAAGAAGTCCATCTATTTGGTCCTTTCCCTTACTCGACAACCGCCGAGTGAAGGTGCGTGAAATAGCTGAGAACGTAGGCATTTCCACTGAGCGAGTATATAAATGACTGCACGAAGATTTGTCTATGACAAAGCTGTGTGCACGGTGGGTGCCACGATTGTTGACGATCGAGCAAAACCACGCGAAAGCGAATTTCAAAGCTGTTTTTGGATATAATGAAGCGTAATCCTCGGATTTTTTTGAGTCGACTTTTCACTGTGGACGAAACTTGGGTCTTAATGCCGAATTGTTGGAAATACGACTAAAATTGCCTTCCAAGAAAGTCTTCTTTCATCAAGATAATGCCCCCGTGCACAAGTCAACCATTGCAATAGCTAAAATACACGAGTTGGTCTTCGAGCTGGTTCCGCATGCTCCGTATTCACCGGACCTAGCTCCGTGTGATTAGTCCTTACTACCTATTCCCAAAGTTAAAAAGATGGCTTGGAAGACAATTTTTTTTACAAATGAGGCGTCGCAGGCGGTTTTGCAGACCTCGACTAATCGTATTTTTGGAGGGATAAAAAAATGGTAACTTGCTGGAATAAGTGTTTGGTCCTTAAAGGAGACTTATGTTGAAAAATAAATGTAAATTGTATATAAAAATATATTTTTTTTTGCTTTTAAAACCACTAATGAAACTGCCCCGTAGGAAAAAAGTATTTTGACATTTTTATCACATAATTATCTGATTTTTATGATAAACTTACCATTTTGCTGAAAATCGCGAGAAACCCGTTTTTGTGACCTTTGACCCGAAGTAATTTTTTTCCAGGTAATAAGTATCGGATCGGTGAGGTTCTTTTAGATTTCATTTATGATAGTGTTTTAAACACTCCTAAAAAAAATAGCTGGATGCGAATTTTTGTACCTTCACTCCTACTTTTTGGTCTCATTTGACCGGATGCTAGATGAAAAAAACATTCCAATTATAATCTTTGCATGTTAAGTTTTTTTGATAATTACACCTAAGAAAAATATTATTTTTAAACTTAACGTAACTGTATTTTTGTTTGTTTATTAAAACCACAGAATGAATAAATCGAACTTCATATTATATGTATATATTGTACCTATAAGGAAACTTCTCCTTTTTGATAAAATCACGAATAACTTTCGAAAAGAGTGATAAAAAATTACAGCTTTTTATTTTATAATGATGGCCATACATTGTAAAAACATGATCTGTCTATGTTCTATGACATTTGTCTATTAACCTAAACAGTGATGTTTAAAAAAAAAAACTTTAATCATATTCTGGTCTGATCTTTTTTAGTCAACCCACTTGCAATATATATTAACATATATCATTTAATATAAAATACTTTTCATCCATTTAACCAGTTCAGTGAAGGTCGTTTTATACTCTGATCCTATACTAATATAAAAAAGAATAATTACTAGAACTGCCACAGAAAACAGGAATAAAAATAAAAATCTTGAATCGCCACTGGGCCTCTATTCAAATGCGTTATAACGATATCGTTTTTGACCTGTTTCCGTATTGTCAACGTTTTGATAACTCTTATGTCATTTACAATAATGGCGACTGTGACATAAACGATTTTTAAACGTGTCAAACACGATATCGTTTTAACGCACCTGAATAGAGGCCCTGGTTAATCTATACCATCATTTATATTTAATATTCTGAATCAGCTTGTTTCCATCTATATCGATTAAAAAAATACCAGAGGCTAGCAAAAATTGTCTATAATTCTTGAGGCTCAACATTGGTGCTGGCTGTATAATATTATTAGGAGGTTTAAATGTCTATATTGTGTAAGTATTTTTCATAAGTTACAAATAAAGTGTAGGTATAATTTTTTGTAATTTCTTCTGTATGCTATGTAATATGTGGTTTTAAATAGTAAGTGTTGGGTCTAGTGAGGATGAGAAGCGACAACTGCTTCTACTAGCAGTCATTTTGCTTCCCTTGACGTCTGCCACCCCGCGGGACTGTCGCTTACGCTGGCCCAGAGATAATCAAAAATGAACGAGACGCTAAAAATTACAAATATGAAAATCTGAGCTTAATGTGAATGCAATCTAAGTAATTTTCGTATTATAAAACTAGGCAACAATGGTGAGTTTAAATTCTAATCTAATCAAGTAAATAAAAACAGAAACAAACTATTATTAACGTTGTAGGGATAATAACGGGAAATTGCCGAAATTTGTAACCTCAGTAAGAATTTCTATAAGTAACTTGTTGACAAGTAACTTGTAATTTTATTAATTGTTTTAAATATGACCATTTCTATTTATTTATAATCATAGTCCATGTACGTTTAACGTACACAATGTACGTATGCTGTTTATGGCTGTATGTATACTAGGCATCGACAAAATAGGCATAGACTGGCGCCGCTGTGGAGCATACTCTGTAGCAGCGCCACTTGGAACCCTTAGATAAAAATGATATTAGATATTTTTTTCTAATGGAATTCATGTACGAGTGCTGTTTATTGTGTACGTATTGAAAATAATAATAATTAATTATTGGTTTTATTGAAGTAATTTTTAATGATTCTGCGTTTCGCCTGAAACCAGAATTTACAAGTGGCGGACCTAATGCCTTATGGCATCCTCTACCCGTCAAGTCAAACCCTTGGGCTGAAAATAAACATTTATCTGGTGCAGCGTCTTCAGCGTCATTAAAGTGATGGCATGCCAAGGATTTATAGTGTGGCGGATAATCTGGGTGATTGATCCAGCAGGCGTATGGCGGATAGTAAAAGCACTGTAAAGCAAAATAAAAACAACAAACTATAATGTGTACTTACATCACGGTATCAAATTTTATTACGAACATGTCAAACAGACAATACAAAACGAACACGAGCACATATTCAAAATAACTAGACAGTTACAGGTATATTAATACAACCAGTTATAATTATTATATGCACATCAAAACCTAATTCGCCCCCTTAATGTGTATATTAAGGATAACTCAAAACAATATTAACTAATTTAACTAACATTCAATACCTAGACCACCCATACAAAAATTGATTCATTTTATATTATTACTGTTTTATGTCCTCGTAATCGAAGTGAAAAGCATTATCTCGGCGGTCTCGGGTGACGGCGCGGATGGATACCATAAGTCTTGGATAAAATGGTTTGTTTTATGCCCTTGTTGTACAATCTACTAAAACTACCGATCAATTCGCGGTATGGAATTACCTTATCCATATCCTTGGATGATTTTAATTTCAAATTCGTTTCCATTGGCGTACATACCGATCTCATCAATTTTTGTAGCCAAATTTATGTTACAAATCTTCAATACATTTTTTTTTTTTTTAATTTAATATTATAAAGGGCTTTTATACGACTTGTATATATCAGCCCTGTTTAGTCGAATATTACATTTAACAAATAAAATAAAAAAACAGATCATACATAACACACCCGTGCAACCACTTAATTATGGGTTCCTAATAACGTCAGCCAATTTATAGACCATTAATGCCAAATCTGACGTGGGGTTCGCGAGAATGCCCATGAACGCACCAGTATCGTATGGACTCAGGTTGGCTGCCGCCATCAACGACACCCTTTGAGCACGATTACGGCTACACTCCATCAACAAGTGCTGCACATCCTCTACAGTACCACAGGTATCGCAATTTGGAGAGTTTATTTAAACCAAACTTATTGAGTGGAATGTGTCCGGTTTTTGTTGTGACAGTTTAATTTTCCCTTTGGCAGGTCGCTCAATGCCAATTCCTAAAATATAATTCGCAATGTCATAATCTTTTAAATCAAAATCACTGATCAGTTTTCTTTTGAAATTCTATATGCAAACTCTTTTCCGAGATGCAACCAAAATGTCATCCACGTACACGGTGACAAAGAGTTTGGTATTATTGTCTATGTCTTGAATATATAGACCCCATTCGTCGGAGTTGACTATTGAGTTGTGCATTCCACTGGCGACCAGCTTGTTTCAGTCCATAAAGTTACCTTTTAAGTTTACATGCATCACCACCAGCTTCCAAATCCACTAACATTTTTTTAGCTCGTTCACAGATATTAGAAAGTTTTTCTTCTACTTGTACAAGCTTTTGTAAGGATTCCTTTAATTCTTCAGGCCATGTAAATATCCTCTTCGAGTGAACCATTCAAATAAGCTGTGTTGATATCAAATTGATGGATTTCCATATCAAGTTCGACAGCAAGTGCAGCCAATAATCTTATACTTTCCAATCTGATGACAGGTGCAAAAGTGACATGGTTATCGACATCATATCGTTGACTATAACCTTTTGCAACGGGTTTGGCCCTTTTTCTTTTTGTTTTATCGACGTTCAATGAAGTCGATAAAACATAACGAAAACCAACAACATCGCGACCCTCAGACCTTCTTGTGATATCCTAAGTGTCATTCTTAATCATGCTTCGAATTTCTGAAAGAATAGCGTCCTCCCATTATGTTTCGGAATCAGACAAGGCTTGCTTCAACGTCACTTCTACTCTATCAAACCTGCAAAGTCTTGACAGTCGGAGAATTCTTCCGTTCAAGTTTCTTTAATTGCAACTTGAGAACATTGTATCTCTACCATGCGAAATATTTTCTCTGTTTTGACTATTGAGCATGTCAATACGTGATTCTGGATGATGAAATGGTTCTTCAATTGCCTCCAAAACATCAGTGATCTCCTCAGCATTCTCGACATAACGATCCTTCTTGTTGTCTTTCAGTTTCAGAAATAATCCTGATTGGATTTTCGACAATCTTTTTAGGGGAATAATCTAGGCGATTGACATCAGCCTCTAATTCTTTATTTTCAATTAAAAGCGGTTCGATATTAGAAACCTCCTTTTCATCTACATCACTCTTGCCTCTGTGAAATCTTACATCTCTCGATACGATATATTTCCCTTCTTGAGGCAACAAAGTTTATAGCCTTTTCTATCTCTTGGTAACCTACGAATATAACTGTACACTGCGTGGACCGAATTTATCCTTTCCTTCGTCGTTATTCAATAGGTGTACGTGGGTCAAACTGAAAGTTTCGGGAATAGAAAAAAAATATGCAGTCAAATTGAATAAAAGTATTTTTATTGTTTTTCAAAATATACTCCTTTATATTTTATGCACTTTTCCATGCGATCAAACCAGTCATTAAAGCGCTTATTGAAGTCTGAAGAAGGGGTCGACAAAATGGCCATTTTAAAAGCCTCCACTGCTGCTTCCGGCGTCTGAAACCGCTGACCACGCAACTTATCCTTAATTTTGGTGAATATGAAAAAGTCATTGGGGCTTAAGTCGGGGCTGTGTGGAGGATGGTCCAGTAGTTCGACTTTTTCACCGTCCAGGTACTCAGTTGTTTTCTGAGCGGTGTGAGGGCTGGCATTGTCGTGGTGAAGGATAATGCGGCGACTAGGGTTTTTCTACGATCTTTAAGAGGAATAGTAGCCACGTGACCCGATTTGGAGACAAACGTAGCCACCATCTTTTTGGCCGTGCTGCGAGAACGAATAACTTTTGTCGGCTTGAACTCATCTTCGTAGACCCATACTCGAGATTGGTTTTTATTTTCAGGCTCATATGCATATATCCACCACTCGTCACCGGATACAATGCTAAAAACTGCATTTGAGCTTCCTCCGTTGAATTTATTCAAAGTTCTGAGGCACGAATTGACACTCTTCCTTTTATCAGCTGACGCACAGCATCGACGTTTTCTTGCGTGACTGCCGATTTTGGTCGACCTTCACGTCGTCCGTGAGGGATAGACGGCCACGTTGAAATTCTGCATATCACCTGTATATTGTCATCTTTGAAGGGGCTTTATTATTAAAAGCAACAATCATCCGGTCTCCACATTGTTTTTGTGATAATCCACTTTTAAAGTCGTAATAAATCTTAGCTCTTAAATTTTCACGGGAAAATTCCATTTTCAGCAGCGACTCGACGAGTAAAAAAACAATTGAAACCGAACCATCGCTTTTTTTTCTATGTGGCCAGTGTGTTAAAATAATGAAACTTTAGAGATTATAAAAAGGTATGATATGTGTCAAAAATATGTTTCTAAGTATTGGATTCCCGAAACTTTCAGTGCAGCCCTCGTACCTTGGATCCAAAGCTTTGTAAATAATGGATTTGTGCAGGCCGTCCATACCATTTTTCGTACGGCGTCTCACCACTAAGACTACTCGTTGGACATCAGTTTCGTACGTGACATGCAGTAATGACAGCATCACCCCAGAAACCCGAAGGAATGATTGAATTAACACACATCTCGCCATCTCCACCAATGTTCTATTCATTCTTTCTGCGACCGCATTCTGTTGAGAAGTATGATGAATCGTTAATCTTCTTCCTATAGGTATAGGAAGAAGATTAACGTTTCATCATACTATACTCATTTTGTAAATATCCCCCAAATTCTCTATTTTAATATTCGCCACCGTTGTTGTTTATATATTTTATTATTTTATTTTTGTTATATTTTCATCATGCCTTTTATATATCTTTAAAAATTTCAAAGCTTCACTCTTTTTGTTGAACAAGTGTACTTCATACCATCTTGTTGAATCGTCGATGTACGTAATAAAATATGGCTTGTTCACGTAAAAAAGTAGCCACTGGTAAATGTGAATAAATCACACTTCTATCAGGGCATTAAAAAAAAACGTAATCGTATTACAACAAACGTATTTTAATAAACAATATAAAATAAAAAAGGCACATAAGCACTAAGAAACTCTGACTTTATTTGGAACACCTGCCATCAGTGTGCGGACCGATGATTCTGTAATTTTTCGAGCAGCAGCGTTCCATATTTTTTTGAAATTAGCCTCTGCTTTGGCAACTGCACCTTTCTTGAGCAAGTATCGCTTAATGTTTGTCCAATATCTCTCAATAGGGCGAAGTTCTGGGCAATTTGCTGGGTTTATATTTTTAAGAACATAATTGATGTTTTCCTTATCAAGCAAATCCAACGTCTCCCGAGCGTAATGACAGGAAGCCAAGTCTGGCCAAAATATTGCAGGAAGCATACAGCCTCCGATAAAGAGGCAGAATACGCTTTTTAATATAGTCCTGTCTATAGATCTCGCCATTAACTGTGCCGGTAGTAAAAAAGCTTGATCTTTTTAGGCCACACGAGCAACTAGCTTGCCATACCAAGATTTTACTGGCAATTTTTTCAAAAGCTACACACTTCTGCTTGTCTGGGATATAATCGCCTAACACGCGTGTTTAATACTGAGGACTCGGTAAACTTTTCATGTCTTTTTTAAGTTAGTTTCGTCGTCTATCAGTATGCTATGTTGTGATTTTGTTTTAAAAACTTGGGCAACATAAAGCACCAGATCTTGCTCTTTCGAACTGGGTAGATGTTCGTTTTGGGATTTTCTGATTTCTCATGGTCTCCAAGTTGTTTCTTTCTTTAGCGTTCTGCACATTTCCAACCGAAGTTTTCAGCTTTTTAGCAACATCTCGTGTAGACGCCGATGGATTATTGCGAAAAGACGCAACGATTTGCTGGTCCAATTTCTGGTTCACGCAGCCTCTTCTGCGACCTCTTCCTGGCAGATCTAGCGTATTGTTATCCCCAAACTTTTTGATAATTTTACGGAAGCCATCTTTTGATATGTTATATCTTTTTGCGAGTTGTCGCATAGAAATACTATATTCTGTACAATATGATACTCGTACAACAATTAATTTACGAATAAATAATCCGTGGCATGATGAAAATATCAACTGTTTGACATAAAGTGAATATTTTTCTTAAACTCGATAGTATTTTTTTGACATGACCTGGGTGTTGAGGATGGTCACTCAACGGTGTCTCTACGTAGCTCGTTCGATTAATTAAAAAAGGGTTCAGGTTCAGTGGACTGTATATTTTATGGTTAATGGTTCTAGTTACACGATTCTAAGCAAAAGATTCTAGTTAAAGGTTCAAAACTGATTCTAAACTTAACAAGGTTCGAGGTTCGAGAATGAGCGAGGTTCGACAATGAGCGGGGTTCGAGGATGAGTTCTTCCTTGCGGTTCGTGGTTCAGTTGCCAAGAAGTTCTCTCCAATTTTGCTCCAATGTTCATCCGAATGTTCGTCGGAATGTTCGTCCAAATGTTCGTTCGGAATGTTCGTCCGAATGTTCGTTCGGAATGTTCGTCCGAATGTTCGCTCTGAATGTTCGTTCGGAATGTTCGTCCGAATGTTCGCTCTGATTCACTTTTGCTCCTTTGGGTTCCTCTGGTTCACTCTTCAACTGCTCCTACTGCTACTACTGCTCTATTGCAACTACAATGACTGAGGGTGTGTTCCGGTATATATACCCCCAGGCTTTACCGTAAAGAGAGCCGTTTGCACACGGCACCAATTCGCTCTTTTTTGTGTTCGAGATCCTCTATGAATTATACAATTTTAATTTCTCTTCCTAGAACCTGCCTATCGATTTCTCTATGAAAGAGTGCATATTAAAGCTTAGGTTGCCGCCCGTCTATATGTATATGTCCTACCACTGTAACATTCTTACTTTCCCGGTGGTAGGACATTCAGTAGCTTCGGGAGGGCCCAATCCCAGTTTATTCCTGATTGGAACCCTCCCATGCTTTCGGAGAGTACCCGACCTTCAGGACCAAGGTTAGATATGAGGCCGGGTACCTCGGGGATCACAATAAAACAAACATGGTCGTTATAGGTTATGGGGACGAGCGGCAATAAAATAAAAGGTTCACATTTCATAAAACATTACAAACAGACAAAAATCTTATGAAATAGTTACGCAATACGCTAATTCGAATCTAACAAGATTCTATTAGCGTAAAAAACGAAAGCGAGCGATTCGTCCGTAACATTCTACCCCCGGCGTAGATCTATTCGCAGCCATCCGATGTCACCGGGAGGACGGCGAGCTTCGACGTGGGGCGCCGGAACACTCCTCCCTTTGTCCGGATATCCGCACTTCTCACGCCGCCATCTGCACCGGGGAAGGTCTCGATGACAACGCCGCGGGGCCACACGTTGCGAGGTAGCGCGGCGTCGACGACGACGACGAGGTCTCCCACTTGGAGTGGGCGCTCGCCTCCGCTAGGAGATCGTCGCGGAGCGAGCGCCGGCAGGTACTCTCGCACCCATCGTGACCAAAAGTGGTCGGCGAGAGCTTGACTGGCTCGCCAAGTTCGACGGTCGCTTTCTTCACATGGTCCGGTTGCCGGAAGTCCAGTCGAACTCCCCAACAGAAAGTGGTTGGGAGTCAGGGCTTCGTCGTCTCGGGGATCGGTAGAGACGTGTGTTAGAGGCCGAGCATTAATGGTATTCTCGGCCTCAGTTAGCAGGGTCGTTAGCACCTCTTCTTTCGGCGCCTTCGTGTTCAGTGTCGCGGTGAGTGCTGTTTTGACAGACCGCACTAGTCGTTCCCACGCCCCGCCTTGGTTTGGGGCGCCGGGAGGGATGAATCGCCATTCGGTCCGGCGCTGCAGCGCGTAATCGCGCAGCGCTGGCAACCATTCTTGGTAGGCGGCCCGGAGCTCGACGTCTGCGCCGCGGAAATTGGTCCCGTTGTCACTGTATATGACTCGAGGCCATCCGCGGCGCGCTGCCATTCGTCTTAGTGCCATTATAGCAGAGTCGGTAGTGAGGCTCGCTGCTAGCTCCAGGTGGACAGCGCGGGTGGTGAGGCAGGTGAACAATGCCACCCAGCGCTTCTCGTGGCGGCGGCCGATCGTCACCGTCAGTGGGCCGAAATAGTCGACCCCACAGTTGGTGAATGCTCGCCGGTGAGGTTCGATGCGTGCGAGCGGTAGGTCGCCCATGGCCGGCGCGTGCGGGCGCGCTCGGCGAACTAGGCACGCACGGCAATCATGCGCGACTGCGCGCACAGTGGGTCGCAGATGTAAAATCCAGTATTGCTGGCGTAGATCGTTCACAATCCGCTCGTGCGATGAATGAGCGGCGTCACAGTGTGCCTGTAGTATCAGCAGGCGCACGAACGGATGTCTTCCATTTAAGATTGCCGGTTTCTTGTTCATGTTCACTGGAGCGGCGTTTATGCGTCCGTGCATTTTCAATACTCCATCTTCGAGCACGGGGTCTAAAGCAAATAACTTGCTTTTCTTCGTCACTCTCCCCCCGTGCTCTAATACCTTTATTTCTTCGGCGAAATCATCTGCTTGGCACTTCTTGTGCCATAAAAGCTCTGCTCTTTCTAGGTGCCGCGGCTGTAACGTAGCTCTTTCTTTGCGGCACCTTTCAATGAAGAGCAACACATATGCGGTGGCTCGTATAAGTCGCTTATAGTTCGAAAAGCGACTTATATCAGGCAGCGGGAACTTGTTCGTTTGCTTCGAGGTGTGCGCGCACAAGGCTGGTTCGGGTTCAGGAAGTCTAGCGGGTTCTTGTCGCAAGTACTCTTCCGGGCCTCGTAAAAAGTTAGGCCCGGTATACCAGCGATCGCTAACTTTGATTTCGCAGTCGGCGCGTGTCGCGTTGTCGGCCGGGTTCTCCTTGGTCGGCACCCATCGCCACTGTTCGGCCTTTGTAGTCTCGGCTATCTGTAGTGGCGGGCGGACATCTCCCCCCGTCACGAAATTACGGCGGGGTATGCGCAGCGTCGCAACGCTACTCATTACGTTAGGCGGAAGCTCCGGTTCGTCGTTCCGCCATGGTTCGTTACGCCCGTCAACTTTGCAGACTTTGTCCTCGAAGATCCTAGTCGCACGTTCGTTTATGGGGCGGCCTTTATTTTTCAGGGCCACTCCTAAAGAGTCAACGGTGGAATGACGCTCCACTAGGTTGTGCAAGTCGTCTTCGCTCGTTGCTGTGTGTAGTGCGGTTTCATAGCCGCGCGTCTTGATCATGTGCGACGTGGTTCCGTAGATTGCCCATCCAAGGTCGGTGAGCACCGCCGCTGGTTCGTTTGCACGCCCGGTTCGGGTCTCCTTTGAGACCATGACGTGCCAATGATCGGCTCCTATCAGTAGACGAGGCGCAGCAGTGTTGTAACATGCTTCGTCAAGCCCCGTCAAGTGACTATAGTTTTTTGTAAGCGTCTTGCTCACCGCTTGATTGTGCAGGTTCAAACCGCGCACGGTTCGCAATTTCAAGCGGTGCATCTGACCACCGTTTCGGCCACAAACGTCAACTTCTATTTGTCTGCTTCTTTGATGCTGCGTCATATCGCCTACGCCCTTTATGTAGAGCGCCGCCTCCGGTCCAGTGGCGCCTATTTCTAAGGCGAGATCGTGGTCAATAAGACTGACGGTCGATCCTTCGTCCAGCAGAGAGTAAGCTTCTACTCGTCCTTTGGGCCCGTACAAAGTTACAGGGATCACCTTTAACAGCACCGTTGGTGCGTTCGTTGCGAAATTCGTCGTGTTCGTGACGAACTCTGACGCTCCTGACGCTTCCAGTTTCTGTGGATTCTGCGCGGCCTGAGGCGCCGGCGCTTGCGTTCGGTGCACCTGCGCGGGAATTCGTGGCGCCTGCGTTTGCCATTTAGGAGGCGGCGCCGGTGCTAGGTTAGGGATGTTCATGTGTAGAAGTTTATGATGCGAATGCGGGCATCCTTCTACGCTGCATCCTTTAGCTCGGCATTGGTCTCGCCGATGTTTCTTGCTCATGCATTTAAAACAGACTCTGTTTTCCTTAGCCCAACTCCATCGGGCTGCAACTGTAAGTGCCTGTAGCTTCTTACATTGCGTCGTTTCGTGGTTTCCTCCGCAGCTTAAGCACGGTTCAACTTGTTCTGCAGAGTAAACGGGGTTCAGTCGGCGTGGCGCTATGCCACCGCTCGGTTTGATAAAGCGCAGTTCCCGGCGGTTCGGTGGCGGGACTGCTGTAGTCGACGTCCCAATTGCGGCCGTCGAGTACGTATAACGTAAGGCGCGATCTGCCTCTCGCATTAAAAACTTCGTCAATACGACAACCTCCGGGTCGTTCGTGTCGATGTTCAGTTCCGCGTAATCGCAAAATCTGGATCTCAAGTGTGGGCTCAAGCGTTCCAATATCTCTCTTGTCAGTAACGGGTTGTACAAATATTTGCGCTTGTCAACACTCGCCACGACCGTGATTATGTTCTGAACCTTCACTGCGAAAGCGTTTAGGTCCGCAGCGGACGAGCCCAGTCGTGGCAGTCTCTTCAAGTCGTCGAGCGCTCTATCGACGAGAATCTCGGGACGTCCGTAGCATTGCCGTAAGGTCTGCATCACTGGTTCGGGATCGGTTGCAGTGTGAAGCAGTGCCAACACGGTCTCGCGGGCGGCTCCCTTTAAGCATGATCTTAACCGCGCCATGTTCTCTCCCGGTTTAAACGAATACGCCTTCGTAGATTCGATGTATGCCGCCTGAAACGGCAGCCATTCACCGGGCACCCCGCTAAACGTCGGTAATTCATATACCTGACGTGGCGGCGGTCGCTGGCGTGATATCTTTTCAATGGCCTCAGCCAGTTGAGCAATTCCGCGATTGCCGCTGTTGCTGCGTTCGCGGGTCGGTGTCCGAGTCGACGCCCGCGGTTCGCGTCGAGGCGTCGATTCGAATAGGTTCGATGGGTTCGGTGGGTTCAATGGGTTCGGAGGGTTCAATTGGTTCGCGTTGAATGCGCATCGCGCCAGCCAAGAGTCAACCTGTTGTTCGGTCTCAGGTTGCCCTAATACGCTGCCTCTTTGCGATCCTTCGGCTTCCAAAATGTCCAATTGCGAAGCAAGTTTGTTCTGGATCATTTGCTTTTCAAGTTGCAGCTCTCGACGGCTGACTTATAGCATTCTCTGCTCTGCCTCGTATTCGGCTTGCCGCATACGCATCGCTGTGTTGTTCGAACATCTTGATGTTGCGGACGATTGGCGGAATACTAAGGTTTTATTCAAAGTGGTTCGTGAAGTCGCGTTATCGCGTCGCGTCGTTGTGGGTGCTGTGACGTTAGGCTCGAGTGGGTTTTGCGCGGCGGCGACCAAGTGCCCGTAGCGATCGAAATCGCCTCGTGAAACGGTTTCGGGCACTGGCGCGTCCCTATCTCCGCCTGCAGCCGAGCGCACGTAATGGCCGAAGCCATCTCGTCCGAGGACGGGGACATGTGCTGGCGCGGCGGCATTACGTTCGCAGGCAGCCGAGCACACGTAACGGCCTAAACCGTCTCGTCCGGGGACGGGGACATGTGCTAGCGCATCGGTATGATCGCGGGCAGCCGAGCACACGTAACCGGGAACGTGTGCTGGCGCATTTAAACGACGGTCGAGATCGGTACGCCATAACAGGATCGTCGACGATGGTAGTCGGGTCAACTGCACTCCGGGCAAGGTCTGCCGGAGCAAAGGGTCCAGCTAGGTTCGATTGCTGTACTGCAGCAGTGACTGTTGACGTAGTTTCGGCTTGTTCGGTAGACGGTGGTGCAGATCTTGAAGTCTCCAGTTCTAGGAGTCGTTCCTGTGCGTCCGTTCGATCGGTCTGGGATCGCGTAACAACCATTTCGATGGTGTGGTTTAGATCCGGCTCGAAGGACCAAGCGATGTTGAGGATGGTCACTCAACGGTGTCTCTACGTAGCTCGTTCGATTAATTAAAAAAGGGTTCAGGTTCAGTGGACTGTATATTTTATGGTTAATGGTTCTAGTTACACGATTCTAAGCAAAAGATTCTAGTTAAAGGTTCAAAACTGATTCTAAACTTAACAAGGTTCGAGGTTCGAGAATGAGCGAGGTTCGACAATGAGCGGGGTTCGAGGATGAGTTCTTCCTTGCGGTTCGTGGTTCAGTTGCCAAGAAGTTCTCTCCAATTTTGCTCCAATGTTCATCCGAATGTTCGTCGGAATGTTCGTCCAAATGTTCGTTCGGAATGTTCGTCCGAATGTTCGTTCGGAATGTTCGTCCGAATGTTCGCTCTGAATGTTCGTTCGGAATGTTCGTCCGAATGTTCGCTCTGATTCACTTTTGCTCCTTTGGGTTCCTCTGGTTCACTCTTCAACTGCTCCTACTGCTACTACTGCTCTATTGCAACTACAATGACTGAGGGTGTGTTCCGGTATATATACCCCCAGGCTTTACCGTAAAGAGAGCCGTTTGCACACGGCACCAATTCGCTCTTTTTTGTGTTCGAGATCCTCTATGAATTATACAATTTTAATTTCTCTTCCTAGAACCTGCCTATCGATTTCTCTATGAAAGAGTGCATATTAAAGCTTAGGTTGCCGCCCGTCTATATGTATATGTCCTACCACTGTAACATTCTTACTTTCCCGGTGGTAGGACATTCAGTAGCTTCGGGAGGGCCCAATCCCAGTTTATTCCTGATTGGAACCCTCCCATGCTTTCGGAGAGTACCCGACCTTCAGGACCAAGGTTAGATATGAGGCCGGGTACCTCGGGGATCACAATAAAACAAACATGGTCGTTATAGGTTATGGGGACGAGCGGCAATAAAATAAAAGGTTCACATTTCATAAAACATTACAAACAGACAAAAATCTTATGAAATAGTTACGCAATACGCTAATTCGAATCTAACAAGATTCTATTAGCGTAAAATACGAAAGCGAGCGATTCGTCCGTAACACTGGGATTATGTTAAAAAAAGTTTCTAAATAATTGGTAGAGCCCCATTTTATTTGGCTACTTTGTTCGTGAACAAGCCTTTCTTTGCTACACGTATAGCTTCGAAAGAATAGGACCTTACGATGTCCGAATAAACAATTTTGTTTTTTTTTTACACGGCCCATCCGATATCAAAAATGATGACGCACTCATTTTCCCACTCGTACAAATAATACAATCGTATAATTGACTGACATCTGACATTTTTAATTTCATACCGGATTTCTTCAAGAGCCTCACAAGATCCTGGTGTACTGCCTTTTTGCCGAATTATGTTTCGTCAAATTTCATTTGGCAATCAACTTTTCGCCGAAGTTTTATTTGGCAAATCAATCTTTGGCATAATTTTACTTCGTATTTTTTTTATTTCGCTACATATTTATATTGCAAAATTTTATTATGTCAAATTTTATGTGGTAAATAATTGTGTAGCAAATGATTTGCTTAGGCAAATAACATATTGTCAAATTTTATATGGTAAATAATTGTGTAGCAAATGATTTGCTAAAGCAAATAACATATTGTCAAATAATTATGAAGCAAATGATTTACTTAGTTAAATAACGATTCATCAAAACCTATTTTGGGCAATTTACCTACAAACATTGCCTACAGTATGATGATAGTGCAAAATAAAACACAAATATAAAGAGATTTTTTTTTTTTTATCAAAATCATTTTTTTATAAAGTTCTAGGCCAAAACTTATCAACAATTTTATCTCCGAATATTCCGCTTTATTTTGTAAGATTCTTTCTATTCTGCTGTCTTTACAAAGATATCTTATCTTTTTGGGTTGAGGCGGTGCACCTAACAGTATATTTTCTATGTCCGCCAAATTGGACATAGTTTCTTTCATCAATATTTTTATTAAGGTATATACACCTGGGTGATGCTTGTCGGCGATGGTATTGATTTTGTGGTGCCAGGCTTCGGCTGAGTTTGAGGTTCTTGGTACTTTCATCTCATTAATCTTGTGGCAACTCCAAAAGCTGGGAGCATACTTTGGTTCTGTGTTCCATGACCCGCTGACGTAGTTCTCCTCGAACCAAAGACCTATTTTTTTCCAGTCTGGATCTTGTATGAATTCCAAGAGCTTATTGAAATATGTAGGTATGTCAGCCTCTGGCAAATAGCTGAGTGCTAGTAAGCATTTTACATGTTTATTGAAAGTCATATCAGCTGCGTACTTTTTTGCGTAACCTTGAGCTTGAACTTGTCTGCAACAAATATAAATTGGATTAAAAACGAAATTGCTTCCAGAGATAGGTAGGTTAGGGTTATTTTTTTTATGACTCTAAAACCGAAACTGCTCCCAGAGAAAGGTAGGTTAAGGTTTTGTTTTTATGACCCTAAAAATGACATGCTTACTTTGGCACGTTTTATTAGATACATTAATAAAAATGAAAAGGAGATTCTTACCTGTATATAATTTGGCCAAGATGAAATAAGCATCCGTGCAGAAATATGTCTTCAAAATTGGATCGTAGGCTCAAAATTGTTGCTTTTTCGAAGTCTAACACACATACTTTCGGTGTCATTTCAATATTATGGTCTTTACCATATTGAATAATTGACTCAAACATAATATCATATGTACGTTTATCTTTATTTGTGGCCAAACAAAAACAGAAGGGAAATGTTTTTTTGTTCTCATTTAAGATATTGCCATGAATTGTATACAGTTGCTTAAATACGCTTGGAGCAACTTTAAATGTTCCGTCTAAAATCCAGTATGTGGATTTACTTAAGTATGTCATTAAGTTTAATGTAGACAATATTATTATTAGTTTGCTATCATCAAAAACTATATCTTGTATCACGAAACTTTCTCCATCGATTTGTGTGAATGTGTGATTTATTTAAAAAAAACAAATCATCAGGTATTAGGTATTGATGGTAAATTCTCGACTACACATAGAGGAGCTTTAGCTTTGTTGTTTTGTAAAATATTACACACTTTCATAGTGGTTTTCGCATCATTTTTTAAGGATTGGATGAAGTCACTAGTACTTTTCCTACCAGGATCCGGCCCGTGGTTGTGATCTCCCTTTCTTTTCAATATTTTATGAACGCCATCCTCTAACTTTGTAGTTAAACTCGCTGTGCAATGATTCACGCGGCTTCGACGTAATTCACAGTACCAATAATACACTTCTTTAACAGAATTCCTCTGTTCATAAGCAAATCCATCCTTAAAATCTTGAGGGATCCTCTAGTAGATTCGAAAGTATCACACTCGTCATTACATTCACTCATAGTTTAATTTGAAACAACAACCCACATTAACTATCAACGATAACTCAAGAATGAATTGCTATTTTGAGCCATAAAGTATGTAAACAAAAGTACCCTCTTAATTTAGCTGAACGGTGCATTACCCTACCCGCTAAATGCAATAAAATCATACTGCAAATTGAACCTTGCATTCTAAAAAAATAGGTTAGATTTCATAATGCCATTCAATATGTTGCTAAATCAAAGTATGCCAATCAATACATTTGACGAAAACATAATTGACATCTTAAAAAAATCCCACGTAATAATTTGTCTAACAATAATTTATCAAATCATTAGTTGGGAATAGATATCAGTGCGAAACGTTGAGTTGGGAAATAAAAATTTGACCAAATAAAAATATGGGATGCGTAGTTTGGCGAGTTAAGAATTTGCTAAATAATTTTCGGCGAAACATTAGTAAACCCAAGATCCTTTCCATTCAAATGACCTAATCGTTCATGCCACGACCTAACTTCATCTAATGTTTCCGACATTACTGAAACTAACCCCATTCGTTACTCGACATTATAAATTACCTACACGATTCGGCACAGGCATAGTTTTACCGCATCTATCCCTAATACAAGCTATACTTTTTGTAACACTACTCTTTATTCGTGATTCTTACAACTGAAATTAGATTACATCGTAGATCCGGAACAAATAAGGTATCGGACAACTCCACGAAAGTTTTAACATCGTCTTTACATGCATACAATATTACTGTACCCTTAATTTGCACGTATGTGCTTGTAATTGTCGCTAAGTTTAGTTTACCTGACACCGGTATCAATGAATAGCCAAATTTACTAGAATCGTTGCACAGATGTAACATATATCCGCTATCGATGATCCAGCTCCCATTCCCATTGCAAAAAGCTCTATCATTTGAAATACAATTAAAGATTACAAAGTTGAAATCATCATTATGTAAATCACATCCAGAAAAATTGATCCTTGTCCTTCTTCACTTTACATTCTGAAGCTATATGACCATGTTGGTGACATTTAAAACATTTATATTTGAAGCTTGGCTTGCCCGCATTAGTCTTCGGTTTGAAAGATCTTCTATACTTTATGATCTTCTAGACTATGGAATGTATTCTCAGAGCAACGTCGTGGGAATAGTGTAGTTGAAGGTTGGAATCATAAAATAAACACCCTTATTGGTAAGCACCCAACACTACTGCAAATATTAAACATATAAAGACGACTAACATAGATATAGAACGTGATACATTTATAGAAAATTGTAAGCTGAAACTTGTAAGCGGACAAATTTCGTCAGAAACTTATGTGTACAAAATAGCTCTGTATACTGCTTCTTAAAAATACTTTAGAAGAAAAAATGGTGCATCTACTCCATCATTATTGGGAAGGAGAATATTAATCATTTTAAAGCGGATAAACAAACACCTGTGTCAATGACGTTATTATCTAGACCTAAACTTCGCTTTTATTCGGTTATGTATAAAGCTAAGAATGAACTTTAAGGCACAGTGTAGTTGTGATTTAGATCTTTAGCTCACCAATTTATTTACCAGTTATCTAACAACAATTACAGTATCTTTCTTCATGCGTATCCCTACAGGTATTTAGTATTATATCTCATCTCTCTTATCTTCACAATTATTTAATTATCACAATAATGAAAAACAAAGAACTTTGATATTATACAAATTGTCGTGTATTTTTTAAATGAAATATCTCGGTCTCCGAACAACAGATTTAAGTTATGTTATCCCTGTAAGTCCTGTATTTTTTTTTAATCAGTAGTTATATCTACCGGCTGTACTATACCAAGTACAAACTAAAAATAGTGCTTCAGACCGAGACAAACCGATGTCAGATTAGGGCACTTTTTGAAGTGAGCTTGTGTTGTTAGTATTTTTACGGTATGTTGGTGATGTATAGCACCTCTTTGAGAAGTTAAATGTTAAAAATATTTTGTACTTGTGTGCGTACATTAGGTTTATATGCAGAAAATGAAAACCAATATAAAACTGGCAAAAGTTTTATTTAGTATGAAAAATAAATCGTTTATTCTTCTAAATACATAAAAATGAAACTTCTTATATATGTGACAAAAAATAACATCACTGTATTCCTTACGTACTAGTTAAATGACATTTTAAAGTAGAATCATATAAATGTACCTCTTTCTTATAAAAAACAATTATAAACTTTAGTCTCAAAGTCAATATAATCAACTTAACTGAAATAATAGCGGCATCGCTTTACCTACTTATCAAAATAAATCACATAATAATCAGCCTTACGTAGGTACTAATTACTTAATTGGCATTTTATAAGAAAATCACAGTCAAGTACAAGAGATCAACATATTCATCAACTGAACCCGACCAGAAATGGTTTTTATTTCGTATTTTTAATTCTCTTGAAGATGAAAGGTCCTAAAACAATTCCTTGTCGGGTTCAGGCAAAGAGCTACGTTACAGTCAGAGCATTTAAATAAACTTCTCTTATCACACCCAACCAGACGGCATCTTTGCTGTTTCTCTAGGTGTTCCGGTAGATGGATATTGCCATGTAAGCGTCGCATTTTTGATGGTATAGATACTA
This sequence comes from Acleris holmiana, assembly GCA_949316455.1. Taxonomy (NCBI): domain Eukaryota; kingdom Metazoa; phylum Arthropoda; class Insecta; order Lepidoptera; family Tortricidae; genus Acleris; species Acleris holmiana. Next base: position 76,837,273 of record OX438762.1, read on the forward strand.
ATCGCGGTCTACCTGCGGACCGTTTTACAGGTCGTTCTTCGCAATTATTTCCCATCTCGTATAGTTCCACCAGCTGACATTTTTCTAGGATGTGTTCAGCGAATTGCATTTTGTAATACCTCAATTGCTGTATCTTTTTTACTGGGATGCCTTTTTTTAATTCTGTCCGTTTGTACATAATCCATGAGTTGCTGATAGCCAGGTCTATCATATGAGATATAAATCTCACAGGCCATTTCTTTGTTCTAGCTCTTGCCGGACAAACTGCAATCAATCGATCCGCCATGTCTACAACACCCATATTACAGTTGTATTGCTTGATAACTTCTGGCCTTACAACTTGTTTATACTCCTTATCTTTCTTGCACCAACGGGAACAAACATCAGTTTCACGAGCTGCGTGAGCTGTTGAGATCATTACTACAGGTTTATTATCCATCCATTTCGTTATTGCAATAGTATTATCGGTGTTAGTCAATACTTGATAACTTCCTCGGCCTCTTTTCTTCAAGCTTGAATCGGATCCAAGTTTATTTCTGGCGGCAGCAGGTATTCTATTTTTCATTATAGTTCCCGCACATTTAAGGCCTCTGTTGGAAAGTTCTTTTGCTAACTTTACTGTCGAAAAATATCTATCAAAATAAATTATTGAGCCTGGTACCAAAATTTCGCTCAGCGTCAAAACAGCACTATCGCCTAATCCAAAACCAGCATCAGTGTAGCATGGAAAAGTTGTTTTTCCTTGGTATACAGCAATATTGCAAACTAAGCCATCAGGATTTGCTAATATAAAAGCTTATAGCCCAACTGGGTTAGGTTTATTCGGGCAATATTGCTTCATCCCACATGTGCCGGAGAATGGGATTATCATCTCGTCTAAACTAATTTGCTGCTCCGGTACTTGTTTAAGACACCCAGCCAACACACTATCAAGTATTGGTCTTACTTTCCAAAGTTTGTCTTTCTCAAGTTCTTCTTGAGTTTATACATCATCAGTGATCGGGGTTTTGAATGCGACTTGGGGTGAATGACCTCAATCATTATGCTAGTATGGATATGCCGTGGGATTCCGGGCTTTCGTGTGGTTTGATAAAGGACAGTTTTTTTGGCATATTATTAGATTACATATTGATTATACATTTTAATAAAATCATTTATTTCAAATATTTAGCATATTATTTTTTCAATGTTCCCTAATGTTAACCTATTTCGTTTAACATCTAAAACCCGAAAACGATCTTTCTACTTCAACTGATGTTAGCGGGGCGAATTTATATAAAGAAATTTCATCGGATGCGGATTCGTGTGATATTTGTTCGGCGTATGTTCTGATATCATCTAAATTCGGATTTCAAGCCATGACTGCTTCTATTTTAGTATCTATACGTAAGCTATTACTCCAACTTATAACTGTCCGCACTTCATCAAAGTTTCCTATGGCATCGATGATTAACGTATCCGGTTCCTGTAGTTTGACTAAGGCGATCTCGATTATGCTAAAATATTTATTTATGTAATCCGTTTGGCTTTTTACATTGGGTTTCCTTAATATATTTTTAGTTTTTTTTATTGACACTGCTTCCGAATCTCGTAAACTTGATACAACTGTATTTATTTCGTTAAAATATTTAACGTAATATGGCACTGCTGAAAGCCAAGTTCCCCACCTTGTAACAACAGGCTTAGGAGGTAGAGGCATGTTCGGGAATTTTTCCTTTAATAGTCTGACTCTACTCGGAGATTTCAGAAATCTTTTTTTAATATTTGCAATCAAAGCGTCTACGTCCGGATATTGAGAACGAATTTCTTCCGCCGCCCGATGAAGAACATGAGCCAAACAAGTTAAATGCTTCAACTTTGGAAACGTGTTCTTTAAAAGTCGTCCCGCCTTTAACATGTATGCTACGCTGTCTGTACACATTAACAAAACATTTTCAAGTTTGGTTTCGTAAGATTCACCCCACAATTGTTTTAAACATTCTACCACAAAATTTGAAATGGTTTCGCCATTTACTATTTCTAGCATTTTACACGCTACCAAATATGTCTTTTTAGAAACGTCTGAGTTCAACGGCTTTACCAATAAATGAACAATGTACCGACCAAGCAAGTCCGTTGTTTCATCGAGCGATATCCACAATTTTTCATTTTCAACCTCGCCGTGTATAGAACTTATTTTATCTTGATAAAACTTTTCTAAGTAGGTATGTTTTTCTTATCGTCGTTTCGGTGGGCAACGTAAGACTATCACCACATGTGCAGCATATATACTTTCCGAAAAAAGATTTGAAGGCCGGGTTTTCAATTTGTTTCCAGGGAATGTTGCATAGAATCAGGAACTGGATTAGGTCATAGTAAAACTCTTGTTTATTTCTAGTTTTTCCTCTGTGTCTTTTTCCTTTAACGTGTTTCTTGACCGTACTTTTTCGGCATCCAATGTTAATTTCACATTTTGTGCAATATATAGAGTTCCTAGTCGATTCAAACAGCAAGTCGACATAGGGTTCTATCCAACTCTGTACAGTTTCTTCCTTAGGTAAACTGTGAGTTCTCCGCGACATGACAAGCAGACTGTTTATTATTTTATAAAGTTTCGTTAGAACTACGTGCCAGTAACAACATATAGATTACAATAGCAAAAAGGTTGCATTTAAATGTGTTTATTACTTGCTCTTAAGCTTATCACAGTAATGGGAGTTCCCGGTGCAATCTGGGGTGATTGACCTAAACGTTATGCTAATAATGAATATGCCCGGGATCCCGGGATTTGTATTGATGTTGGAGGATAATTATTCTATTTTATTTTACATGATATTAATCGATAATACAGGTCAACGTTTGAAATAAACGTTATTTGTATTGAAAAAATATCGCGGGATTATAGTCACATCCATACTATGATTACGACTCGAAATCCCGCGAATTGCAAGTTCACTCTTAGCTTTATACATAACCGAATAAAAGCGAAGTTTAGATCTAGATAATAACATCATTGACACAGGTGTTTGTTTATCCGCTTTAAAATGATTAATATTCTCCTTCCCAATAATGATGGAGTAGGTGCACCATTTTTTCTTCTAAAGTATTTTTAAGAAGCAGTATACAGAGCTATTTTGTACACATAAGTTTCTGACGAAATTTGTCTGCTTACAAGTTTCGGCTTACAATTTTCTATAAATGTATCACGTTCTATATCTATGTTAGTCCTTTTGGACAATATCTTTTTTTCCAAATTGTTTGAATTGGTCCGCACTAAAATCGTCTTTTAATATGTTTAATATTTGCAGTAGTGTTGGGTGCTTATCAATAAGGGTGTTTATTTTATGATTCCAACCTTTAACTACATTATTCGTACGGCGTTGCTCTGCGAATACATTCCATATTGGAATAAAATTTGGTCTCATGCAGAATTTTTGAAGATAATTTATAAATTTAATCAATTTTGCATCTGTAGTACACAACACAACACCACATTAGATACGCATTAGATACGCATAACATCTCATTAGATACGCATTGCCAGCCATGAAAAATATATTCCATTGGTAGTGCTACCAATGGAATATATTGGCAAGACACTGCAAAAGTTACCAAAATATTTCTGATGTTTTGCTTTCAGATGCAGTTTTTTGCCTTACGGCTCAAGCAATCGCGGAAATGGATGTAACAATCCTTAAGCCATTTTTTCCGTATTGGCAGATTTTTATTTTTTCGGATTTTCGTTTCGTCAGATTTATATTACGTCGGATTTTCGTATCGTCACATTTTTGTTTCGTCGGATTTTTGTTTCTCCAGGTTTTTCTTTCCACAGTAAAAATATATTCGCCATTAGAATAATCCTAAATAGAGATGGGTAAATTTTGTTGTAGAGTGATCTATTTGTTTTTTATTATGCTTTGTAAACTTTGCACTTAAATAGATAACTGGCTGGAAATTCTATTACGTAAATAAATGAGTAATAGTAATGACCAGTGATCGAATATCGGATGCAATTTGGGGTGTACGACCTCAAACGTTATGGTTAACATGGATGCGACTCCGGATTTCCCGGAATTTTGGGAAATGGGTTATTTATTGTTAATTATTAATAACTTTTGTCGAAGGTTAAATAAACTAAGTAAACAAAATGACAATGTTCGCTATCTATAGAAGGTAATTTATTTTACATGTACTTTTGAAAATATTTTTTATTTAAAATAACTAAAGCAGAAATATAATTGAATAAATATAAATAAACGAGTTACTACTTTATGAAACAAGATTTAAAAATAAAACTCTTAATAGGATATAATACAACACAATAGCATACCAACTATATCCCTCACATAGTAAAAAATAATACCTAGACAAAAGGAATAATAACATGACAAAAACTTAGCCTAAAAATAAAATGAATTAAAAACTACTTTGTCGTAGTAGTGTTTATATAATTATAAATTAAAGTCACATACTATTATTTTTTCAATATTTTCATGTAAGTGAAAAAAGACCTTTCTACTTCTACTGATGTAAGTGGAGCGAATTTGTAATTAGAATTTTCGTCATAGATTCATTTGAAATCTGATTTGCCTATTCCCGCACAGTGTCAAGGTCTGGGTTTCGATTAATAACTGCTTTCAATTTGTTTATGATAGGTAAACTAGAACACCAATTAAAAACTATCCTCACTTGATCAAATTCTACCAATGCATCAACGATTGATGTGTAGCGTTCTCGTAGGCGAGTTAAAACTACCTGGATGATTTTAAAGTTTTCGTCTATGGAATCTAAATCTTTTATAAGGTTGGGTTTCTGAAACATTTGCTTAGCGTTTCTAATCGCCACTGAATCTGAAGCTCTTAAGCATGGCAAAACCGAATTGATTTTGTTAAAGTAATTTACGTAGTAAGAAACAGCAGAGAGCCAAGTACCCCACCTGGTTATCACTGGCTGAGGAGGTAAAGGCATATTCGGGTATTTTTCTTTTAACTGTTTCACGCGACTGGAAGATTTCAAAAATATTTTTTTTAGTATGCGATCATAGTGTCTACATTAGGGTATTGGGATCGATTTTCCTCAGCTAATCGATGCAAAGCACGAGCTAAGCACGTAACATAAATCATCTTTGGTGAAAGATTTTTAAAAATCCGGCTTTCAAGATATACGCAACACTGTCTGTGCACAACATAAGAACATTGTCAACTTTGTCTTCGTAAGATTCAACCCATATTTTTTCTAAACAATAACAAAATTTGATATGGTCTCCCCATTAACTACTTCCAAAACTTTACACGCTACTAGATAAGATTTTTCGCCAACAGTGGAAATGAAAGGCTTCACCAAGAAATGAACTACATATCTACCTAGAAAATCTGTCGTTTCATCCAGTGATATCCATATTTCTTTGTTTGTTAATTCACTGTATGAATAGCAATCCGGTTTTGATAAAATTTATCCAAGTAGTTTTTTCTAATTGTTGACTCACTAGATAATCAATGGCTGATTACCACAGGCACGGTGTGAATACTTTTCGAAAAAAGATAAAAATGCTGGGTTTCCAATTTGCACCCATGGAATATTGCAAAGTTTCAGAAACACGATAAGATCGAAGTAAAAGTCTTCAATTTCATTTTTGTTTCGACACAATCCTTTGTGTATAGCTCCCTCGACGTGTTTCTGAATCGTACTCTTTCTACAGCCAATATTAATTCAACATTTTTTACAATATATACTACGCTTAGTTGATTCGAATATTAAGTCAGGATACGATTCAATCTAACTTTGAATAGTTTCTTCCTTAGGTTGCCAAGCCATATTTTAATTTCCACTTGTCAAGGTACGTTTTTTCTACGAAACCTCCACAATCCAAAAAGGCGTTAATAAAAAAAATACGACTCTTAATATGTGAACACTTAACGAACACTAGAATTGTCTATTAGTAATGGGTATTTATACCTAAAATTATTATTATTTGTCGTTAGTGAGAATGTGATAAGCAGGGCTCGACCTGAATGACTATGTCAGTCAAGTCATTAGGTATAGTACTACTCATTTCAAATGGCCATATAATTTAATAAAAGAGGTTGATAAGTGGTAATTGTTTACGAAAAGACAATTTGAATCATCTTATGTGGTAGGTAACAAAAAGACTCGCGGGATTGTAAGTTATATCCATGTTAAAATAAAGGACTAAACCCCGGTAAATTGCATCCGATATCCGATCACTGGTAATGACTAATGTCGTTGTGTCAAAGTTATTAAAATAATTATAGTAATACTAAAATGGATAAAAGTGAAGAATGTGTGGTGGTTATAAGTACCTCGTATGTTCATAAGTTTTGGGACACACTTTTTACTTAATAAAATTAAGAAAATAATACTGGCACCTATTATATAATTTTTTCAATTTTGAATTTGGAATGTAAGTTTGTTGTGTGGAGGGAACGAAAGAGTTGCGTGTGACTGTCATTTCGCTACGTATGGCGGGGAAAAAACTAATGGAGATTTTCCGTGACATAAAAAGTTTTGGGGTAAGCCGCAACTTCGTATATTACACTATTAAACGGTACAAGGAGACTGATTCTTTGATAGATCGCCCTAGGAGTGGTCGCCCGTGATCTGTAAGGATGGTTGCGAACATCAAAATAATCAGAGAGCGACTTCGCCGAAATCCATGTCGCACCCAGAAAAAACTCGCTCTGTAGACTAACATTTCGCGTATTTCAGTCAACAGAATATTGAAATACGATCTCGAAGTAAAGGCTTACAGCCGTAGAAAAGTTCATTTTCTAAATGATCGCCTTCGTAAATTACGTTGCGAACGTTGTCCGATGCTGCTTTAGAGACACGATGCGAAAAAGATACTCTTCACCGACGAAAAAATCTTTACGGTCGAAGAAAAGTTTAACCGGCAAAATAATAAAGTTTATGCCAAAAGCAGCAAAGATGTACCTGCTACAGCACGAAATCTCTCGCGTGCCCATCATCCGGCTAGTGTGATGGTATGGTGGGGTGTTTCGTACGAAGGTCCATTTTTGCCAACAAGGTGTCAAAGCAAAAAATTATCAAAGTGACATTTTAGATACTGTAGTGAAACCCTATCTAATACTTTATTTCACAACAAAGAATGGATTTTCCAGCAAGACTCAGTACCCGCCCATAAGGCTAAAACGACTCAAGCTTGGTTAAGGGAAAATTTGCCGGGCTTCATCGCATCTATATTTTGTGGACCGAAATGGAACTCAAGGCCAGCCAAAAGTCCCACCCAAACTTAGATTCTTTAAAGCGAGCCCTCATCAAAGCAGCAAAGGATATCCCACTGGAGAAGATTCGTGCCGCGATAGAAGACTGGCCGGAACCTCTTAAAGCTTGTATTTAAAATAGGGGTGGCTATTTTGAATAGTAATTGCTTGTGGTTGTTGGTTAATGTCTAATTATCATTGTCTGTAAATTTTATAAATATAGCTTTATTCTTTAAATGTTTATTTAACATTTATTTCGTCTCAAAAGTTATGAACACGCGAGGTAACGGGTGATAACAAAAAAATGAGAATCATTTTCAGTAGTCTTAAAAAAAATATCTATTGTCATAGACAAAAAAGTTGTTCATGAGGTTATTTTTACCTCTTTTGAGATTCTTGATTTTCATTTGTTTTATTTTTTCAATCATTTATAATTGTCAAAATGACGTCGAAACAAGAAGCTCTGCGAAAACGCGGTGTACATTTTTATAATAAAAATATAAACATGGGGAAAAAGTACACAGTGGATCATTTTACCAAAGAAAATGTATCAGTTTCTACTATATATAGAATTCTTGCATCCTTGACGACGGCTCGCAAATGTGGTAGCGGCCGACCAGCTAAAAAAATGACCAATGGAAGATTGAAGAAACTCCATACCACTTTTAATGATAGTGATTCCATGAGCCAACGAGGTGCCGCGAAAGTATTTAAATGATCTCAACTGTACATTTGCGGGTCTTTAAAAAAGGTGGGTTTGGAGTGCCGCAAGAAGGTACGGGCACCGGAATACACCGATCAGCAAAAATCTAACATTATGTCACAATGCCGCTGGATGGTTAGAAATTACAGAGGAAAATCGTTTATTTTGGATGATGAAAGTTATTTCCCTTTGAGCAAAACCCATATACCTGGAAATGATCGTTACTAGACCAGCAATATTTCAACAACACCAGACAATATAAAACACAAGTATAAGCACAAGTTTGAGCAGAAAGTTATGCTTTATGTGGCTATTTCCGATAAAGGTGTGTCAAAACTGTGGTTCAAACCTAGTGGTTTAGCGGTCAATCAAAAAGTATATGAGAGTGAATGCTTGAAAAAAATACTTATACCGTTTATTCGCCAACATCACCCTGATGGAGAATATGTATTTTGGCCAGATAAGGCATCGTCGCATTACGCCAAAAAAACATTGCAATTCCTGGAATCCCATAATGTGCCATTTGTACCGAAAATCCGAAATCCCACAAACCTTCCACAATGTCGGCCTATCGAAGATTTTTTTGGTCATTTGAACAGTCTGGTTTACAAAAATAATTGGAGAGCAGAAAATTGTGCCGAACTAATTAAAAGGATCAAAACTTGTGTGCGAAAAATGGCATTATGTCAAAACTGCGTCGAACAGCTGATCACGGGCCTTTAAGTATTGTAACGTTCATTGATTATTTTGTAAATAGTTAAATGTGTATTATAACCTTACTATAAAAAAGTTTGATAAAATGTTACATAAGTATTTTTTTACAGCTTTGCAAATAATTCTCATTTTTTTGTTATCACCCGTTATAATTTTGTGAAAGAAAACAAGTCCAGAGGCATTAATTGGCGTTATACCCAAAGAGACGTGTGTAATGCATCCATAACAGTACAAGAAAACATTTTTTTTTGCAAAAGGTGCTGGATAACAAGTATAAATTGATATTTGGAATCAACTGTAGAGAGGTTTTGGAACTAAAAAACTAAAATACGAGTTTGCAATTTACATGGTAACACGGTTCTACGACACTCTCAAGGAAATAAAAAAATATAGGTTACTTTGTAAAGACCAAAAATCCGGAAACTATTAATTTGTTGCTCCATCACAAAAAAATGCTATTGCAAAGTTATCACGACCTATGTTGATGTATAGAGACAACAGATTTAAACGGCAAAGAAAAGTTGGTCCCTCGCACTATTTTGTGTGCTACCCTTCAACACACTCATTACTTCGACGGATTTCACAAAACACCATCCATATATGTTTAATTTTTTTTAACTCATTTTGGCCCATACCTTGCACTCTCTAAAAACGACCTTGGTATTAAAGGCAAAATGGTACACAAAGCAACAATCCTTCGATTTCGTTTTATTTTGGTAAGGCCAAGTTTTTTGCCTGTTTACGATACTCTGGTTGGAAAATGGTTAAAACACCTGTTTACTTTCGCATCTGAGGATTTTTCTTTTATAGACTTAATACAGGCAACTTCAAAATCTAATGTAAATTTCGTAGGTTTGAAATCCGGAATTGCTCTTTTAAATAATTGGTATACTATGTTATATGTCGTTTTTGTTCTGTTGGTCATCAACACGTATAAAAAAGCGGCCAAGTGCGAGTCGGACTCGCCCATGAAGGGTTCCGTAGCAGCAAGTAACATAATATAAAAGTTCGTTGTAGCTTTGATCAATGTTTTTATGACGTATTAAAAAAAACTACTTACTAGATCTCGTTCAAACCAATTTTCGGTGGAAGTTTGCATGGTAATGTACATCATATATTATTTTTACATTTATCATTCCCTTATTTTAGAAGTTACGGGGGGGGGGACACACATTTTTTCACTTTGGAAGCGTCTCTCGCGCAAACTATTCAGTTTAGAAAAAAAATATAATAGAAACCTCAATATCATTTTTGAATACCTATCCATAGATACCCCACACGTATGAGTTTGATGAAAAAAAATTTTTTGAGTTTCAGTTCTAAGTATGGGGAACCCCAAAAATTTATTGTTTTTTTTCTATTTTTGTATGAAAATCTTAATGCGGTTCACCGAATACATCTACTTACCAAGTTTCCACAGTATAGCTCTTATAGTTACGGAATAAAGTGGCTGTGACATACGGACGGACAGACGGACAGACATGACGAATCTATAAGGGTTCCGTTTTTTGCCATTTGGCTACGGAACCCTAAAAAGGGACGGCATTTTTTTGAGTCGGAGTACTCCCTACATCTCCATGAATTGTGAACAGCTGAGCTAACGGTGAAGGACAACTCTGGAACGTCCCATCACAAAAACATGCTTCACTTTCGTTAATTTTGGTATTTTTCCATCTAGGCCAAACATATTATGCGATTAAAACTGTAATCAGCTAATTGAAATTTTGCATAGTAGCCGGTATTTTTACATTCGACACCTTTTTAAGGCTAACTTTGCTAACCCCGCCTTCTTTGTTTTGTAACTTATACAACGCAATTTTGACTCAAATTTGAGTATATTTGTAACTATTGTTACGGGCTCGGCTGGGTGAAATGAACACAAAAGAATTCGAAACATGAAAATATATTATGAAATTCATAAAGAATAAGATAATCCTAGTTGCCTAACCACTAACTTAAATACTAAGTTGTCTAAACGATAACTTAAATACTAAGTTGTCTAAACGATAACTTAAATACTAAGTCCCTATAACTAAGTATTGTTGAGCGCCAGGAGGGTTTTTAGGAATCTAGGGAACCCTGCCTATCCTCGCAATCGCCGGCTAGCAACGGTCTCCTTGTTTGAATGAAGTGAAGCTTATATTGCTGAGTGTTAGCCAACCAAGAAGGGCATGTCCAGAGGCTAAAACAAATCAAAGCCCTTATAAAAATGACTGTCTAACTAACAATAATACTTTAAAACTAAGCATGCCTTAGGGCCTACACTTACCCCTTCGTTATGTCACCAAAACACAAATAAAATGACTATAATTGCCGTAGTATATGGCCAAATTACTGTTTTCTATTTATTTATCACATACGAGTCTTAGGTCGGGTACTTTGCGAATTCCAATCCCACAACACAACGTATGCACTCCTTTGAGACATGAGCTGGAATGGTTGCCAAACGAAATTGTATTTATTTAAATTAGAAATCTTCTGCTCTAAATAAATTAAAAAAAGAAACATTTCGCACCGGAATCGATCTCGCGGCCTCCGACTTCATTGTCGCCTATGCAGGCCGTTAAGCCATCAATGCAACTACGAGAGGCGTTGAAATTGCACTACGGTTCGGGCAGCCGCTGAGTTATTTCCCTACGTCACACTATGGCCAAATTGAAACCCTTATTTTCCAAACTAGATATATTCCTGGAATAGGCTGACAATTCTCTTCTAAGACCTTTTGTCTGCATTTAAACAATTTTCTACCACTTCGTTTTCGGTAAAATGTGCTGGACAATTTTGTGAATGCCGTCGAGTTCCTTTAACCTTTTCAACGCCATTGACGGATATTTCCGTCATGGTTGACAGCGCAAAATAGACCTCAGTATCTACGAGGCAAAGTTGACATTCGCTCTGGTTTTGTATTTGACAAAGCGTTGAAAAGGTTAATGTTGTAATCCTAAAAAAATATGGAATGGATATATATGGATGAAATTTAAATGCACTCAACGCTGACCTGGATAAAGTATTACTTCTACTCCTACTTTGATTAAAAAAAAACATAAGTAGGTATTTGCCCATCAAACCAGCTACCGTGGATTCTGAAAAACAGTTTTCCACTGCTAGTTGAATATAGATATCGGAAATAGACTTAAACCAAATAATTATAAATTATGAACCTTACCATAATAGTGACTTTGCCTCCACGCACAGCAACGCCATAGTTATGTCCCATGTCAATTTCTTGTTTTACAGTGGTATTTATGACCGTTGTATAAAACCAGTTGTCCTCTTTTTGTTGTTTTTATAAATTTAGCCATTCTACATAAACTACCCATATATGTCTATGATAATTCGAATTTTATTTTATCAAGTCAAGTAATTTTGTTTTAAATGTCAGTAGTAAGTATACTCTTGAGTTATTCACAGTAGAGGTGTTTGTACACATGGAAAGAGGTAGGTATAGGTCTACCATAATCCAAATGGAGGTCCAAAGTGTCCAAACAACGAAGTTCAAAAGTGACCATTGGCCGGTATGGAAATTCAAAACTCAGGTCCTCTTGAAAGGCCGAGCGAGGTTATTTGACGTAGTCTCTGGTCAAAAGGTGAAAAGCCACAAGACAAAAAAGAAAGTTCCCAATGGAACCAACGAGATCCAAAGGCACATGAACTTATTGTTACAAGAATGCAATATGGAACCCTAACCCACATATGTACAGAATGTCATACATCAAATAAAATGTGGATCAAGCTTAAAGGCGGTTACGCAAAAGAGGCTGTTGTCAGTATCCATGTTCTCCAACAGCAATTTTTTGCAATTTGGAAGCTACTCCGTTTTTTTTTTTTTTCAAAAATCTCTGACACATTTTTTGGTAATTGTGTTGTCAAATAGTAAAATAGGCATGTGCCTATTTCACAACTCCCTTTTTTGCCATTAATCTCGCTCCAACGAAGACAGTAGGCATTATTGGGGACTTGCTTCATAAATGGTAAAATTGTAAAGAACCAGTTTCCTCGTGTAGTACAGTATGCTTTCACCACTATTAGGCATCTGTAAAACCGCCTGTAAATCCATGGTAATTGACATGAACGTTTCATCTGTATGAGCACTAGCTTTGTCGGCGTCTTTTGCTTGTTGGGAGATTGTCTTCCGTGTAATATGCTCATGGTATTTATCATCTAGATCTTCTTTCGATTTTGCTTTATGGTATTTTGGACAAAGTTTACAGAGATCTTTTTTTGGACTGTATTAACTAAAATTATATTCTTCAGTAAAAACTTTGCGGTATTTGGGCGTTGAAACTGGTATTTTGTGGGTTTCTTTACATAAGGATTCATACATTCTGTACATCTGAACGACCAATTTTACGTCAGGGTAAAAGTAGCACACTGGTGTTGCATAAGTACATAACTTTGATACTGGAGTACGAGTAGTAACCCCAACATCAATTTGTACAATCAGTAATTGTTTAATGCACAACGCTCCATCGATATGGGCTCATCTGGTGCCTTTAACAGCTCCATCGATATGGGCTCATCTGGTGCCTTTAATATCTGGTTCGGTAGTTCCAGAGATTACCCTCAAAATACAAACAAACAAACAAATCAACCAACAAACAAACAAACACCCATTTTCACGTCCTTTTTGTTGTACTGTTTTAAACATTTAACTAATACTTTGTTTGGTAATTTAGCACCGTCCTGTTTGTGAGATCCTTTAAAAATTTTATCAATAATATTGCACCAATTATTTAAACCGAAACGTATTGTAAGTATCAAAAAGTACTGATTTACAAATTCCTGGTGTAGCCCTAAGTACAAGTGACAAAGATTTCACGGAGGGTATTTGTAGACGATAACTTCTCTCTAATATTATCAATTATGTGTTCCTTGAGAGCATTTGTTTCAAGGTATTTGTTTGTTTCCTCCAATATTGTTCCGAAACACCTGATAACTTTGCCAGTTGGGTGGCTTACCCAGTCGTGCACACTCTAGCACTGTGTGATCGTTAACGATGTTCAGCACGAGTTGCAAAAGGTTTTTTGCAGAACTTTTGTCACAACTTATCCTGAAGCATCCGGCCGTGAATGTGTGATCACAGCGGCAGCGCGTGATTGAGAGCGAGGGTGCTTTGAAGACACAGTTTCTAGGTGAGCTTCCACAGTTTCTGAATTGAAAAGTGTTTTCAAACTCAAAAGCTGTTCCCCAGAGTCATCCTCACAATTATATGAGTCAGCGTGAATTTTTTTAACTCTTGTTATCGTTAAGGATTTGTAGGTATTTACGAAGTTTTGGCAGGCTGGGTCAATATTTCTGTAATTATACGCCCTAACCTAACCAAAAAAAAATTCAATTGGGTCCGTTTTGAAATAGCGCGGGTGCATCACTTTTCGACCATTTTTTTTAAACTTGCTACATTTTTACATACCTACCTCTTGAGAGTCGTAATTAAGTTTTTTAATGTAGGAACCGATTTTTCCCGTCCGTTACTATCTACGAATTTCATGGAATCCAGCATTTTAATTGCCTTCTGCCAGAATTCATGATGGCCTGATATGATTCTCTAGCAGCAGTCCGTAGTAGTTTATCCTTGCTTGTTTTAGTGGAGCCTGCTTGCTGCGAAAAAGGACACCGTCTCTGCCGTATTTTTTACTAGCTTAAAGACATTTTTGCTAACCTGGATGCTTATTTCGAGGCAATTGATTACGCCTTGTTTCTTGTTGCCAGCTCTTTACAGCTGACTGGAATGATGTTCCTTGGTCACGGCCAAGGGCCAAAGGTTTCAAGCCGGTTTCTACTGTTACCGTTATAGTTTACCCTAAAATACGTTTCAATTCTAAGCAGCGGTAACTCCTTCGCAAAAAAAAAGCGATTGGCTGTTGATATTTATGCACCGCTCCTCGGACCATTAAAACTAACACATGGTCAGCAAAACGGTCTTTTCTTTGGTACAACTCAACGAAACCACTTAAATTGTCTCTTTTTGGGTTATACACGGTGGGAACGAGTAACCCGCCACATTTTAACCATCGATTCTAGAGCCTATTTGGAGTATATAATGTAGTGTAACATGAAGTCCAATAAAGCATAATATAAGAGATTTGGTGGGTTACTCGTTCCCACACCGTCGTTGACCAAATGATATCTCATTAAAAATTATTGAGCAATATTTTTTTTCCTTTCCATGTATCAGCCTAGAACAAAGGACTATTAAATTATTTTCGCGACGTTTCCTAATGCCAATTATCATGTGTTGATCACAAAAGCAATTCCACTACCCGCTACCTTTTTGTGTATGCACCTTTGCATACGAATAAGTAGGTACACATTGTTTATTATTTTGGATATAAAATAAAAAGAAAACCTTAGCGGTCGTTCAAGACTATCCTGTGAACACGTAAGGATAATGCAACAGAATGTAAGTAGGTAACTCGGGTCCAAGTAGATGCAGAAATGCAGTTCATCTCAGGCCAAAAAAATATTTGTTGTTGACAAAATATACCGACATATCCAAAAACGGCGGATACCCAACCTTTTGATAAGTAAACCGTATAATTTTATAGTATTACTTATCTCAAAAGTATGACAACTATCACCTAACCGAAATGAAGTGAAACAAAAGGTTTACATACCTTTTCTTTCAGTAACTTAAAAAAAAATGTTTTTCCTGAATCCAAATTATTACTAGAAACCATTTTATTCAGGGTGGATGTGGATGGAAAAATAATTATCTTGCGGAGAAATTTTTGGGCTTTGTTTCATGATAGACAAAGCAATTAGCTTTTGTTCCAATAATAATCTGCTACCTTTCTTCTTCCTTGAGCAAACATTGATTTGCTTAGAATAAACTTTCTCTTTGATTGATTTACATTTGAATAATGTTTCTTTCGTGAACTGCATAGATATTTTGGCTCTTTTATAAAAGTCTTTGAGGCTTTTAACTTTTTGTATTCTTTGTATATACGTTTTCACATCGTTGATAGATTCGCCAGCTTATTAATAATAATTCTCCTGCTGGCTTTATCCTTTACCTAACAGCATGGTTTGGAGTGCGTTGACAGTAATAACGATTGGTTCTAAAATAAAACTGATATCATATACCTATTACGAATGATAATTCTTATTTTGTAATTGGGAATGCTTTTATGTATTTATAATTTTATGAGAGTACTTAAATACCGTCCCGTCTTATTAAAAAACTGCCTGACGGACTTTAGTAAATAACAGACCAGTCCGTCCTACCTTTTGCACTAACAATATATGAGACCGGATTCGTCTCTTTTCCGGCAGTTGCTTTTCTTCCCTGCCCGCTGGTACTAGGGCTCGGGGATGCATTGGCAGGATTTACGGCTGAAACTATTGGAATACAACTAAGCAAAGGCGGCATAATAGGTAAATATAATCACAACATATTGCCAGCAACTATATCCACGTAGTATTTTTTTATTACTATTTCACTCATGGATGCATTGTCCACCAGAGCCCAAGGCTAAATGTAATATAAAATATGAATGAACCAGCTATCTGGAATATTAGCCACCATCGTGAATCGAACAACTAGCGCTTCGATGGCAGGGTCACTACCAATAAGGCTAACCGTGAAAGCGTTATGGATAGACAAACAGTCAGACAGACTGTAGAATGTCGGTTACCTAGTGAATCGAGGTCGTAAGAAGCTTAATCCCATACGACGGGAAAAAATATAATACAATATCTAAAACCGGTTCAAAGAAATTCCCTATTCCATTCTAAATATCACAATAAATATCCGAAAAACATTACTATCCATATAGTACAAGTGCTGTTTCAAGGTGGATTGATGTGAGTGAGCGCTCATGATTTTATTTATGTACCTATTATCTCACTGGCCAGCTTTGTTGTGGTACAACCTTGTACAATGACCTTCTGGATCGCTATTTTATCTTTAAAACTATCGCCAACGCCAACCAGCATGTATTCGCACTTGCGTCTGTGCTTGAGTTTTGGTGTAGGAATAACTACAGACTACCTGCGGCAGTAAAATTACTAGCAAAGAGGCATTAAAGGCGTTCAGTCTTACTCCTCAGGGTTGGCAATACATTGCAGTCTTGTGATAATAGTCTTGAATACAAATGTCTATTGGCCTCATATATCCCAGTTTACCTACCATCGTGGCCTAGGCTGTGCGCTCATTTGCCTTCTCCTTGCTATAAAAATCATTTAAGTACCGTTTCACTGTTTGGCATAGGATTATTCTGCCGCCATTTTTCAACTTTGGGAATTCTCGTATTTTAAATAAATCAGACCCGATGTTGTACCCGCAATTTACGCAATTGTTTTGTTTTAAAACGAAGCGCGTCATCGTCCAAGGCCAAGTGATTGGGGGGTACATCAATAATTGGTAGTCATCGATGGTCATGTCAACTAAGATATCTACGTAGTCCGCCATCTGTAAAAGAGAACGTATTAAAATTAACAACCATTAACAAAATATAAACACGCATGTATATACATTTATCCGTTAGGTTAGGTTAAGTTATATTATGATGTGCCTAGGAATTTCACGATCCGGCGGATATAACGATCAGCCGCCGACATAAATATATATATATATATATAAGTATATATGTACCTATGTACATAGCCACAGTTTACATTCCTCCACTTATGGCCTTCCCACGAGACGCAGCGAATGACTTTTCGAACTGACTGTTTTGTGCCAGTTTACAACTGTGTATATTTGGACATGTATGCGTCTAGTTAAAATATTGTGTTCCGTTACAACTGTCTTCTTCAACGAAATCTGTTTCTTAGTTACCCAAGTAAAAAAAAAAAACAAAGATACGTATTATTTAATACTTACTGAATTGCTTAGGAAATTATCTTCTTCTTTTTAGGAAGTCGTCTGCAGCAGTGATTTCTTCAATCAATGTCATCAAATTTATATTATTTTCAATTTGCGTGACAGACAATTGACATTACGTTTTTATGATTTATGATTCAGCCAGCAACTGTTTGATAAAATAAGATTGCATGTTACCTATTTTTTTGTTCTTGTTATTTTACTAACATGGTCCTTCGCGAATTGGCAAAAACTAAATACGCGATTCGCCAAATGTTATGCTTCATGTAGCATAACATTTGGCGAATCAACACAAAAAATCGTATTAGAGCTGATCATACTTCATATCCCCGTTTCGCGAACTCCACATTTTGCGATATCCCCATTTTGAGAAATCCACTTTTCGAGAAATCCCTATAGTGCTCCTGAATGATTTTAAGTTTTAAAACAAAATAAAACCTCTTTTCAGCCCTTAATTAAAAAAAGAATTATTCTTTTTTTAAACTCTATAATAGGTGGTGCGTCATTTATTTGTCAATGACAATATTGATTAATGTCGTACCGTCAATTCATTCGCTTAGTATTCTGGGAAAATCATGAACTTCCTCAATGATCACGCTGAATTTTCCCAGTTTCCAAGAGAGCTGATGGCGAAATTAAAAGTAACTCGAATGCGACGCGGAAATGGTTCGTAAATTTAGTACATATAATCACAGTACATAAATTAGGTAAAGCAATATGTCAATGTGCAATAGACAATAATATTTTTCGAATACATAAGCATATCTGATTATAGTTTTCTTTTAAATTAATGGTAAAGTTTTTTTTCTTTTACAGATAAAAATACGATACATTTGTGCCAATGCACAATAAATTTGAAAGTACGATGCTTAAGAACCTTAATAAAACATGTTGTCACATGTAAGTATTTATTATTTATTTATTAGAATAGCAAATCGGAAAATTTTGGCGGAATGATCAAGTCAATGGCGTTCTTGAAAGTGCAGTTTTTAGTGCCTAAAGATTTATAGCGTTTTCGATACATTTTTTTCTTTATGTTTTCAAAATTTGGAATTTTAGACGAGGAAAAAAAATACATCCCCACGTCACGTGTAGGGGAGGTAAAATAAATAAAAAAAAAAATTGTACCGCTTTGTTGGCGTGACTAATATGCCAAATTACAGATTTCTAGTACAAAGACTTTCTGCGCTAGGCTGCAGACGGATGGACGGGCGGACGGACGGACATGGCGAATCTATAAGGGTTCTTATTTTGACTACGAAACCCTGAAAAATACTCCTTTAGACTTTCCCTATGTAATGCGCAAGTCAGATGGTTAAGTCAACGTCAATCGTGACGATCAGTTTCATGTACTCTTTTAGGTGTTTTTTTGTTGGGTATTGATCAAGAATATGACCGGCTATATCTTCAATATTAAGGAACATGTCAAATATTGAGCGGGTTGCATAGCACAGCCATCTTTTATTTCCGTACTCTTTTGCTCTAAAGTAATTGCAAAATGGTTGCTCGTCCGTGGTCTCTAGATCTTTTAGACACGTCTGGCATTTCTTGAAATTTTCTTTTTTGGCGGTTCGTGCTAACCAATCGCAACACACCTTTGTCCCAGTTGCGACACACCTTTCTAGATCACCCGGTGAATCACACTTAACATTTTTTTCCGTGTCTTTGGATTCTTCCGGCATCAATCCACATTCTGAAAAAACATGGATAGGGATAAAAAGATAAGAAAAGTCTGCGTTAACGAAGGTAAAACATTAAATACTAATACTTAACCTCTCTTGGCAATTGGATAATAAAAAAGAATACGAGGGGCGTTCAAATTTAAGTTTAAATTCGCGGTATGAGAAGGAAAATAAAGGCATACGATTAGTGTTTTATTTTTATTTTTCTATATATTCCCCACCTTTGTTTTATACACTTATAAGATCTGTCAAATAGGTTTTTAACACCCCTCATAAAAATATTACTTGTATTTGGTGTCAAAATGCTCTACCACAGCTGCCTTCAACGCTTCATTATCAGAAAATCGATGTCCACGAAGATCCTTTTTAAGGTTGGGGAACAAAAACTAGTCGCTGGGGGCCAAGTCTGGACTGTACGGTGGGTGAGTAATAGTTTCGAACCCAGATTCAAGAACAGCAGCCTTGACAACATGAGCAGTATGCACAGGGGCGTTGTGAAGAAGCAGCACAAATCTGGTCAATTTTCCCCTCCAATTCTCTTTGATTGCTTCCCATAGTTCGCGTAAAATGTTAGCGTAGTACTCATTTGTAATATTTAAACCCTTTTCATTATAATCTATTAATAATATCCCTTCACAATCCCAGAATATTGTCGCCATGATCTTGCTAGCTGAAGGGATTGTCTATGCATTTCTTCGACTCTTGTTTGTTTGACCATCAGGGTTTTCACCCCACAGCTCAATGAAGTCGGAACGGTTTATGCTTCTGAAACGGTGTCAACATTCGTGGTACCCATCTAGCACTAACTTTGGACATGTGTGTCTGAAGACGATCTTGGATAATATCATGTATTGTACCAATAGAAATATTGGTTTTTTGTGCTATAGACCTAACCTTCACTGGACCATCTCCCAGTATAATTTTCTTTACTTTTTTAATGTTTTCTGGTGAAGTAGCTTCAACAGGTCGACCAGGTCTAGGGTCATCTTTTATGTTCTCCCTCCCACGCTTACATTCATTTGACCACTTTTGGACAGTAGATAATGAAGGAGCGGACTCACGTTAAACTAAATCCATTTGTTCTTTAATATTTTTCCCTGTATAGTCAAGAATTTTATCATGGCTCGATGCTTCAATTTAATTAAAATTGTAAAGTTGCTCATGGTGATCACGTTTGATGAGCAGTAGCAGTAAATTAAAGAACGTGTGGGCTTTAATTTTTACTTTTTTTACTGTCAATGAATTACTCTTAGCGGCCATTTTTAAGAAGTTTACTAAAAAAGTTTGCAAGATACCAATACCGAGAATTTATAAAACGCCGCATAAGTACTCGCTTAAACATAATACAAATATTAGGAATTATGATACGGTTTTAAATAATAATATGTACCGGCCATTAATCCCATTGTTACTCCAACTGTCTGGCTAAACACTTGCGCACAATGCTTCAGTCTCATTTTTGGAATCAAATTATATTCCACTTGACTTGCCGCCAATTTGTGCGCCAAATGGACGTCCTAGTAGCGTTGATTTCAGTTAAATAGCTGTTGTATATTCTGCCATTTTGTAACACGACTTTTTCCATTCATTGTGTACTGGAGGTCTTTCATCATTAAATTATTCCTTACTAGCGACCCGCCCTCGCTTCGCTCCGGATTAAAGTATTATACATATAAACCTTCCTCTTCAATCACTCTATCTATTAAAAAAACCGCAACAAATTCCGTTGCGTAGTTTTAAAGATTTAAGCATACATACGGATAAAGGGACAGAAAAAGCGACTTTGTTTTATACTATGTAGTGATTCCCTTTAGCAAGCGCGGTGGATCGTAAAGGGGATAAATGGTTTCCTCATTGATTACAAAATGGCCTCCCTTCCATTTTTCTCCTCTTCCTCCTATGGGGTACTCAAGGCCTCTGCCTTGGTGTACCCCATGAGAGAATTAACGGCGGCCATGTTTGTTGCGCCTTGGTCGCATACCGTAGCTACGTACTGTTCGTATTTTAGCCGTGTAATTCCAATCGGGTTTAGTCGGTTATACTCGTGTATCCAAGGAAAGGAAAGTCACACGTCTTGGTATACCTGACTTACATTCCTAACCTGAGAGCCAGGTCTACCAACTTCATCCAAAGTCAACCAATTACAGGTCTAGAAACCGTAACCTAGCGACCATTGTTATAAGCACAAATATGGCACAAAGTTACGGAGAAATTATGGTCGGCCATTTCTCATAATCGGAAAAACGAAAAACCCACGATCTTAATCGAACACTGATAGTTGCTATGGCGACGATTAAACAACAGCTACACAACGCCCCATCAGCTAATCATACTGAACACATTCGTTATTGGTCGTTAAGTAAGCTTTGTTGAAACTTAGGAATTGTCATTGTTGGGACAGACGTGGTCATTGCCAATGTTATAACAATGGTCGCTAATAAGAGTAATAAGCCAATACTGTTAATTTACAAAAATCCTAACGACATTTTTCCTACGTCCATATGATTTAAGATAAAATGTCCGAAGTGGAAAATTTCCAACGTCAGCCGACCTTCGTTTTACGTTTCTAACGTATGAAACTAATTGATTTTAAGAATGACTAGATCGCTCAATCACCAACTTGCAAAGTTTTCCACATGGCTTGTTGTCTACTTATACCTACCTATCTCAAAATACCTGAGTCACAAAATAACTTCCTTGGTTGACTATACATCTTATAAATAATAATTCTGAGTTCGCTTGAGAGCTTCAAAGATTACGTTGAAGTATTTACAACTACTAAATTAAATTAATTTAAACACTTTGATTTTATGCACGTTTAATAACAACATAAAGAAAACAATATTACAAAAAATAACTTTATTGATTTGCGTCTTCCCAGAATCCAAGGACTGCCTTAATTTAACATGTTCTCGATATGCTGACCATTTGCTCGTTTGCATTCTTCGTACCGTAATAATGTATTTCGATGTACTGCATTTAGACCGCGTTGCCGTATGTTTTCAAATACCCGTATAATTCGATTTTTCAACATTTCCACATAATCAACATCAGCGGAATACACATCATCTTTGATGGCACCCCGTAATAAGAAATCCAAACATGTTAAATCCGGAGACCTAGGGGGCCATCGCTTAGGAGCGTAACGTCCGATATACTGATCTCCAAATATTTCGGATAACTTTTGGCGTACTGCCACAACGGAATAAGCAGGGGCTCCGTCGAGTTGGAACCATGTTACGTTTATTACGTTCTCGGGCAGATTATTGTAATACTCCAACAAAGTTCCATTTATTAGTTCTTAAAAACGTGCCGTGTTCAAAGTACCATCGATAAATACCGGACCAATTACATTTGTTAGTCATTTACCTCAAAAGCATAAATTCCTTGTAGCGATTCACCGAATCGCATTTCACCTCGAATGAACAAAACTTCAATAGAATCTTTTACTTAAAGCAATTTTTCGCGTGGCTTTTTACATTTGAATAATTATTTCGTAGCATTTCATTTTTCGTGTAGTATTTTACCCTAGACGCATTTCGTCGCGATCGATGTTTGTTTGGGACTCTATTTAATTTGACGCGTTAATTGGTGTTCGCACTAAATTTCTGTATCATTTTTTTTAAAAACGTGTTTTGTACCTGTAATCTCATTTCTTAAATGCTATCAATTTCATTGAAATATTATCATCATCGTGTTGTTACCGAGACGCGAGCGTCTCCTGCAGCGGGACCGTCGCGCCGCGCCGTAATAAGCGCGCGAAGACTTTGACTAAATAAAACAATTAGATTTTATGATCGAGGTAATTATAGTAGATTGGCGAACTATGATATTAAGCGATCGCAGCGATATGCTATTACAAAATATGCGATTGAGGTATACTGTGATTTAAAATATTTGCTAATAATAAAATTGACAATCGAAACCAAATGAAACAGTAAAATAAGCGATCGAGGTAAAATGCGACTAAAGCTATTAGCGAACAAAAAAAAATATGACTTTGACACAAAGCGAAAATAAAATACACGATCGAGGTGAAATGCGAATCGGTAAATCGCTACAAGAAATTTATGCTTTTGAGGTAAAGGACTAACAAATGACCAATTATCGTACTTCCGTGAACAGCTGCCCACACGTTAACCGAAAAGCGGTATTGGTGAGCTGTTTGTCTCATTAAACGTGGCCCACGTTCCGTGGGTTGCTGGTACTCCAATAGTGGGTATTTTTGGGATTCCATAGTCCATTGTTAGTAAACGTTGACTCATCTGTCCAGATGACATTTCGTGCAAATGTAATATCGCGTGTATTCCCATGGCTCTGTGATAAAAACCACTCGCAATAAGCTACTCGCATTGTGTAGTCTCGCTGCAACATAACCTGTACTTTCAAAAATTTGTAGGGATGTTGCTTGTTATTTTTCAGTATTTTGTGAACAATACTATTATGAACACCAAATACGAGACCCGCTCTCCTTGTGATAGTAGTTGGACATTCTCGGAAGTGCTGCAGAATCCGCCGTTCCAGTGCTAGTCTGACATTAACTGCCGCACCAGGCCCGGCTACCGGCTGCACTCTACCGGCTACGGGCTGGATGTCCCGCACGCGTTGCACTGCGTTTACGATCACGCGGCCTCTCGATGGTTGCCTCCGGTTAGGATACCGTTCGCGGTATAAACTAAGTGCTCGAACAGCATTGCCTCTCGCTTCCCCGTATAGTAAAATCATATCACATAATTCTCGGGCATCGTAATTAATCCGTGCCATTTTTTATCGGTAGCTGTAAACTGACAACTTAGCTGTCAATGTTAAAACTTTTCGTTTTAAATTATCATAAAACCCGAGTTGAATAAAAAGTTCAGACTGAAGATTTTAACATACATTTAAAAAGAAATAACCAAAAACAGTGCCATTTCGAATCTTTTACGAATGAAAAGAGTTCCAAGTGCATCTGGATAAAAACTAATTTCGATCGTTTTAAGAACATCCCCGGTACCAAGACACCAAACGACCGATGAGCGATCATATCGCGATGATAATATCCATTGACTGAAGTTTATTTTGAATGACAATTTTTTCCAAATTTTAGGACTTTGGAACATTAAGATATTTTGATTATGACTGCTAATAATGTAGGGACTCATCATTTAAATTTATTGCTCCTGTTACAGGAAACACCCGGTATACCTAAGTATGTTTTTACAAATCGCGATCTCCTCAACCTTTAGCAAAGCAATGTGCGATGTACTTACTTGCCAAAGGCTCTGAGAGGTCACTATTTATTTAAAACTTACTAATGACAACTATAACTTTGTGAACCGATTTCCAGATTATTGTTTTGTTGGATACGTTCGACGGTCCCTAATAACAAAGTCGGATCTGCAATTTTGCCATTTTGGTTTTATTACAGTAAAGTAATTATAAAACTGTCTTTATTCATATCACATTAAAATTTTCATATTTATTATTCTGTTTATTTTCTAAGATATTCAAGGTAAAAATGTCGGATCTTAGTAAAGCGTCCATTTTATATAGTCGGTTGTGACGTTGTGACATTGTTCGCGGGGAACGGAGGAGGAGCGACACCGCGGAACTGCCAGTTACCACTATGTTACTGGGAGGAGATGACGATTCTGGGACTTTGGGACAAAAATACTTGTGCCACTTATCCCAATTATTGATTAATTATTGACTTCTAGGACGAAATTGTATCAGTTGCCCCATTATTGGACAACTCAATGGGATTTGTGGGATAGACGTGGAAAGCTTAAGTCATATGTGCCTGACGCTCCTACTGATAGTATCCTCATCTAGTCATCCTGATACTGTGTGCCCTACACCTAAACCTCAAAAGGAATTTGATAACGAAGGCGTCAATGGAGCTACGGTTTTAATTTCGCTTCGTTGATTCGTCTGTCAAATAAAATAAAACATCTGTTATTTCTGTAACCTGCGTTTATTTTTAACAAATAGGTACGAAATTAAGTTAAATTATAACAAAAGCGAGATATTCTTAATAATAACATGAACCACTAATTCTTGATAAAATATTCAAAATATCAGATTAAACTCTTTACCGATTTGGAAATATTTAAATCACTACCTGAATTTAAATTTGAGAATAATGAATGTGAAAGTTTGTGTTTAGCTGTTTTCAACCACGCAAAGAAGGCGCAAAGGCGTTTAAATGTAATAATATTTTGATTTCCCTTGGTAAAACAAATTTATTTTAATTCAAGTCACATAATTTGCACCTTAGGGAATGTAATATACTATGCAAAATAACTAAGGGTCAAGGCTTTGCAAATAGACATCTCTTTGAATGCCTAACATTATGCATCGTATAACAACTTTGAAAAAAATATGGTTACACATAATGAAAAAAATAGCATCTTCTTTTATTTACTGCACCTAATGCACATGCACCTACTTTTGTCAGAAAAAAAAACTAATGTTTTCTATATTTTACGAAAACAACTTTTACTTCTTCTAAACACATAGAGGGATTTTAAGGATACTTCCACTACATTATAAACAAAAGGTTTAAAGCTCTACAAAAATCTCCTTAACATTTGTAATACCAATGATTGGGATGAGACAAACAGCTAAAACGCTCAGTGCCTCCTTAGCCAAAACGCGGATTCTAAATTCGATTCACATACATACATACATACAATAAATCACGCCTCTTTCCCAGAGGGGTCGGCAGAGACCACTTCTTTCCACCTGCTACGATCCTGACAAATCCCTTTCGCTTCTTCCACATTCATACATCGAGTCATACATGCACGTTGGTTTCGGGTACTGAAGATTCGGCCCTTTTTCAATATTTCCCCGATCAGATTAAAAAAGTACGCCTAGGGCGGCCCCTTCGATTCTCTTTCGTTAATAATGAGATTATAATGGGATTGCACATGCTACATAATATGTTTTATAGGAGATGCTTCCTTTTGGTTTAGCAGGTCAGGGCTAGATCTAGTTACTAGCGCTTCAATGGACACGGGACACATTGTAACTTCGAGAATAGCCTATAGCCATTGCATGTTATATGAAGTATTTTTCAATCAATTAGGGTTTGCAAGATCCGTTGAATTTGCCGGATCCGGATAATTCAAATCTGGGACTTGACGGATCCGGATATCCGGATATTTCGGATAATAACGGATCCAGGTTATAAATGAATTATGCTTTGATTTATAATAAGATTTATTAAAATTTAGATGCACGCACGATGCACGTAGATTTTAAACATAAAATCACAAGATTCACAAGGCTAGTTGCAAAAATAAATGCCTACTTATTATTGAAATGTTAAGTAATCTAATAATTAACAATATTCTTAGGGACAAATAATTATTGCGGTTGTGTGACACTTTAAAATATCAATTAAATCAACATACAATGAGTAACATAATAATCATTCGAGGGTCAAAAAAAAAGTAATGGTTTTGCGAATGTCTTATTTAGATATATAAATCAACAAGAAGTATAAAGTATCTATTAAAACTATCATAAACACACTTATACACACACATTAGACATTGAATCATTGATCAATGTTACCTTAACCTTACCATATGTAATGTAACAAATTATCAATAAAAATAAAAATAAAATCAACAAATAATCAAAAAAAAACAAATGATACAATACAAATGGGTCAACATTTAGAGACAATCAATTATTATTAAACATAGTAAATGTAACTCTTTATAATTATTTTTCTCAACTTTCAGTGTAAATTATTAATATTATTATCTATCAATCAAGTAATAGGCCTCTGTCCTCTGTTTAATTAACCAATCATAAATCACTTATTTAAACCTTGATAATATGACCGTAAAAAACTCAAGGCATCTAGAGAATCAGTTTTGAGTCGTGTTCTGAGATGGTTACACAAGTAACCAGCAGCAGAAAATACTCTCTCTGCCTCCACGCTGGTTGGTGATATTGTCAATAAAGCGTCATACGCACGCTGCAAATCATCGCTCCTTTTGCCGCCGCTGTCAAATAAAGCCATTTCAACCTTGATCTTCGTATCCATATCGAGCGTGGAAGTCGACTCTTGGTGAAATGTCGGATCGGTTCCAGCTCCAGCAGCTAACACTTTTTTTATTTCGTGTTTTAATTGCTCCTTCAGGTTTATAGTCGTACTAGTGGAGGTACTTGGGAGTATCTCAGGCTCAGGTTCAGGCTCAGACAGTGCTAGTTCCTGCACCTCTTGGGAGTCGAAGTAGATAGAGTTAATTTTTATTATAGTGTCTCTCACACATTCATTTGTAGCATTTTCAAAAGGAAAATCTGAGTTACCCTCGCTGTAAAATGTGTTGGGGTTATGAAGATACTTGATTGTGACATTTATTTCCGGTATCCTTCGCTGTGCGATCCTCTCTTTAAGGGATGCCACTAGATCTCTTGCTAATCGGCTTTCTTTAAGTGATAACTTTCGAATCATGAATTTCATAGCTGTATCGGCTGTTATCAAATTTGCGTCTTCTTGACACAGTGCTTCGACTGTTGCTTTTATTATGTTAAGGGAATCGGATATCTCTTCCAGACGGTAAATCTCTTCTTCGGTAAATGCGATATTTACTTTTAGGTCGATCAAAGATTTGAAAACTGAAGCTTTTAATACCAAAAATCTTGACATCATATCTGCGAGGCTACTCCATCTTGTTTTACAATCAAGTATAAGACGGATTCCTTTTTTGTCTCCTTCAGCGTCGTAACTATAAAGAAGTTCAGATTTAGTTGGAGATTTTTTGAACAACTTTAATTAATTCTTTGCAGGATTCTACAAGATGTAACTGTGGCGTTCTATTTTGTGAATATGGCATTTGAGACACCAAAAAGCCTTCTTCATTTTCGACCTCCATGTCCTCGATATCGTTATCTGCTGTGTCTGTGTCTGTTGCATCAACATCTGTGTCTATGTCAGTTTCTTCTGGTACTATAGAATTCTTCTTATACAACACATCGAGAACTGCGAGTTGGATTCCGTGTGCGTAACATAATTGATGAAAAGCTGGTGTCTTTCGTCCTAACGAACACATAACTCTGGCCCCATCTGTCACTATACAAATCACGTCTTTTAATGTCAAGCCGTAATAGGCCAGTTTATCATGATATAATTTGAGGCAGTTTTCCGCAGTGCCCTTTCCTTTGATCTGCTGTAGGTCCAGGTTTCGATAACACTTGTGTTTAAACTTTTTACAGTGAACGTTTACATTTATGTATCTAATATTTTGATCAGATGTCCATTCGTCAAGGCTGGCTGTGAATTTGCAATTTTCAGATACTAGTCCTTTAATCTCTTCTTTCAATTCGCACTTTATTTGTTCACTATGTGCTATGATTATTTTCTTGATGGTGTGAGGTGATTTTGCGAGCTTGAAGTCACTTTTCGCAAACAGCCTTCGTAATGTAATAGACGTGCAAAAGACATTAAATGCAAACCCATCCAAAGCTGCTAATTTTGAGACGGCAACTTCCATACTATCATCTGATGGAAAGTAATTTTGTGAGTTTTGTTTTCTTCGTCGGTGGTAGGTTAGTATCGGTATCAGACGTTTTAGATGTTTGTGAAATAGATGGCACTGTTGTCGAAGCAGTTGCTGAAGATTCTAATTCTCTGTCTGTTTCTTTCAGTTGTTTTAAATCTATTTTATGGATTATATTAAGATGTTTGTGTAGGGGTGACGTTGAACCCGAAATCTTGAATATTTTTTGGCATGATTTACATTTTGCTACAGCTCCATCAGAACTCCGTAAAAAATGATGCCAAACAGAGCTTCTATCTCGAGAAGATTGTTTATATTCCTCAAATTTAATAATATGTTTATCCATTGTTCATGTTCCTCATGCAGGAATCTGGCAAAGAAAAGAGATTTTAATGTCATAATTGATATTTTAACTTGTAAGTATTATCTTATTTATACATATCTATTAGTTTGTTTTTTATTAATAATAGTGAACTACCGTTATTTTAAGAAATAGATAAATATCAAGTATTTATTACTTGTAAGAGTTGTATATTGTAAATAAAAATACTACTTCTTACTCTCTCAACTCACTTTACGACGATGTCAATTTAATGTAATGCATATTTATTTAACTCTTCTCTACTTAAGGGGTTCAAATACTTCAAATAAATTAAATAGTAAAGAGGTTGAACAAGTTAATTGATAAATTAAAATTATCTTACCTGGCACAGTTATCGTGAGCTAGTCACTGTTGTGTTGAGTTGAAATACCAGGTTATCACAAACACAGAAATCACAATTACAATTAAATTGCACGAGCATCGGGGGCGGAGTACTTAACTGGCAGACGACACAAAAGCAACTAAATAATTGTTTTAAAATGTTGTCTTGTTGAAACATAAATTGTTAATACTAAGACTTAAGACAAAAGCTGCTTACCTGCGGGCTGCGAGTTAACCCACCCCCACGGTTTTTGCTCTTAATCCTATTGTTGCAGGCGTTGCAGCTAAAACAATAGGATTAAGAGTAACCAGTAACCAGTTTGAAACAACCGCGCCAGGCGGTCCTTTAATCGGTCTAGCTAGCTAGATAATCTTCTGTTAAGTGTGTCGCTCGCTACCGAGTCCCGCGACGCGACTGCCGCGAGAAAACGATCTAAATTATGAAAATTTGTAATGAAAAAAACAATGAATGACATTAATTTAGTTGGTGGGTGTTATTGTTAATCATACACACATAAATATGCATTTAAGAACACTATAGATAGAGTGGTATTACATTAGTCACGAATTCAAGGTTTATTTTAATTTTATTGCAAGTTTTAAAGTCATCTTATAATATCCGTAGGATCCGAAATATCCGGATCCTAAGGGTTGTCGGATCCGGATCCAATTTTCGACGGATATCCGCATATTTCGGGTATCCGGGTATCCGGATTGCAAACCCTACAATCAATGGAAGGAGAGTGTATCACATCGGCATTAGCTTTAGGTAATTAAAAATCCTTTGCCTGCAGATGTTGTGCAACACAGATGTTGCCACAGTTGCAGTCTGTGCGTTTTCAACACACAGTCTTATTTCGAGAGAAAGGATTGGGAAACGCCTTTTCCATACTCCAAAACATCTGTAAAACACAAATTGCAGTTAGTAAAGTTCCTAGTTCCAATTATTTTTATTATTTATGTTTAACTACAAAAGTATAATCTAAGCAGGTACAGTACAAAAACTCACTAATGAGTTAGGTATAATTCATTTACTATTCATACATACGATTCGAACCTGAAAGACTTTTAAGACCTCTTGCACTATATACCCGCTTTGTTATTATTTCTTACCTCTCTATAGTGTTTCTGGTTTTAATGGGCGCTCGGTTGTAGTTAATCTCATTGGGAGTTAGTGGGTTCAGCAATGGTGTTAATATACAGGACTTGCATGGGTACGCGCTGTCACCAAGTAACCGGCGATTCCCAAGAACACCGCTTTCACATTGAGCTAAAAATAATTGTTATCAGTTACTAACTAACTCTTCATACGCCTAAATAAATATAAACTTTAAACAGTTTTAATACCGACACCCATGAAGGTTTCTGACAGGTGAAGCGCAACTTTTCGAGGCACTAACGTTGAATAGAGACACTTCTAGACACTAACGTTGTTAGTGTCAAACGTAGTAATTTGAAATGAATAACGATCGGAGATTAAAACACATTTATTACAATACTAAGGAAAGTGGATACAATTTACACACACTGATATTATAATTAAAACAGACTTATCGTATTAATTTGCAAAAAAAGTAGAAAACACAAGAAAAATTAAAAAAGTACATGTAGATATTGAACCGAAATTTTGGGGAAGAAACCAATGGGAAAAATAAATCAAATCAAATTATTGCTTTAACTCGTCTGGGATCTCAAAAATACATCCTTCCGGTGTCTCAATAGAGGTTATGCTTATAACATTTGCTTTTCCATCCGTTGACCCCAATACCACAAATTTAAATCGTAGTTTTTCCATTTTTCTTGATTTTAACTAGAAATGTCGTTTTATAAATTAAATCAAATTATGTTCCACGTGACTTGCCGTCAATTTGTGCGCCAAATGGACGTCCTAGTAGCGTTGATTTCTGTTAAATAGCTGTTGTATATGCTGCCATTTTGGTAACGTATCAGAACGCCTAAAATTAATATGCCTAATTTCAAAATACCTACGGTCGATATACCTAATTTTTAAATTACCTAACATCTTTTCGCCTACATATCGAATGACCTAAGTTTACAATGCCTAAATTTAAATTCCCTAATACACTAAATACCTAATGGATGAAATACCTAATGGATGACGTACCTAATGAACGATTCACCTAAAATCAATATTCCTATGTACGGAATACCTATTCTTGAAATACCTAAAGTGCAGTCAAATAGACTTGAGAAAAAGTTTAAATGCTGCAACTGTTACGTTATTGTTTTTTAAGAAAATAATAGCTATCAAAACTTTGACAATACGATAAAAGATCAAAAACGATATTGTTTTTATCGTGTTGAATAGACGAGACTGGACGTCTTTCGTCAGTAAATTATTCCTTACTAGCGACCCGCCCTCGCTTCGCTCCGGATTAAAGTATTATACATATAAACCTTCTTCTTCAATCACTCTATCTATTAAAAAAACCGCATCAAATTCCGTTGCGCAGTTTTAAAGATTTAAGCATACATAGGGATATAGGGATAGAAAAAGCGACTTTGTTTTATACTATGTAGTGATTCCCTTTAGCAAGCGCGGTG
Organism: Acleris holmiana; assembly: GCA_949316455.1. Taxonomy (NCBI): domain Eukaryota; kingdom Metazoa; phylum Arthropoda; class Insecta; order Lepidoptera; family Tortricidae; genus Acleris; species Acleris holmiana. Next base: position 76,869,181 of record OX438762.1, read on the forward strand.
GATCGTAAAGGGGATAAATGGTTTCCTCATTGATTACAAAATGGCCTCCCTTCCATTCTTCTCCTCTTCTCAAGGCTTAGAAGCCTTGGTGTACCCCATGAGAGAATTAACGGCGGCCATGTTTGTTGCGCCTTGGTCGCATACCGTAGCTATTACCTTCAATCTGGTTTCTTGGCCTTTGCTTATGATTTCTTTAATAAGCGTTTTAAAATTTTGTTTTTTTGCAGTTCCAGCATAATACGAAAAATAAATAAGGTTGTTTAAATTTTTTAATAATGCCTCTTATCATAAACAATAAAACGTGGTCCCAGAACTGTTGGCCTCGGTTCTGTTCATCGTCTAAAAATCCGGAAATAATATCATCATTACCATCGTAATTTAAAACGGTAGAAATGGCCATTTCATCAAAAACAACGCTGCAATATCGGTGATGTCTCGGCATGTTAGACACCCTGTCTTTTAATTTCCGGAACACCGATTCATTTATCCCGGGCTGAATATCGACGAGCCTTAAAAAACATTGCATTGTTTTTCTTTTTGGGAGTATGAATATGTCACTCAGTAAGCGATATCCTTTGGGGCTTGATTTGATCAAGGAGAGCGTCAGATTTTTTTCTATTAATCTGAATCTTTGCCCTCTTGATTTTTTGGAAGCCTGAGAAGTCTGCATGGAGAAAAGTATTTTTCCGGCTTTTGTAAATTTAGTGCCCATCATTTCAAACGCATTTGTCGTTGCAAAATTCTTAGCTAAATTAAGCCTTAACTTCGAATTTTGCTCTTCCTGTCTAACTCTGCGTAATTTGGCTGTCAGTTTCCTCATAGTGACTTGCATTTCATTTTTTCTCCCTCCATGTGAAATAAGGTTCTCTGAAAGCAGTTTTAAAAAGTCCTTCTCTCTTTCTATAGGAAAACCGATATCTAGCTATTTAGTTGATTTTTAAACATAATTGAGTTTCATTGTTACGGTTTAAGAGAAAATGTTGAAAAATTGTAATAGTAATAGTTTTTTCAGCTTGTTTACCAGTTGTGCAATTTCGTTTTGGAGGACTTGTTTCGTAGTTAGTCATCTTTCTTTTGTGACCGGTGGTGGTGGTGGACGTTACTGCGGTAGATACAGCGGATGTGCCGGCTGGGGTTGCTGCGCTAGACATGACGGAGATGCCTGCCGGAGATGCTGCGGTAGCGGCGGCGGCGGAGGTGCCAGCCGGGGGCACTGCGATAGTAAAAGATTGATGCTAATATATGTATGTATGTAAACACTTTATTGTACTACACACAGAAATTCAAATAATATATTCACAGAATAGGCACTTACAAAGGCGAACTTATCCCTTTAAGGGATTTTCCACCTAATGTGATAAACATAATTGTTGTCGAAGCCGCTTACGGGTCGCTAGTCTGCCAAGGATACCACAAAGTTTTCACGTATCATCGGTCCAAAATACTATTTATCGGTCCAATACTGTAAAAGTACATTGGAAGAATTTTTGGTTACATACATAGATGCATTCATACTTACAAACATCATCCATAAACTAGTAAGCTCTCCCTTGTTTTTAGCTTAGCGCAGTCGGGTAATTTTTAAGGCTTAAGTTTTAAGTTCCAAATCAAATATTTATTTACAGTTTGTTTCCGTATTCCATACCTGGCAACTGCAGAGTTGGAACAAACAGCCAACGGGCATAATTTATTTTTGGGGTAGTGGAATGTGTCCTCGAAATGAACTCTATAAATTCTTCGGTTTTTAAAAACGAACTCCTCTTCTTTTCCTTCAAAGTTTACGCCAGAGTTGTGTACCCACGATTTAAATTTTCCGCTCAATTTATCTGTATCGGGAAAGCTATAAAGTAGGGCACCTGAAAATTTAAAAGGTATAATTAAAAAATAATGTTGGCGTCGGAATGGCGTCACTAGAGCCTCCAGAACGCTTAGCACAAGTTGTATTTTCTCGCTTTTCGATCAGTGCGTCTCCACATCCATAGAGACTTGATGGAAAGGGAGATTCGAACGACGAACAAGTCGCGGACCACTTGTGCTAGTCCTCCAATGCAATCTATGACCACCAAACCTTAGCAAGCAAATTGGTCGTTATTGTTAAAATATTTTAAACACGTTATAAAAACATTCATCCAAGAGCCCTAATAAGATTATCTTGAAATCGGAAGCAAGAAGTTAATATTGGAACCTATCTCAACGAAGACTCATTTTTTTTCAGCGTTCCTCAGTCAGTCAGCCAGTTTTTGGTCCAACCACCTTCCTTGTTTATAATCAGAGATCGGACAAATTGGCGGCATTACTCGCAATAATGTGGAAATGACTCCCAAGACTTGATTAAAATAATTACATACATTACTTACATACATAACATCACGCCTTCATTCCCAGAGTGGAGTAGACAGAGCCACAGAAAAACCAACAACTCAAAAAAGGTTTGTTGGTAATTCTGTAACCACATTTTGAACAATCGGGCTTAGATGTTTACCAGTGTATTAATGACAGGTTGTAAGCCCATCGCCTAACATTACTACAAGCTCTTATTACGCTAGGCGCCTCCTATGACATCCACGTGAAGACTTGTAGTGGCACTATTCCAACCCGGCAACCACACGGGCAAAATTTAATTTCAAGTAATAAATTTATGAATTCATTGAACTATTTCAATTAATTTAATTGATGTCATTGGAGTCATGTCCACATTATTGCGAGTAATGACGCCAACTTTTCCGATCTCTGTTTATAATCTATAATGTAACATGAAATAAATCGAGGGACATGTTTCCGTGTGTCGATACTGCCGTTGATTTCTATTTTATATGGTGGTGCGGATTTTTATTTTTATTTCAGTTGGACATAATTAAATCTAAGATTCGATTGTTACAGTTTGCTACACGATTGTTTCGAGTTAAGTTATGGAATAGCATCTCGTCCATAGACATACAGTCAATTTTGCTGTTAACATTTTTAGAGGTACAAACAGCAGTGACAGGATCATAATCCCAGGATATGCCAGAAAGATTAAAGCCTCCAATGAAGAAGCTACGCGAGATTGTCCATGACTGCTACTTTGTTAGCAGGTTGCTTAAATAGTTCTGACAAACGGATATATGCAGCTCATGTATTTACCAGCACGGACTTGACACGCCCATTTTGAATGGTATCCATAAACCCTCACCTTTGGATTTTCATGCTAACTTTCTTAAAACTTCATATATGTTTTAAATTGCTCTCCACTATCCATCTTACAGTTTGGTCGTTCTAAGAAGGCCGATTTCACAGCCGCCAAAACCTAGCGTCTTGGAATGATAAAACAAAATCGGTTAAAAAAATACCGATTTTCAAAACGATTATGTAATCGATTAATTAAAAAGTTGCGTATTATACGTTCATATTATTTCAAAAATCTTTTAAATTATTAGATTGAGTTTTAAGGCCGATTCGTCGTCAGGGTTGAATCATTTTTTTGGCATTTTCATTTATCATGGCTAAATTGTTAAATTTTACATCAAGTCGAGCTATTTTTAACTCTAGGACACATCACATGACTGTGAAAATTTACAATAAAATACCTCTTACAATTAAAATATCAACAAAAGAGTCTATTGTTGGTAGTAAGATAAGGAGTTTTTTTTATTTCAAAACGTTTTTATAATCTGGAAGTTGTTCTTGCGTTCAAGAGTGAATGAATCTGTTAGCTTTCTATTATTAAATTTCATGTGTTATATTCTTACATTATATTGTAAATGTGATTTTCTAAATAGACATGACATGTGAGTATATTATTGTGTCTTGTTGCAGTACCCTTGCAGGGTTTATGTTGAAGCTACCTATTCCTCAATTCTACAACATAAAGCAATAAATGAATGTGACTATGACTACCTGCGGGAGAATGATACCGTCCCTTATGTAACTGTGTTGTGGTTTTTGGGAATCAAACAACTGATTTCAAAAAAATACGGTAAAGACGTAAAGTCGGTACGGTTACGTTGTACATACACAGATGTAATTGCAATCTTCGTTTCGAAAATGTTGTCTATGGACTATTTGTTATGTTCGAATCCCAAGAACAACCTGTTGTTGTCTCTTTATGTCTTACAGTGACGGGTTGAGACCCGTAGCTATTATCCATTTTTATTTTATTTTCGATTTACAGTTTAGTCGTTCTAAGAAGGCCGATTTGACGTTTGTTGGTTTTCATACCGCGATAACATTGTGCGGATGTCTACGAAATTTAATTCAAAATTTGAATATATACAATGTTACCTATACATTACAAATACTGAATATTATTTTCAAGGAACAACTCGACGGCTCTCTGACTCAACCTCGTATATGAAATTTCTTATCTTTTCAGGATCGTTACAAATACATTTTTTGAATAATTTTTCTACTGACCTGAAGTGATACTTTCCATAATCAAACAAAACTTGTTCGATGGCAGAATATTTACTAAGTTTATATTAAATCAAACGTAGCGTTAAGTTATTAAGAAGAAATTAATGCCTATACGAGTTTGAGTCAGATACTAAAGTGACTTTAAAAATGTAATACGTGTTTGTGTCAACATAATGATTTGCTACTAATTTAGAAGTTAACACTTTCCTACGATAAATTTCTCAAGAGAAGTTTGACTTAGGTACTTTATTCAATGAAATTAAATTTAAACTATTAATAACATATTTTATTTATGATAGTTCATAAGTTTCACCCGCACAAAACTCACAATACAAATCATGCAGGTCATTATATGGAGTCGCCCCCATCATTAAAATACTCTTTCGTGGTTCCACAATAGGTGCAGTTCCTCAATAGCGTTATTCCTTCTTTTTCGATGTTAAATCCAATGGCCCACGGAAGCGATTCTTGCCAAATTGTAACTAAATATTGTGTGGGCGGGCAACTTTCATGAAATTAATTTAACTTTCTTCATGTAGTTCAACTAGAAAAAAAAAGTTGTTTAATTAATGATGAAACATATACATACATACAACATACATACAAGAAATAGTTAAAATAAAAGGAGAAATTAATTTTAAAAGTACCGTTTGGCGTATCGACGAATTTCTCGAAGAAATGTGATGTGCAGACTTATTGATGATAATGTCGATAATAACATCTAATGCCAATTTTTCCATTTTTTTCACAGCAGTGTCTGACATTTTTTTAAGGAATATAAGTATAATTTACGAGGTTTTTTAGTTACGATCGTTTCTATAAAAAACGAAGAGATGATTTTGTTTTTTGTATTTTGGTAGGTACTTACTTGTTTTCTTTGTTTTCTTGTTTGCCTATAGGCCAGTTTTTTAGTCATGGGGAAGATTATCAAAAAAAGGGTGATAATCCTTATGGATCACCATTTTCAGAGACTGAAGATCATTAAATTTCCGTCGGGTAATTGGTAAGGGTTTGATACAACCTTGGGATTATTGTACCACTCGTTGGACCCGTGGTGGTATTCATGCGTCTAGGTAGAGCTGTCCAGTCATCGTCAAATGATACTTTATACAAAATACCATCTTTGCAATATTGTAGAGCTCTCAGGTCGGTTACACACGCGTCTCCAGCTCGAATTCCCGGTCGTATGGAATTATCCCACCAAAAACATAAATGTAAAAAAGGAGAGCCAAGTTCAATACAAAAATTATTCTCTGCTGTGGGCTTCGCCGCAAAAAGAATGGAGATCTGAGATTGAGTGCCAAGTTCTATGCAAAATCCAAATATGTATTCTAAGGGCTGACTTGGCTGGTTTTCCCATAGCTTATGAAATTTAGAACACATATGTATCTCGCAAGTCTCAATATATGAGCCAAATTTGATACGTTTATGTAAAATAGTTTTTGATTTATGAGGGGGTCAAAAGTGGCTCCAAATGGTTCGTACACACGGTGCGGCTCGCCAGTTCTGTTTCTTGAACTTGGCTTGACACGCTCCCGCGTGTCTAGATAATACTTCAATTTTGAATAATTTAAAAAAAAAGTATGGTCAATATAATTGACAGTATATGGTTGCCTTATTCTGGATTTCTCTATTATCTGGACATAATTCGCTGGTACATAAATATCTTTGTTTCTTTTGTGCTTTTCTATGGTTGCATGCACAGAATCGGCTTCCATTTGTGTGTGCCCTTTGACGAGATATTTTTGATAGACTGTCACTTGATGTAATTTTGCAAAATGTAACAGTGAATTCGACAATGTTATGTTTCGATTTTGGGCACCACAACACAACCATCACTATATAATATAGTACAATAGGCACGTTCGCATCTGATCATTTTTTTTCTAAAAAATCTATAATACAAGATGCAAATACATTTCCATCCATACCTCCGTCTGCTTCGTGCCATACGTAACAAGTTACATTTTTAGAATTTTATCGTAGATTGTAAATTGATGACAAGCCAATTTTTGTTTAAAGTATAGGGATCCTGCTGGCAGCTGGGGAACCAACTGTACTGCCTGTACATCCATGGTGAAGACCTTCATTTTTTTATCCATAGCCAAAGCTTTGTCTTGAGTTTTCTCAAAACGAGCTCTATCCTTTTGAAGGATGTGATCATTGTATAATTCCAATAACAAAGTCTCATTTTTAAATGAGTAGCAAAGATCGCACTGATCTTTGCGAGGTTTAAACAGTCCAATGCTTAAGGTGTGCATTACTTTCACTAAGAGTTGATAACTAGGCGTTTCATCAGATGATACATTTTGGTTCTTTAAATAGGTTCGAAGTGAACGGTACACGTCCTGAGCCGACGAGTAAGTCATGTCTAAATATTGTTTGGTCGATTCAGCTCGACAGTAATGCGAAGGCATCTTGGGTATATTGTTTATAAACTTTTTAATATGTTCAATCTTCTTTGTATCAAGTTTTCGGTTTTTTTTATTTGCAGGGTTTTTCTTTAATGTGCCGTGCTTATTAGACGCCTTTACCCAATTCAAAACGCTCCATTCACCGATGTCCAAAGTATTGAGAAACATTTGCTTGCAAACTTGTACATTTTTATTATTAATTTTTAGAAAATACTTTAGAGTATTTTGCCTTCGTGATTTTTTGCCACCGGAGACAGTTTGTTTTGTTACAAGTGCACATACATACGTTTTTCTTTGCTCCCATGTCATATCATTCCAAAATGAATTAAAAACAAATTAATAATAATAATAAATAATATCACGGGACAATGTCACACAAATTGACCAAGTCCCAAACTAAGCTCTAGGCTTGTGCTATGGGTACTAGACAACGATAAACATACTTATATAGAGAAATACATACTTAAATACATAGAAAACATCCAAGACTCAGGAACAAATACTCGTGCTCATCACACAAATATCTGCCCTTACCGGAAATTGACGTTCATCTGCTGTAATCATTGAACAATTCTTTACGGTACTCTTAAGACATTTAAGAGACGTGCACGCTGTCTTGATGGACCTTTCTTTCCGCAACTTCAAGCCTTTAGTTTGATTTTTCTTCCTAACAATACTATAATATTTGTTACCCTTTTCCCTGGCCTTTATTATTTTATTTCTTGACCATTTGCGTTTATCGCCCAATCCCTTCCGTGATCGGTTCTTTGTAATAATTCCCGATTCGGCATCTAATTGCTGGTATGATATCGTTGACATATCAATGTTGTCGCTACAGGGTACAGAAAAATCAGAGGAACCTTCATCACTTTCATACAATTTTGTAACATCATTAATTACATTAGAATGAGAAACCATATTTCCTGTTTTCTCACATAATAAATAATCAGCAAAAACATCGCCTTCAAAATCTTGCTCAGTTAATGAGGAGCAGTATGTAAAATTACCAGTACTTTCATGTAAAATCTGTTGATCTGGTGGTTTTCGTGGCTCATCTTCCAAAGAACCAGACATTTTTTACAATCTATAACAACGCGACATTATGTAATTAAGTTATATTTATACAATTACACCCGTCGTTAAACAAGGTATTTATAATTTATAGAAGTAAACAGTGAAAATGTTATTACTCACCAATTCGATAGATAATTTCCTGTATTTATTTCGACGAGAACTGCACAAATTATAAAATAATTATGAATGTGACGTTATAAATCAGTTTGATTGTTTGATGATTATTGAATTCTAAATTTAAATTAAAGACAAACCACTAACTCGCCTGCAATAAAGAGTTTCATTACCATGTAGAACACTCATGAAAACAATTTCATGTACCTACCTATCTACTCGGTCGAACCAACCTATTTTCTTGCTAAGGATACTCGTACGATATCTAATTACGAGGATTAATAATTACCTGCATATATCTACATTAAACTTGTAAGTGCCTAACTAATTATACCTTATTCAAAGTTAACGCCACAAACTCGTATACCGATTTAAGAGGTTACGTAAGAAATTTAAAAATTGGTTCCAGATACGAGTTTGAGTTTTATCATATAATTCAAGAAGTAGATGTTTCATAGTTATAAGTGACTGTGATAACATGCGTAATGATATTATGCACAATTTACATAGGTTATCTCAATTTCGACAAAATTTCATATACGAGGTTGAGTCAGAGAGCCGTCGAACTGTAACATTATAATAATAATAATATCTTTATTTCGCAAGAAAAGTACATTAATACTTACATTAACAGTTGTTATTTATATTTATATGGTGAAAACCAAAAGTAAGCGTCAACTGACCCCCGTACTAGTTTGCACTGTATCACGGTAGGTCAGGATACACCGTCCTTATAAGTTTCACTTAGTAAGTAGTAGCTTATAATAATAATTATTCTTTAACATGCAATCACACATTTGTTCAGTTAGTACTGTTTTATAAAAATTATAAGTAAACTATGTGGGTAGAGGAGCAATAACGTAAGGTATGCATCGGTTGCTTGGCCGAATTAGCCGTAAACAAGTAGTATACGCAAAAACTTAACATAAAATTAATTACTACGTTACAAAAATCAAATATTACTATCTATGTATACATGTATAGGTTTAGATACACAAGTATACATGTATACGTGAAGTGTGAGTATGGCTATATAATTGATGTTTATGCGCGTGTGTGTGTATGTGTGTGTGTGTGTATGTATGTGTATTGGGGTTGAAAGTGTAGGTATGTAATTGTAGGTATTTGATTGCGTGCGGATTACACCAAGGTTCCCATTAGTTGTTCAGTATTATCGTATTTTAATTTCTGTAGATAAGCTTCCAACGCCTTTTTACAAGCATGTAAATTAAGTGTTCGTAATTGTATATGTTTGCTTACTTTGTTATATAGTTTCTAAGGACCGTATCGTTAATTATGGAAACAAATAAAATGGTGTAATCTGCATAAATACTTTTTATTACAAAAAAAAAACTTAAACTACGCGATTCTTAGATCTTCAAAGTGAACCATAAAAACTACTTTTAGTTATTTATTGATCCCCTTTGCCAGTTTTCTCACTTTGCTTTTGATGCTCTTCATTAGCCCTTGGACATCGACTGTTTTGAAAGTTTTGTGGGTACGGATCCAGTCTTTTTTTAATTGGTCCATGTTATCTGTTGGTTTATCTTGTTTTCGTAGCTTTGCCTTCATCAGAGCCCAAAATTTCTCGATGGGCCTGATCTCAGGGCAATTCGGGGGATTTAATGATTTCGCGACAAATTCGACATTATTCTCTCGATACCAGTTCAACACATGGCGAGCATAGTGACACGCAGCTAAATCAGGCCAGAATAATGTACGACTCCTGTGCTTTCGAATGAGTGGTAGTACCCGTTTTTGAAGGCATTCCTTCTTGTACCCATCCGAATTTAAGTTTCCCGTTACGAAAAACGGAGACGTTTTCTTGCCGCATTAACAAATAGCTTGCCAAACCATCACTTTTTTCCCAAATTTCTCGCAAAAAATGGATTTGTCGTCTTTAGAGACCTTCTTACCTTTTATTACGGTGTAAAACTGCGGTCCGGGTAGGGTTTTATAGTCAAGTTTGACATAGGTTTCATCGTCCATTATAATACATTGTTCATTTTTAGTTAAAATTTGGTCGTACAATTTCCGAGCCCGAGTTCTGACAGAAGACTCCTGGGTTTTGCTGCGTTTAGGCTGTTTTTGCTTTTTATACGTTACAAGCAAGTTACGTTCCTTGGCACGCTGAACCATTGCAATAGAAGTACGACATTTTTTCGCAAAATCCCGAATCGATATCTCTTTTTTTGAGAAAAATATTCGCATATCTTTTTGTCCAAATTAGGACATGAAAGGCCTCGTTTTCTACCTCGACCAGGTAAATCTTTTAAATTATTATTCATACTAAACCTTTTCATCGTATTGTAAACAGCTTTCAGGCTAACCCTTTCTTCTGAAGCAATCTTTCTCATAGTTATACCTGATTCTTTACAGTATTTGGTCACAATTGAATGTCGTTTTTTCTCTGAGAGACCCTTCATCTTGCAATGTATACGAAGTATACAATTTTTTATAGTAAGTTTTAACACTTGACTGTATGCTTAACTGATTGACATATGACAGAAAAGACAAAATATTGTAACTTTTTTTTTAGAGCAATTCAAACTTGTTTCCATAATTAACGATACGGTCCTTATATTGTTATTATGTTGTTAAAATACACTCAGGAACACGAATTTACCATAAATTCGTAATTTGGCAGGACGCCATTACAAAGTCATGTACTGCGTGAAATACCGTAGTAATGTGACCGAGTCGGAACCAAAACATATCCGGTTATTGTTACGTGGTATAGAATTGATATTTTATTATCTTTTTTTATTGAACACATACATTATGAATTTAATATTTTAAAATGAACAATTAATCATATTATTACTCTGTTTAAAAGACTGGAATCCAGAGCGAGCAGTACGAAAAAATTAATCGCGTTTACGATTTTTCGTTTCTGTCTTCACATCACTGTGATCGGTTGTGTCCCGTATCGGTTGTATCGGAAGTTTTTGTGTTCTATTGTTTTTACTCGACCCGGCTTGTACTTTTGCACTGTTTCTGCTACTCCCGTTGACCTCAGCTTGTTTAAGCTGGACTTTGATATTTCCACTCGTGATTGTAGTTTTCTTTCTGTTTGGGAACTATAGAACCCGAACTGTCAAACAATGATTATAATAAATGAGTGTCATTTTCATATCCATTAATATGAAACTTTATTGTTTAGTCAACGTCAAGTGTTACGTACTTTGACATTTGACACTAAATAATAAAGTTTTATATTAATGGATGTGAAAATGTCACTCACTTAATACAATAATTTTTTGGCAGTTCGGGTGCCATCGTATTCCGATTGAGATCCGAGTTTTCCCAACGGGAAATCATTTTGCACTACATCTGTGTATCTATAACGTAGAGAACTAGCTTCAACATAAACCCTGCAAGGGCACTGCATCAAGACACAATAATATACTTATATGTCTATTTAGAAAATAACATTTACATTATAATATTACAGATGAAATTTAATAATAAAAAGCTAACGGATTTATTCACTCTTGAAACGCAAAAAATCTTTCCAGATTATAAAAAACGTTATGAAATCAAAAATCTCCTTAATTTATTATCAAAAATAGACTTGTGGTATTTTTGATTATAAGAGGTATTTTATTGTATATTTTCACAGCCACGTGATGTGTCCCAGAGCTAACAATAGCTCGACTTGATGTAAAAGTTTAACCATTTAGCCATAATAAATTAAAAAGTGCAAAATATTTGAATTTCCCGCCTCGACCCTGACGACCAATCAGCCTTAAAACTCGATCTAATAATTTAAAAGATTTTCGAAATAATATGAACGTATAATAAGCAACTTTATAATTAATCGATTTCATAACCCTAGTGATAGAAATCGATACGTTTTGAAAATCGGTATTTTTAGTAAGTAACCGATTTTTTTTTCTGTTTCCTAGACGCTAGGTTTTGGCAGCTGTCAAATCGGCCTTCTTAGAACGACCAAACTGTAGTAGGTAATCTATAATAATGATTTTCGTAAAAGTACTCCATCATTATGTTAGTGGTTGGTGAAATTATTAACACGTTCAATAATACTCCTATCTACATTGGTAACAAACACAGTGAAGAATGTCAACAATTTAAGGAATTCGGCCCATATATTATTTATTAAAAACAAAAAAAGGTGTAAGTACAAATAGTTTTGATACGTTAAGTTTTCGAGATATTTAATTTTAAACTTCGTAAGGGGCGTGAGACCCCAGGCGACCAGCGCTGACGGATTATAGCGTCATTTACTAGCAGCGGTGCGCGTTCGTAAACGATTCATTAAGCTCACATCATGGCGGTATCTTTTTAACCGTAATAGGTAGCCAGCTGAGGTTTTTTAAGAAATTCAGAATACGACGTACTATAAACTCTATCGTTCAAAATAATAAATTAAATCCCCATCCCCGTGCAAGAAAGTAAAAAAAACATTCATAGACTAATTTTAAAATGGTTTAAAATCTAAGACGGCTTCTTAACTGTGCTAAATTAACCTTTTATAATATTTAAATTTTTGTCTCCCTGTCTTCACGTCTCTTGGGGAATTTTATGATTTTTTTAATACTCTGGGGTTGTTTAAAGCTTCCGTCACCTATGATGAAAATTAAACTTTGTTATGGCATACATAATTCCATCATTGTTTTTTAATTAGAACAGAATAGTGCTTTGCCTAAATGATCAAGTGGGAGAGGCTTTCACATTTCTAATATTAAAAGTATGTGAATAAAAATGGAGAGAATAAATTATTTGATAAAAATACGTTGTTGTTAGTGAAGTACATACTTCCCACAAACAGTCATGCACTTTTGACTGGGACAGTGCCAAATGGTGGTATGCTCCAACCCCTTTTTGATACGGCCCATTCCCAAAAAATGTGATGGCTGCTAACACCTACAAAGTAAAAAGTAGATAGGTAATTATAACACTATACACTCAAAATGACGTGTACAATCCTAATTATTATTAAAACCGGGCAAGAGCATGTCGGACCATGCAGTGTAGGGTTCCGAAGCTGTTAAGTACTACAAACACGCGAGTGTCGTGACGATTGTTCAATATCATTTATCACTTGATTCAATAAATTAGTAAAAATACCTTCAATTCCGGCTGTACCGCTGTATTTCTTCGCCAACTTTTCAAAGTAGGGCGGATTTCGTTACACAGCCTAACAAATACAGGCTTTGTAATCCTGAAATTTGCCCTGAAATAGTTGTCTGGCATCTCTAAGGGGTTGCTCTCTAGCCTCATAAGCCGTCTGGATACCCTCATTTGAGTTCGCAGTCGCTCCTCCTCCGCAATCGCCAGCAAATAACTTCGAGCCATAATCACTCTATTCAAAGAAAAACACATTTGAGTTATTTGTTATTACCACTTTAGGTCTTATACATTTATGTAGGTTTATTACATTTAGGTCAATTAATATATATTGAAAAATTAATTACAGATAAAATCAGGTAAATATGGTTGCACTTTGGTTACCATGGAGTTTCCTCTTTCGTTTGACAACTCGCAATCGGCAATCCAATTTTCGGCAAATCATTCATTCACTTGGTTTCAAAAATGCCTCGCAATCGCTTTCGAATGCGGAGACGTTACATGGAACAATTGTTTTCATTTTGACAGCAGACTCGCCTTCGAACTGTCAAAAATGAAAACGATTGCGACCGTGAGTACGTTAGGCGATTTGTCAGATGGATTCCGCGAAAGCGTTATTTCGTTGTAGTTTTTTTCCGATTCGCATTTTTCCGCGATCGATAAATTTCCCCTTCGCCTCTTTACTCGTAGATTTATTTAATGTCTCGTTGCTCCGTGATAGTGTTTTTTCCGCAGAGTTTTTTTTCGCGTTCGGTAAATTTCCTCTTCGCCTTTTTACTCGTAACTTTACTTAATATCTCGTTACTCTGTGATAGTGTTTTTTTTTCGCAGAGCTTTTTTTGTTGTCGATAAATCTACTCTTCGCGTTTGCACACCTGTCTATTGTTCCGTAATCGCTACTTTTTTGCCTCGCATAGTATTATCGATACTTTAAAATTATATTTATCGATACTTTAATGTAAAAATTAAGATGCACTATACTTTAATGTAAATATTAAGATGCAACTACTTATACAGGTTTCTTAATACAGGTAGGCCATTTGCTTATCATTTCTGAACATATTATGATAGGGATGTAGATAAAGTTATACTATTACATCGACTAGAGAGCCTACCTTGGAATAAAACAAACATCTCTCATCTAATTCTCATTTATTTCAAATCAATTATTTCCCTCATCAAAAACTAAGAACTCAAATATAATTATTCAATAACTTACACTTTAAGGGTGTACTTAAATAAGTAAAGCCTTTCCTGCTTGTATTTTAAACTTGGGTATTGGCATTATTGGTATTTTAAATATGATAGCTTGTCTATACTTGTCTCCAAATCTAAATCACCAGTTAAATACCTGTTTACGACACTGTCAATTTTGGAATCCATTTGGATTGATTCCTTATTTCTTTTTCTAAAATCAGCAGAATTGATTTCTGACTGATACAAATCAAAATAGTGTGCGATTGCTTCATCTCTCAGTTAAGATATACAATAATTTAACGATTGTTTTCCCCGGATTTTTTTATTTATTTTGCTGTGCCAGCCTTCAACAACGTTTGTTATTTTATGTCTCTGGCCATAACATGATAGCATCTTAATTGTTTTAATGTTAAACCATTGGGACGCACAGTAATTATTGATTTTTTCTATTTCTTTTAGTCGAGGAGCTTTGGCCAATACTATCCACCACCCTTCGAGAATTTATGATGACGGTAAATAGGCCAAACAAGTGCACTTTCTCACATACCCACAGCCTTCTCGGTTATCTGATATTTCGTATTTTTCAGCTTGTTTCCAAATAGCTTGTTTAAAATGAAAATTACATCCACTAATTTTCGTCGACCCAAAGATTTCTCGTAATGCGTTAATAACTGCTACTTTGAAGTCTAATTTTATTAATCTTGGATTGAAGTGTAGTACCTGTTCTTTTATTAATTTAAATAAAAAAGTGTATGTTTCCTGATGTTTATTTGGTAAAAACGCATAAATGAACGGTATTACTTTAGTGCACTGTGTGTTAGAGCCTGTATCTCCGTGAATTGTATAAAGTTGTAGATACGGCGAAGGACATACTTTGAAATCACCATCCATTAAAAATACATCGACGTTTTTTATGTACTCTTTGCATAAAGGAGAAATAAAAAGAAAGAATGTCTTTTTCTTTTGCACGTTATTTTTTTTACATACACTTTCCGGAATGTCAACGTCTTCAAAATTTAGAATCATTTTTACATTGGTATTAAAAATACATCGACGTTTTTTATGTACTCTTTGCATAAAGGAGAAATAAAAAGAAAGAATGTCTTTTTCTTTTGCACGTTATTTTTTTTACATACACTTTCCGGAATGTCAACGTCTTCAAAATTTAGAATCATTTTTACATTGGTATTTCGTGCCCTGTACAAGCTGTCTCTTTCGCTGATAAATGAGGCTAGCTTGTCAGCATAATTATGTTTCGTTTTTCATGTCCTTCATTGCTTCACTATAAAGCTGACCGATTCCAACGGTCTAAAATCTTCGCACACCTTTTTTTTAGACTCACAATCCTTTCTTCAACATCAAGACTCAAAATCTGGTGTGCAGATGTGATGCTTTTCATTCACAATATAAGTCGATAGTGAGTCCAATGTCACAGTGCCGTTACAGTTTTTTCACGGTACATCTCCAAACCTTCGTTTTTTTTAGTAAGGCGGTTTAGACAATGGCGTCGTCGTGTGCTTGGAAAAAAGGTAAAGTTATTTTTATTTGCACGTGAACTTGCAATATGCTCCATTATTTCCTTAACGACGAACTTACATTTATTATGATTGGTGACTTATAAATTATAAATAAATTTTTATTCAATACACGTATGACACGGAATCGTAATCGATTTAAGACCGTGTAAGACACAGATTAGAAGGGTATGTAGCCTTCAGGGGCCATGCACACTTATTCATATCACACTGTGTGATACATACATACCTTCACTGGGTGATAATTTTCTTTTGTTTCCTGTTTCGCTTTCTTTGTGATCTAAAAATTAATAGTATATATTTTATAAAATAATAAAACCGTTTTCAAAAATCCACTAGCTCCTGATCAGTAATAAAATATGAGGACGGTGTTTGTCATGCTACGACGTACTGTCGCAATTTGACCCATGTTGAGAGCATGGTTTACACTGTCCACATTTAGCACAACTCCTGTACTTGGCCACACAGTCCAAACCAATGGACCCCTATAGTGTGGCTCCACCTTTAGATTGTGTTCTGTGTTCCTGACACGAAGTGTTTAAGTGGGGTTTAAATACAGTTTAATTAAAATATTATATTGCGTTTTAGAAATTGAAATATTATTTTGTCTTACTCTACAGCACATACTTATACACTACAATGTCGCTGTCCAAGATGCAGGATCGTGATGAGTAGTTCTCTTGGCACTTCACCATCAGTTCACTATACCACATGCTTTATGATTAGTGAACGTAGCTTGATAATCTTACACTTACCCGAACAAATTAATTTTTAGTTTTAAAACGTTTTAGACAATGCATTATAACCTGCGCAAGTGCCTCCAAATGCGCAAGTTACTTGCACCGTGTACAAGCACCATCAAACCAGCGCTACGCTCTTGCCGATTTTGGGTGCGGTAGGCTTGTCCTAGTAGTCTTCCTTCTCAAAAAAAAATAAAAAGAAAAGGAATGCATATAATTATCTGCCTCGCCCGAGATGGCATAACTGCTCTTCGGCGAGAGTGTGTGGCTGGCATTAGAATTAAACACTTGATACACAGAAGAAAAAACATACGGAGTACTACAGCCACGGCCGGTTGTCCCGACAAAATCTCTTCGGTAGAAAAAAGTTTCGGACACGCCAAAGGGCTCCTTCGGGGCTTTGCCCCTCCACACACTAAATACCGCTGTTCAAAATGTAAAGAACAAACTTTTAGGTTTTGCAGGGACGCTGCACTTTTTGATTTTAAATTGTTAGCGTGCGGCGCCAGCAGTTCACACCAGATGCGTTGTAAATCTGGGTTTCTAGGGAACCGAAATAATGTTTCGTGCTCCACGGTTGACTTGCACACATTTATGACACATTTCGTATAAGGCATGTTTTGCAAACCGAGTTTAAGAAAATATGGTTGGGTGGAGTATTGGTGGACGTGAAGATATGGATAATGGGAAGTGAGACCTGAAAGAAGAGAGCAAATGTAACCCGACAACGTCAAACGCAACGGTTGAATGAATGTAAAAATGACTTACAGATAAAGCAATAATAACAAGTAAACTGTTCATGCTTCGTATCATCATTCGATTAAGTGAACTGTATAGGATACTTTATTAACGTTTACTCGTGATTCCTAAAACGTACCAATGACGTCATGAATCAGTAGCGTCGGAGAATGAATGAGCCTGATTCCAACCCGTGGTGTAAGAGAGTGACAATGTCAGAATAATAGGCCATTATTCTATAACTCTATCATAAATATTACTTTTCAATCAATGTTTTTAATTAATGGTTCTGTTTCCGACTGAAGAGGTATGATGCAATTGAAATACTGAATACAAGCTTTTCCACGCGACACTGTCCACATCAAAATAGGTACCATTGTGATGCATCTTTTTCTTATTTTAACTTTAACCTTTAAATATGATTGATTTTTCCGTCAATTATGGTCCGATTTTAAAAATACTTTTTTTGTTTGATAGATTATACTTCCGAGGTTGTCCCGTTACTCCCATTGTCACCAAATTGTAATCTGATGAGGGGATCCAAGAGAACTTGAGGGAACTCCTCAAATATTATAGGCATACATACATAATACCAATTTCAGTATTTGTAGTAATAAGTTCAGTATTTGCATTCAGAAAGTATCTTTTGGTGAAGAGGAATTGATGATGAAGACCACAGATGGCCAACGGCAAACTCCTCAACGGTACCTATTTCAAGGGCGGCGACAAGATATCTCGATTAAGGTAGTTGAGTGACAAAAAAAGAACATTTAATTGTTTAGATATGACTATGACTTTCCTGCGGTGTTACTTGCAGTTAACTTGAAATATCTTAAAGTTTCATATAATGGGATTGCACATGCTACATAATATGTTTTATAAGAGATGCTTCCTTTTGGTTTAGCAGGTCAGGGCTAGATCTAGTTACTAGCGCTTCAATGGACACGGGACACATTTTAACTTCGAGAATAGCCTATAGCCATTGCATGTTATATGAAGTATTTTTCAATCAATGGAAGGAGAGTGTATCACATCGGCATTAGCTTCAGGTAATTAAAAATCCTTTGCCTGCAGATGTTGTGCAACACAGATGTTGCCACAGTTGCAGTCTGTGCGTTTTCAACACACGGTCTTATTTCGAGAGAAAGGATTGGGAAACGCCTTTTCCATACTCCAAAACATCTGTAAAACACGAATTGCAGTTAGTAAAGTTCCTAGTTCCAATTATTTTTATTATTTATGTTTAACTACAAAAGTATAATCTAAGTAGGTACAGTACAAAAACTCACTAATGAGTTAGGTATAATTCATTTACTATTCATACATACGATTCGAACCTGAAAGACTTTTAAGACCTCTTGCACTATATACCCGCTTTTTTATTATTTCTTACCTCTCTATAGTGTTTCTGGTTTTAATGGGCGCTCGGTTGTAGTTAATCTCATTGGGAGTTAGTGGGTTCAGCAATGGTGTTAATATACAGGACTTGCATGGGTACGCGCTGTCACCAAGTAACCGGCGATTCCCAAGAACACCGCTTTCACATTGAGCTAAAAATAATTGTTATCAGTTACTAACTAACTCTTCATACGCCTAAATAAATATAAACTTTAAACAGTTTTAATACCGACACCCATGAAGGTTTCTGACAGGTGAAGCGCAACTTTTCGAGGCACTAACGTTGAATAGAGACACTTCTAGACACTAACGTTGTTAGTGTCAAACGTAGTAATTTGAAATGAATTTCACATTTATTACAATACTAAGGAAAGTGGATACAATTTACACACACTGATATTATAATTAAAACAGACTTATCGTATTAATTTGCAAAAAAAGTAGAAAACACAAGAAAAATTAAAAATGTACATGTAGATATTGAACCGAAATTTTGGAGTAAGAAACCAATGGGAAAAAGAAATCAAATCAAATTATTGCTTTAACTCGTCTGGGATCTCAAAAATACATCTTTCCGGTGTCTCAATAGAGGTTATGCTTATAACATTTGCTTTTCCATCCCATTTGACCCCAATACCACAAATTTAAATCGTAGTTTTTCCATTTTTCTTGATTTTAACTAGAAATGTCGATTTATAAATCAAATCAAATTATGTTCCACGTGGCTTGCCGTCAATTTGTGCGCCAAATGGATGTCCTAGTAGCGTTGATTTCTGTTAAATAGCTGTTGTATATGCTGCCATTTTGTAACACGACTTTTTCCATTCATTGTGTACTGGAGGTCTTTCGTCAGTAAATTATTCCTTACGACGACCCGCCCTCGTTTCGCTCCGGATTAATGTATTATACATATAAACCTTCTTCTTCAATCACTCTATCTATTAAAAAAACCGCATCAAATTCCGTTGCGCAGTTTTAAAGATTTAAGCATACATAGGGATATAGGGATAGAAAAAGCGACTTTGTTTTATACTATGTAGTGATTCCCTTTAGCAAGCGCGGTGGGTCGTAAAGGGGATAAATGGTTTCCTCATTGATTACAAAATGGCCTCCCTTCCATTCTTCTCCTCTTCTCAAGGCTTCTGCCTTGGTGTACCCCATGAGAGAATTAACGGCGGCCATGTTTGTTGCGCCTTGGTCGCATACCGTAGCTATTACCTTCAATCCGGTTTCTTGGCCTTTGCTTATGATTTCTTTAATAAGCGTTTTAAAAGTTTGTTTTTTTTGCAGTTCCAGCATAATACGAAAAATAAATAAGGTTGTTAATTTTTTTTAATAATGCCTCTTATCATAAACAATAAAACGTGGTCACAGAACTGTTGGCCTTGGTTCTGTTCATCGTCTAAAAATCCGGAAATAATATCATCATTACCATCGTAATTTAAACCGGTAGAAATGGCCATTTCATCAAAAACAACGCTTCAATATCGGTGATGTCTCGGCATGTTAGACACCCTGTCTTTTAATTTCCGGAACACCGATTCATTTATCCCGGGCTGAATATCGACGAGCCTTAAAAAACATTGCATTGTTTTTCTTTTTGGGAGTATGAATATGTTACTCAGTAAGCGATATCCTTTGGGGCTTGTTTTGATCAAGGAGTGCGTCAGATTTTTTTCTATTAAACTGAATCTTTGCCCTCTTGATTTTTTGGAACCCTGAGAAGTCTGCATGGAGAAAAGTATTTTTCCGGCTTTTGTAAATTTAGTGCCCATCATTTTAAACGCATTCGTCGTTGCAAAATTCTTAGCTAAATTAAGCCTTAACTTCGAATTTTGCTTTTCCTGCCTAACTCTGCGTAATTTGGCTGTCAGTTTCCTCATAGTGACTTGCATTTCATTTTTTCTCCCTCCATGTGAAATAAGGTTCTCTGAAAGCAGTTTTAATAAGTCCTTCTATCTTTCTATAGGAAAACCGATATCTAGCTATTTAGTTGATTTTTAAACATAATTGAGTTTCATTGTTACGGTTTAAGAGAAAATGTTGAAAAATTGTAATAGTAATAGTTTTTTCAGCTTGTTTACCAGTTGTGCAATTTCGTTTTGGAGGACTTGTTTCGTAGTTAGTCATCTTTCTTTTGTGACCGGTGGTGGTGGTGGACGTTACTGCGGTAGATACAGCGGATGTGCCGGCTGGGGTTGCTGCGCTAGACATGACGGAGATGCCTGCCGGAGATGCTGCGGTAGCGGCGGCGGCGGAGGTGCCAGCCGGGGGGGTACTGCGATAGTAAAAGATTGATGCTAATATATGTATGTATGTAAACACTTTATTGTACTACACACAGAAATTCAAATAATATATTCACAGAATAGGCACTTACAAAGGCGAACTTATCCCTTTAAGGGATTTTCCACCTAATGTGATAAACATAATTGTTGATGATGATGATGATGATGGGTGGGGACGCTCGGCCGGAACAGGCGGGCGGTCGATCAGTCTCCCGGTCATTCCGCCCTGTTCCCCTTGGTTGACATAATTGTTGGCGAAGCCGCTTACGGGTCGCTAGTCTGCCAATGATACCACAAAGTTTTCACGTATCATCGGTCCAAAATACTATTTATCGGACCAATACTGTAAAACTACATTGGAAGAATCTTTGGTTACATACATAGATGCATTCATACTTACAAACATCATCCATAAACTAGTAAGCTCTCCCTTTTTTTTAGCTTAGCGCAGTCGGGTAATTTTGAAGGCTTAAGTTTTAAGTTCCAAATCAAATATTTATTTACAGTTTGTTTCCGTATTCCATACCTGGCAACTGCAAAGTTGGAACAAACAGCCAACGGGCATAATTTATTTTTAAGGTAGTGGAATGTGTCCTCGAAATGAACTCTATAAATTCTTCGGTTTTTAAAAACGAACTCCTCTTCTTTTCCTTCAAAGTTTACGCCAGAGCTGTGTACCCACGATTTAAATTTTCCGCTCAATTTATCTGTATCGGGAAAACTATGAAGTGGGACACCTGAAACTTAAACAGTATAATTAAAAAATAATGTTGGCGTCGGAATTGGCGACCCATCGTCACTAGAGCCTCCAGTACGCTTAGCACAAGTTGTATTTTCTCGCTTTTCGCTCAGTGCGTCTCTACATCCATAGAGACTTGATGGAAAGGGAGATTCGAGCGACGAACAAGTCGCGGACCACTAGTGCTAGTCCTCCAATGCAATCTATGACCACCAAACCTTAGCGAGCAAATTGGTCGTTATTGTTACAATATTTTAAATACGTTATAAAAACATTCATCCAAGAGCCCTAATAAGATTATCTTGAAATCGGAAGCAAGAAGTTAATATTGGAACCTATCTCAACGAAGACTCATTTTTTTTCAGCGTTCCTCAGTCAGTCAGCCAGTTTTTGGTCCAACCACCTTCCTTGTTTATAATCAGAGATCGGACAAATTGGCGGCATTACTCGCAATAATGTGGAAATGACTCCCAAGACTTGATTAAAATAATTACATACATTACTTACACACATAACATCACGCCTTCATTCCCAGAGTGGAGTAGACAGAGCCACAGAAAAACCAACAACTCAAAAAAGGTTTGTTGGTAATTCTGTAACCACATTTTGAACAATCAGGCTTAGATGTTTACCAGTGTATTAGTGACAGGTTGTAAGCCCATCGCCTAACATTACTACAAGCTCTTATTACGCTAGTCGCCTCCTACGACATCCACGTGAAGACTTGGAGTGGCACTATTCCAACCCGGCAACCACACGGGCAAAATTTAATTTCAAGTAATAAATTTATGAATTCATTGAACTATTTCAATTAATTTAATTGATGTCATTGGAGTCATGTCCACATTATTGCGAGTAATGACGCCAACTTTTCCGATCTCTGTTTATAATCTATAATGTAACATGAATAAATCCAGGGACATGTTTCCGTGTGACGATACTGCCGTTGATTTCTATTTTATAGGGTGGTGCGGATCTAATCTACTCAGAGGAGAAGTCTCTGAAACTGTGACACTTTTATTTGAGTTGGACATAATTAAATCTAAGATTCGATTGTTACATTTTGCTACACGATTGCTTCGAGTTAAGTTATTGAATAGCATCTCGTCCACAGACATACAGGCAATTGTGCTGTTAACATTTTTAGAGGTACAAACAGCAGTGACAGGATCATAATCCCAGGATATGCCAGAAAGATTAAAGCCTCCAATGAAGAAGCTACGCGAGATTGTCCATGACTCTGCTAAACTTTGTAAGCAGGTTGCTTAAATAGTTCTGACAAACGGACATATGCAGCTCATGTATTTACCAGCACGGACTTGACACGCCCATTTTGAATGGTATCCATAAACTCTCACCTTTGGATTTTCATGCTGACTTTCTTAAAACTTCATATATGTTTTGAATTGCTCTCCACTATCCATCTTACAGTTTGGTCGTTCTAAGAAGGCCGATTTCACAGCCGCCAAAACCTAGCGTCTAGGAATGAGAAAACAAAATCGGTTAAATAAATACCGATTTTCAAAATGTATCGATTTTATCACTAGGGTTATGAAATCGATTAATTAAAAAGTTGCGTATTATACGTTCATATTATTTCAAAATTCTTTTAAATTATTAGATTGAGTTTTAAGGCCGATTCGTCGTCAGGGTTGAATCATTTTTTTGCCATTTTCATTTATCATGGCTAAATTGTTAAATTTTACATCAAGTCGAGCTATTTTTAACTCTAGGTCACATCACATGACTGTAAAAATTTACAATAAAATACCTCTTACAGTTAAAAAATCAACAAAAGAGTCTATTGTTGGTAGTAAGCTAAGGAGTTTTTTTGATTACAAAATGTTTTTATAATCTGGAAGTTGTTCTTGCGTTCAAGAGTGAATAAATCTGTTAGCTTTTTATTATTAAATTTCATCTGTTATATTCATACATTACATTGTAAATGTGATTTTCTAAATAGACATGTAAGTATATTATTGTGTCTTGTTGCAGTGCCCTTGCAGGGTTTTTGTTGAAGCTACCTATTCCTCAATTGTACAACATAAAGCAATAAATAAATATGACTATGAATACCTGCGGGAGAATGATACCGTCCCTTATGTAACTTTGTTGTGGTTTTTAAAAATCAAACAACTGATTTCAAAAAAATACGGTAAAGACGTAAAGTCGGTACGGTTACGTTGTACATACACAGATGTAATTATTTTGCAATCTTCGTTTCGAAAATGTTGTCTATGGACTATTTGTTATGTTCGAATCCCAAGAACAACCTGTTGTTGTCTCTTTATGTCTTACAGTGACGGGTTGAGACCCGTAGCTATTATCCATTTTTATTTTATTTTCGATTTACAGTTTAGTCGTTCTAAGAAGGCCGATTTGACGTTTGTTGGTTTTCATACCGCGATAACATTGTGCGGACGTCTACGAAATTTAATTCAAAATTTGAATATATACAATGTTACCTAAACATTACAAATACTGAATATTATTTTCAAGGAACAACTGTAACATTATGTTGTTAAAATACACTCAGGAACATGAATTTACCATAAATTCGTAATTTGGCAGGACGCCATTACAAAGTCATGTACTGCGTGAAATACCGTAGTAATGTGACCGAGTCGGAACCAAAACATATCCGGTTATTGTTACGTGGTAAAGAATTGATATTTATTATCTTTTTTTATTGAACACATACATTATGAATTTAAAATTTTAAAATGAACAATTAATCATATTATTACTCTGTTTAAAAGACTGGAATCCAGAGCGAGCAGTACGAAAAAATATATCGCGTCTACGATTTTTCGTTTGTCTTCACATCACTGTCATCGGTTGTCCCGTATCGGTTGTATCGGAAGTTTTTGTGTTCTATTGTTTTTACTCGACCCGGCTTGTACTTTTGCACTGTTTCTGCTACTCCCGTTGACCTCAGCTTGTTTAAGCTGGACTTTGATATTTCCACTCGTGATTGTAGTTTTCTTTCTGTTTGGGAACTATAGAACCCGAACTGTCAAACAATGATTATATTAAATGAGTGTCATTTTCATATCCATTAATATGAAACTTTATTGTTTAGTCAACGTCAAGTGTTACGTACTTTGACATTTGACACTAAATAATAAAGTTTTATATTAATGGATGTGAAAATGTCACTCACTTAATACAATATTTTTTTGGCAGTTCGGGTGCCATCGTATTCCGATTGAGATCCGAGTTTTCCCGACGGGAAATCATTTTGCACTACATCTGTGTATCTATTACGTAGAGAACTAGCTTCAACATAAACCCTGCAAGGGCACTGCATCAAGACACAATAATATTCTTATATGTCTATTTAGAAAATAACATTTACATTATAATATTACAGATGAAATTTAATAATAAAAAGCTAACGGATTTATTCACTCTTAAAACGCAAAAAATCTTTCCAGATTATAAAAAACGTTATGAAATCAAAAACTCCTTAATTTATTATCAAAAATAGACTCTTGTGGTATTTTTGATTATAAGAGGTATTTTATTGTATATTTTCACAGCCACGAGATGTGTCCCAGAGCTAACAATAGCTCGACTTGATGTAAAAGTTTAACCATTTAGCCATAATAAATTAAAAAGTGCAAAATATTTGAATTTCCCGCCTCGACCCTGACGACCAATCAGCCTTAAAACTCGATCTAATAATTTAAAAGATTTTCGAAATAATATGAACGTATAACAAGCAACTTTATAATAAATCGATTTCATAACCCTAGTGATAGAAATCGATACGTTTTGAAAATCGGTATTTTTAGTAAGTAACCGATTTTTTTTTCTGTTTCCTAGACGCTAGGTTTTGGCAGCTGTCAAATCGGCCTTCTTAGAATGACCAAACTGTAGTAGGTAATCTATAATAATGATTTTCGTAAAAGTACTCCATCATTATGATAGTGGTTGGTGAAATTATTAACACCTTCAATAATACTCCTATCTACATTGGTAACAAACACAGTGAAGAATGTCAACAATTTAAGGAATTCGGCCCATATATTATTTATTAAAAACAAAAAAGGTGTAAGTACAAATAGTTTTGATACGTTAAGTTTTCGAGATATTTAATTTTAAACTTCGTAAGGGGCGTGAGACCCCAGGCGACCAGCGCTGACGGATTATAGCGTCATTTACTAGCAGCGGTGCGCGTTCGTAAACGATTCATTAAGCTCACATCATGGCGGTATCTTTTTAACCGTAAAAGGTAGCTAGCTGAGGTTTTTTAAGAAATTCAGAATACGTCTTACTACTATAAACTCTATCGTTCAAAATAGTAAATTAAATCCCCATCCCCGTACAAGAAAGTAAAAAAAAACATTCATAGACTAATTTTACAATGGTTTAAAATCTAAGACGGCTTCTTAACTGTGCTAAATTAACCTTTTATAATATTTAAATTTTTGTCTCCCTGTCATCACGTCTCTTGGGGAATTTTATGTTTTTTTTTAATACTCTGGGGTTGTTTAAAGCTTCCGTCACCTATGATGAAAATTAAACTTTGTTATGGCATACATAATTCCATCATTGTTTTTTAATTAGAACAGAATAGTGCTTTGCCTAAATGATCAAGTGGGAGAGGCTTTCACATTTCTAATATTAAAAGTATCTGAATAAAAATGGAGAGAATAAATTATTTGATAAAAATACGTTGTTGTTAGTTAAGTACATACTTCCCACAAACAGTCATGCACTTTTGACTGGGACAGTGCCAAATGGTGGTATGCTCCAACCCCTTTTTGATACGGCCCATTCCCAAAAAATGTGATGGCTGCTAACACCTACAAAGTAAAAAGTAGATAGGTAATTATAACACTATACACTCAAAATGACGTGTGCAATCCTAATTATTATTAAAACCGGGCAAGAGCATGTCGGACCATGCAGTGTAGGGTTCCGAAGCTGTTAAGTACTACAAACACGCGAGTGTCGTGACGATTGTTCAATATCATTTATCACTTGATTCAATAAATTACCTTCAATTCCGGCTGTATCGCTGTATTTCTTCGCCAACTTTTCAAAGAAGGGCAGATTTCGTTACACAGCCTAACAAATACAGGCTTTGTAATCCTGAAATAGTTGTCCGGCATCTCTAAGGGGTTGCTCTCTAGCCTCATAAGCCGTCTGGATATCCTCATTTGAGTTCGCAGTCGCTCCTCCTCCGCAATCGCCAGCAAATAACTTCGAGCCATAATCACTCTATTCAAAGGAAAACACATTTGAGTTATCTGTAATTACCACGGTGCCTATTTAGGTCAATTAATATATATTGAAAAATTAATTACAGATAAAATCAGACTTACGATCCGTCATTCCTTCAATATAGTTGCACTTTGGTTACCATGCAGTTTCCTCTTTCGTTTGACAACTCGCAATCGGCAATCCAATTTTCGGCAAATCATTCATTCACTTGGTTTCAAAAATGCCTCGCAATCGCTTTCGAATGCGGAGACGTTACATGGAACAATTGTTTTCATTTTGACAGCAGACTCGCCTTCGAACTGTCAAAAATGAAAACGATTGCGACCGTGAGTACGTTAGGCGATTTGTCAGATGGATTCCGCGAAAGCGTTATTTCGTTGTAGTTTTTTTCCGATTCGCATTTTTCCGCGATCGATAAATTTCCTCTTCGCCTCTTTACTCGTAGATTTATTTAATGTCTCGTTGCTCCGTGATAGTGTTTTTTCCGCAGAGTTTTTTTTTCGCGATCGGTAAATTTTCTCTTCGCCTTTTTACTCGTAGCTTTACTTAATATCTCGTTACTCCGTGATAGTTTTTTTTTTCACAGAGCTTTTTTCGCTGTCGATAAATCTACTCTTCGCGTTTGCACACCTGTCTATTGTTCCGTACTCGCTACTTTTTTGCCTCGCATAGTATTATCGATACTTTAAAATTATATTTATCGATACTTTAATGTAAAAATTAAGATGCACTATACTTTAATGTAAATATTAAGATGCAACTACTTATACAGGTTTCTTAATACAGGTAGGCCATTTGCTTATCATTTCTGAACATATTATGATAGGGATGTAGATAAAGTTATACTATTACATCGACTAGAGAGCCTACCTTGACTGATACAAATCAAAATAGTGTGCGATTGCTTCATCTCTCAGTTAAGATATACAATAATTTAACGATTGTTTTCCCCGGATTTTTTTATTTATTTTGCTGTGCCAGCCTTCAACAACGTTTGTTATTTTATGTCTCTGGCCATAACATGATAGCATCTCAATTGTTTTAATGTTGAACCATTGGGACGCATAGTAATTATTGATTTTTTCTATTTCTTATACCTGCTACTTTGAAGTCTAATTTTATTAATCTTGGATTGAAGTGTAGTACCTGTTCTTTTATTAATTTAAATAAAAAAGTGTATGTTTCCTGATGTTTATTTGGTAAAAACGCATAAATGAACGGTATTACTTTAGTGCACTGTGTGTTAGAGCCTGTATCTCCGTGAATTGTATAAAGTTGTAGATACGGCGAAGGACATACTTTGAAATCACCATCCATTAAAAATACATCGACGTTTTTTATGTACTCTTTGCATAAAGGAGAAATAAAAAGAAAGAATGTCTTTTTCTTTTGCACGTTATTTTTTTTACATACACTTTCCGGAATGTCAACGTCTTCAAAATTTAGAATCATTTTTACATTGGTATTTCGTGCCCTGTACAAGCTGTCTCTTTCGCTGATAAATGAGGCTAGCTTGTCAGCATAATTATGTTTCGTTTTTCATGTCCTTCATTGCTTCACTATAAAGCTGACCGATTCCAACGGTCTAAAATCTTCGCACACCTTTTTTTTAGACTCACAATCCTTTCTTCAACATCAAGACTCAAAATCTGGTGTGCAGATGTGATGCTTTTCATTCACAATATAAGTCGATAGTGAGTCCAATGTCACAGTGCCGTTACAGTTTTTTCACGGTACATCTCCAAACCTTCGTTTTTTTTAGTAAGGCGGTTTAGACAATGGCGTCGTCGTGTGCTTGGAAAAAAGGTAAAGTTATTTTTATTTGCACGTGAACTTGCAATATGCTCCATTATTTCCTTAACGACGAACTTACATTTATTATGATTGGTGACTTATAAATTATAAATAAATTTTTATTCAATACACGTATGACACGGAATCGTAATCGATTTAAGACCGTGTAAGACACAGATTAGAAGGGTATGTAGCCTTCAGGGGCCATGCACACTTATTCATATCACACTGTGTGATACATACATACCTTCACTGGGTGATGATTTTCTTTTGTTTCCTGTTTCGCTTTCTTTGTGATCTAAAAATTAATAGTATATATTTTATAAAATAATAAAACCGTTTTCAAAAATCCACTAGCTCCTGATCAGTAATAAAATATGAGGACGGTGTTTGTCATGCTACGACGTACTGTCGCAATTTGACCCATGTTGAGAGCATGGTTTACACTGTCCACATTTAGCACAACTCCTGTACTTGGCCACACAGTCCAAACCAATGGACCCCTATAGTGTGGCTCCACCTTTAGATTGTGTTCTGTGTTCCTGACACGAAGTGTTTAAGTGGGGTTTAAATACAGTTTAATTAAAATATTATATTGCGTTTTAGAAATTGAAATATTATTTTGTCTTACTCTACAGCACATACTTATACACTACAATGTCGCTGTCCAAGATGCAGGATCGTGATGAGTAGTTCTCTTGGCACTTCACCATCAGTTCACTATACCACATGCTTTATGATTAGTGAACGTAGCTTGATAATCTTACACTTACCCGAACAAATTAATTTTTAGTTTTAAAACGTTTTAGACAATGCATTATAACCTGCGCAAGTGCCTCCAAATGCGCAAGTTACTTGCACCGTGTACAAGCACCATCAAACCAGCGCTACGCTCTTGCCGATTTTGGGTGCGGTAGGCTTGTCCTAGTAGTCTTCCTTCTCAAAAAAAAATAAAAAGAAAAGGAATGCATATAATTATCTGCCTCGCCCGAGATGGCATAACTGCTCTTCGGCGAGAGTGTGTGGCTGGCATTAGAATTAAACACTTGATACACAGAAGAAAAAACATACGGAGTACTACAGCCACGGCCGGTTGTCCCGACAAAATCTCTTCGGTAGAAAAAAGTTTCGGACACGCCAAAGGGCTCCTTCGGGGCTTTGCCCCTCCACACACTAAATACCGCTGTTCAAAATGTAAAGAACAAACTTTTAGGTTTTGCAGGAACGCTGCACTTTTTGATTTTAAATTGTTAGCGTGCGGCGCCAGCAGTTCACACCAGATGCGTTGTAAATCTGGGTTTCTAGGGAACCGAAATAATGTTTCGTGCTCCACGGTTGACTTGCACACATTTATGACACATTTCGTATAAGGCATGTTTTGCAAACCGAGTTTAAGAAAATATGGTTGGGTGGAGTATTGGTGGACGTGAAGATATGGATAATGGGAAGTGAGACCTGAAAGAAGAGAGCAAATGTAACCCGACAACGTCAAACGCAACGGTTGAATGAATGTAAAAATGACTTACAGATAAAGCAATAATAACAAGTAAACTGTTCATGCTTCGTATCATCATTCGATTAAGTGAACTGTATAGGATACTTTATTAACGTTTACTCGTGATTCCTAAAACGTACCAATGACGTCATGAATCAGTAGCGTCGGAGAATGAATGAGCCTGATTCCAACCCGTGGTGTAAGAGAGTGACAATGTCAGAATAATAGGCCATTATTCTATAACTCTATCATAAATATTACTTTTCAATCAATGTTTTTAATTAATGGTTCTGTTTCCGACTGAAGAGGTATGATGCAATTGAAATACTGAATACAAGCTTTTCCACGCGACACTGTCCACATCAAAATAGGTACCATTGTGATGCATCTTTTTCTTATTTTAACTTTAACCTTTAAATATGATTGATTTTTCCGTCAATTATGGTCCGATTTTAAAAATACTTTTTTTGTTTGATAGATTATACTTCCGAGGTTGTCCCGTTACTCCCATTGTCACCAAATTGTAATCTGATGAGGGGATCCAAGAGAACTTGAGGGAACTCCTCAAATATTATAGGCATACATACATAATACCAATTTCAGTATTTGTAGTAATAAGTTCAGTATTTGCATTCAGAAAGTATCTTTTGGTGAAGAGGAATTGATGATGAAGACCACAGATGGCCAACGGCAAACTCCTCAACGGTACCTATTTCAAGGGCGGCGATAAGATATCTCGATTAAGGTAGTTGAGTGACAAAAAAAGAACATTTAATTGTTTAGATATGACTATGACTTTCCTGCGGTGTTACTTGCAGTTAACTTGAAATATCTTAAAGTTTCATATCAACTAAGTAGTGGGCGGGCCTCTGTTATGTATCAGCTTATTACATAAGATCATTAATAAGTATAAAATAAAATAAATGTTTTTAAAAACAAAAACCGCCTTCAAAAACGCAAAAAATACCTTTTAAAATGGTAGGTATAGGTCCGTTCCAATTGAAGTCGACGAACACAATGTTTTTAACCATTGGATGTTGGATAAACCTATACCTTCTATTTTAAAATTAGTATTTTTTGCGTTTTTTGAAGGCGGTTTTTTGTTTTTTAATCAGTATTAAGCTTCTGCCGGTGACCGGACAATAATATTATGCTATACAAATTTAAGGCATTATGATAGCTACCTACAAGCAGTATATACAGATTTCGGGTAAATGCGAGGCAAAAAAGTAGCGATTACGGAACAATAGACAGGTGTGCAAACGCAACGAGATATTAAATAAAGCTACGAGTAAAAAGTCGAAAAGGAACTCCTCCGAAACGGCTGGACCGATTTTAATAAAATTTTGCGTGTATATCGGGTAGGTCTGAGAATCGGCCAACATCTATTTTTTATACCCTTAAGTGATGTAAAAAAAATATTGCAGCGGGCGAAGCCGCTGGCGGGTCGCTAGTATATTATACAGTGCTGGAAAAATAATCGTACACTTGCACATATTAAGGAATATAGGAAAACTTGTAGCATATTGCATGGCTTATTACATACATATAATAAAATATCAAGGCTGATACAAAATTATTTATTTACATGGATAATTATCGGTAGCGCTTCATTTTGCTCTGGACAAATTAAATCATACAGTAAACATAAACGCTAAATAAACTTAATCTTATATTTTGTGTGGCCTCCTTTTGCTTTTAATACCGCTGTTAATCTGTGAGGCACGCTTTCAACCAGTGATTTTAGGTATTCAGGATCGATATTGTCCCAAGCTTCTTCCAGTGCACTGAAGTAGGAATGTTTGTTAGTAACATTTGTATTATTCGCTTTGCTATCCAAATAATACCATAAATTCTCCATCGGATTGAGGTCGGGCAATTGTGTGGGGCCATTCTAGCTGTTGAATTCTATTGGCCTTAAAGAATGCAGCAGATATTTTAGCTGTATGCTTCGGGTCATTATCTTGCTGAAAGATATATCGGCCATCCAAGTCGCATTTAAGCAAAGAAATCTCTAAATTTTTTCGCAATATGTTAATATAACCTTCAGTAGTCATTATTCCATTAATTCGAGCTAAGCTGCCAACTCCAGACCAAGCGAACGAGCCTTACACCATAACATTGCCCCCACCATGCTTGACAGTTTTTTGGATGTTACTTTCTGCTAATGCTTTACAAGGCTTAAGCCACACCCTAAACCGGCTTTTCGCCCAAATAGCTCGAATTTGCTTTCATCAGTCCACAATACTGATTTCCAGTACTCCAAGGGCTTCCCAATATGCTTCTTCGCTAATGCAAGGACTTTTTTTTTGTTAATCCTGCTAATAAATGGACGCTTAGATACTAAGCAGTTTTTTTAAACCATTTTCTCTGAGCCTGCGTCGTACAGTTCGGGAACTGACCCTGAGATCCAACATTTCTGTAACAGCTCTTGATGATATTTTCGGATTTGTCTTCACTAATCGAACAATTCTAATATCATCCCGATGCCTTGTTGATCCTTTGCGACCGGCTCCAGGCAAGTTCACCACAGTTCCTTGTTGTTTATGTTTCTTCCAAATGTGCTGTACAGCTCCAACCGAGATGAAATATTTTTCGGTAATTTTCCGAAACTAAATTTGTTTTTGTCTATCACGTATAACCAGATCGCGAATATCAATGGAAATTTGTTTTCTCGGCATCTTGAACATTGAAGTAATTACATGAAAATGATTAAAAATTGCCAAGAATGACACAATGACTCAATTGTTTTCATTTCCAGCCGGGATATTACAAAGTGTAATTATTTATTTGTAATAAAGAGTATTGTATTATCTATTTTGTCCAGAGCAAAACGACATAGTGTAAAAATAACCAAACACAACAAGGCAAGATTAAGGTAAATGTTGTTTTTATTTCATTTATACGTGGGTGACACTGAAAGTTTTTAGAATCTCGAAAATTAAACATGATATAAAGATGTAAACTATTTTATTGCTTTTCAAAGTATTCTCCACAACAATCGATACACTTGTTCATTCGATAAAACCATTGAGTAAAGCATTCAGCGCATCCTTCTTTAGGCACCTCTTCTACTACCGTTTGGAACGCCGCTACAGCCTCTTCTGCATTCATAAAAGATATTCCTCTGAGCTTATCCTTGATTTTTGCGAATAAATAGAAATCGCAAGGTGCAAGGTCGGGGCTGTAAGGCGGATGACCCATCAATTCAATATTTTCAGATCTCAAAAATTGATTTGTTTGTCTGGCGGCGTGGGCTGGAGCGTTATCGTGATGGAGGATTACTCTGCTGCGAGGGCGTCGTTCTTTAATTTTTTGTAAGACGATAGGTAAACATTTATTCACGTACCAGTCAGCAGTAACAGTTCTTTTATTTTCTAGTAGTACTGTAGCATAATGACCCGATTTACCAAAAAAACAGGCAACCATCTTTTTTTCAGCACTGCGTTCTCGTTTCACTTTTGTTGGTAATTCCTCGAAAGGGAAGTCCCATTGAGCTCATTGTTGTTTAGTCTCGGGCTCATAGCAATAAATCCAACTTTCATCGCCTGTGACGATGTCAAAACCTGAATTTGATAGACCACTGTTAAATTTTTCTATCATTTGGCGACACCAATTCACACGGCAGAGTTTTTGTTCTTCGCTCAAATTGTGCGGTATCCACCTAGCACAAAGCTTCCTCACTTGCAGGTGATCATGTATTTTTTTTTGAACTTGACTCATGCCAATCCCTAATGATGTCCGTATTTGCTGGTATGTCGTTCGTTTCTCCTCTTCAATCAGGAGCCGCACAGCGTCAATATTTTTCTCGGTCACCGCCGTAGAGGGACGACCTTCTCGTTCAGCGTCACTGAGCTAAGTACGGTTTCTTTTAAATTCAAGTCCGTTTAGCCAAAAGCCGACTTCATTAAGGACACATTTTTCGATTTCAAGGTAATCGCTTGTATCGTAAAAATAGGTATTCCTCTTACCTACTAATTATCCATATACATACCTGTATGGCACTAACTGTTTTCGTCCGCGTAGAAGTTGTGTATCGCCATTCCCTCAGGAACCGTCCATTTTCGGGATAAAAAGTACTTTCCCGCGACTCAAACTATCTCCATACCAAATTTTATCTAAATCGGTTTAGAGGTTTATCCGTGAAAGGGTTACAAACAGACAGAGTTATTTTCACATTTATAATATTAGTATATATATATATATATATATATATGAATAAGGTGACCACTCGTCAATTTCTTTAATAGGTCATTTTCATCAACCGGTCAATTTCTGTAATTTGTCAATGCCATTAAAATCTTTAATTCGTCAATTTCCCCAATTGGTCATTTCTTTAATACGTCATTTTGCTAACTCGTCACTTTTGCAACTCGTCAATGCCAATAAAATCTTTAATTCGTCAATTTCCCCAATTGGTCATTTCTTTAATACGTTATTTTCCTAACTCGTCAATTTCTGTAATTCGTCAATGCCATTCAAATATTGGATTCGTCAATTGCCCCAATTGGTCATTTCGTCAATGGGTCCAGTATGCATAATGTAGGTACTATCGAGGACAATATTTTGCATTATTCTTTGTGGTAAGTAAATATAAATGCATGATTTTTTTAAATAAAAAGTGTGTTTATTAGATAAAAAGAAGTATCCTCCAATGAAATTAACAAAGAACTGTATTTACTCATTAGGTACACATTAAAAATAATTATCTTCCAAGAAAACAAACATAAAGCTGTACCTAGTTATTAAATAAAAATAATTATTTCCAAGAGATCGAACGAAAAGCTTATTTAACTCGTTTGTTATTCCGTATTGTATTTATTTGTGCTAATCTACACAGACATTTCCATATACTTTGATTATCGTCGTCTTCAAATAAATAGTCAACTTGAAAGTCGTCAATAATATTGGATATTCGTTGATCTAATAATATAGACCTTTTAAGACGGTTTTTGCACATAAGTATATACATTTTTGCTTAACTTTAAAGTCAACAAATCTTGCCTCCCGTTTTAAAATAGGGATTAAATAATATAAGTCTTTTCGCTTATTTGATATACGTAATCGTAGTCGGTGGTGCCATGACTCGACTAAATTAATAGTCCTGTGCCGTTCCTTCCAGCAGCTGATGACATCTAAGTAAACTAAGTAGTCAACCACGTTTCAAGTAGGTACATAATCATTGAACAATTTAAAATCAGCTCCTGATGAGGATTTTTCTATGATTGTTAACCAAGCCTCTTGTACATATTCTTTTGGCAGCAACGCCAACGATGCACCTAACGCAACATGTTTCCGTCTAGTTTTACTCATATCGATATTTAAATCTCTAGCTTTCCGCATCATACTCTGACGTAAATGAAAGAAACACCCTACCACTTGTGACTCTGGGTAAATCTTTTTAAGGGCGTTGATTGCTGCCAACTCATAGTCTACATGATTCTTTTCCGGTATTTTTATGTGCACTTTTAATAACTTAAACACTCTCTCATAGGTCTCTTCTTTTTTGTTTGGTAACATGCAAATTACCAAAGGAACGACATTAGTTTCTGTATTCGAGCTCCCAATGTCTGCGTGTATTGAATACAATTGTTTAGTACAAAAATCTATCTTTAGCCGTATGTGCTGGGCGTTGATGAGTCAGTCACCCGGGACAAAGCCTTATATATATATATATATATAGATTTGGTTCATTTCGACTCTAATCTTAAGGCTAACTAGAACCCCAAATTTCATGAATATAGCTCAATCGGTTATTAAGACACAAAGATCTAAAAATCAGGATTTTTTTCACTGACTGACTGACCTAATATCAAAAACGTAGCAAGTTGAAACTTGGCATTACAGTTGACGAAAATGACGTATTAAAGAAATTACCAATTAGGGAAATTGACGAATCAAAGATTTTAATGGCATTGACGAATTACAGAAATTGACGAGTTAGGAAAATGATGTGTTAAAGAAATAACCAATTGGGGCAATTGACGAATCCAATATTTTAATAGCATTGACGAATTACAGAAATTGACGAGTTAAGAAAATGATGTGTTAAAGAAATGACCAATTGGGGAAATTGACGAATCAAAGATTTTATTGGCATTGACGAGTTGCAAAAGTGACGAGTTAGGAAAATGACGTATTAAAGAAATTGACGAGTGGTCACCTAACTCATATATATAGGAACTTAGCTGGACATTGACCATTCGATTATATTCGATATTCACACAGAAATTACAAAAACGCGAGTGTCGTGAAGATTGTTCAATATCATTTATCACTTGATTCAATAAATTAGTAAAAATACCTTCAATTCCGGCTGTACCGCTGTATTTCTTCGCCAACTTTTTTTTTTTTTTTTTTTTTTTAATGTTAAGGAGAAGGCACACGAGCACTCAGGCCACCTGATGGTAAGTGAAAACTGAGACCCATAGACATTTTCAAACTTTTCAAAGTAGGGCAGATTTCGTTACACAGCCTAACAAATACAGGCTTTGTAATCCTGAAATAGTTGTCCGGCATCTCTAAGGGGTTGCTCTCTAGCCTCATAAGCCGTCTGGATACCCTCATTTGAGTTTACAGTCGCTCCTCCTCCGCAATCGCCAGTAAATAACTTCGAGCCATAATCACTCTATTCAAAGGAGAACACATTTGAGTTATTTGTAATTACCATGGTGCCTATTTAGGTCAATTAATATATATTGAAAAATTAATTCTGCAATAGGCCCGCAGGACTCTTACGAGGATGGAATCACTACTTTGGCTGAACTCTGGTTGACCAATGAGGCGGGCGTTGCTAGGGTTACGTTAAAACAAGAAAGGGTAACCAATGACCGACCGCGTTTTCTTCGGATGATGATGGATGATGACAGCCGACCTTCGTTTTACGGGTCTAACGTGGCTTGTTGTCTACTTCCTTGGTTGACTATACATCTTATAAATAATAATTCTGAGTTCGCTTGAGAGCTTCAAAGATTACGTTGAAGTATTTACAACTGCTAAATTAAATTAATTTAAACACTTTGATTTTATGCACGTTTAATAACAACATAAAGAAAACAATACTACAAAAAATAACTTAATTGATTTGCGTCTTCCCAGAATCCAAGGACTGCCTTAATTTAACATGTTCTCGATATGCTGACCATTTGCTCGTTTTCATTCTTCGTACCGTAATAATGTATTTCGATGTACTGCATTTAGACCGCGTTGCCGTATGTTTTCAAATACCCGTATAATTCGATTTTTCAACATTTCCACATTATCAACATCAGCGGAATACACATCATCTTTGATGGCACCCCGTAAAAAGAAATCCAAACATGTTAAATCCGGAGACCTAGGGGGCCATCGCTTAGGAGCGTAACGTCCAATATACTGATCTCCAAATATTTCGGATAACTTTTGGCGTACCGCCACAACGGAATGAGCAGGGGCTCCGTCGAGTTGAAACCATGTTACGTTTATTACGTTCTCGGGCAGATTATTGTAATACTCCAACAAAGTTCCATTTATTAGTTCTAAAAAACGTGCTGTGTTCAAAGTACCATTGATAAAATACCGGACCAATTATCGTACTTCCGTGAACAGCTGCCCACACGTTAACCGAAAAGCGGTATTGGTGAGCTGTTTGTCTCATTAAACGTGGGTTGCTGGTACTCCAATAGTGGGTATTTTTGGGATTCCATAGTCCATTGTTAGTGAACGTTGACTCATCTGTCCAGATGACATTTCGTGCAAATGTAATATCGCGTGTATTCCCATGGCTCTGTGATAAAAACCACTCGCAATAAGCTACTCGCATTGTGTAGTCTCGCTGCAACATAACCTGTACTTTAAAAAAATTGTAGGGATGTTGCTTGTTATTTTTCAGTACTTTGTGAACAATACTATTATGAACACCAAATACGAGACCCGCTCTCCTTGTGATAGTAGTTGGACATTCTCGGAAGTGCTGCAGAATCCGCCGTTCCAGTGCTAGTCTGACATTAACTGCCCCACCAGGCCCGGATGCCGGCTGCACTCTACCGGCTACGGGCTGGATGTCCCGCACGCGTTGCACTGCGTTTACGATCACGCGGCCCCTCGATGGTTGCCTCCGGTTAGGATACCGTTAGCGGTATAAACTAAGTGCTCGAACAGCATTGCCTCTCGCTTCCCCGTATAGTAAAATCATATCACATAATTCTCGGTAAACTGACAACTTAGCTGTCAATGTTAAAACTTTTCGTTTTAAAATATCATAAAACCCGAGTTGAATAAAAAGTTCAGACTGAAGATTTTTAACATACATTTAAAAAGAAATAACCAAAAACAGTGCCATTTCGTATCTTTTACGAATGAAAAGAGTTCCAAGTGCATCTGTATAAAAACTAATTTCGATCGTTTTAAGAACATCCCCGGTACCAAGACACCAAACGACCGATGAGCGATCATATGGCGATGATAATATCCATTGACTGTGAAGTTTATTTTGAATGACAATTTATTCCAAATTTTAGGACTTTGGAACATTAAGATATTTTTTTTTTTTTTTTTTTTATGTTAAGAAGGCACACGAGCACTCAGGCCACCTGATGGTAAGTGGAATCTGAGACCCATAGACATTAGAATTCTCAAGACTATAATCCTGAAACCTCAAATGCGTTGCCAACCTTGAGGACTAAGATGGAATGCCTCTATGCTAGTAATTTCACCGGTTGTCTTATCCCCACACCGGAACACAACAATGCGAACACTGTTGCTTGGCGGGTGGTTAGTGGATAAAAAAATAATGGATAAATGGATGGTTTTGATTATGACTGCTTATAATGTAAGGACTCATCATTTAAATTTATTGCTCCGGTTACAGGAAACACCCGGTATACCTAAGTATGTTTTTACAAATGGCGATCTCCTCAACCTTTAGCAAAGCAATGTGCGATGTACTTGCAAAAGGTCTGAGAGGTCACTATTTATTTAAAACTTACTAATGACAACTATAACTTTGTGAACCGATTTCCAGATTATTGTTTTGTTGGATACGTTCGACGGTCCCTAGTAACAAAGTCGGATCTGCAATTTTGCCATTTTCGTTTTATTACAGTAAAGTAATTATAAAACTGTCTTTATTCATATCACATTAAAATTTTCATATTATTCTATTTATTTTCTAAGATATTCCAGGTAAAAATGTCGGATCTTAGTAAAGCGTCCATTTTATATAGTCGGTTGTGACGTTGTGACATTGTTCGCGGGGAACGGAGGAGGAGCGACACCGCGGAATTGCCAGTTACCACTATGTTACAGGGAGGAGATGACGATTCTGGGACTTTGGGACAAAAATACTTGTGCCACTTATCCCAATTATTGATTAATTATTGACTTCTAGGACGAAATTGTATCAGTTGCCCCATTATTGGACAACTCAATGGGACTTGTGGGATAGACGTGGAAAGCTTAAGTGCCTGAAGCTCCTACTGATAGTATCCTCATCTAGTCATCCTGATACTGTGTGCCCTACACCTAAACCTCAAAAGGAATTTGATAACGAAGGCGTCAATGGAGCTACGGTTTTGATTTTGCTTCGTTGATTCGTCTGTCAAATAAAATAAAACATCTGTTATTTCTGTAACCTGCGTTTATTTTTAACAAATAGGTACGAAAATAAGTTAAATTATAACAAAAGCGAAATATTCTTATTAATAACATGAACCAGTAATTCTTGATAAAATATTCAAAATATCAGATTAAACTCTTTACCGATTTGAATTTAAATTTGAGAATAATGAATGTGAAAGTTTGTGTTTAGCTGTTTTCAACCACGCAAAGAAGGCGCAAAGGCGTTTAAATGTAATAATATTTTGATTTCCCTTGGTAAAACAAATTTATTTTAATTCAAGTCACATAATTTGCACCTTAGGGAATGTAATATACTATGCAAAATAACTAAGGGTCAAGGCTTTGCAAATAGACCTCTCTTTGTATGTCTAACATTATGCATCGTAAAACAACTTTGAAAAAAAAATGGTTACATATAATGAAAAAAATAGCATCTTTTTTATTTACTGCACCTAATGCACATGCACCTACTTTTGTCAGAAAAAAAAACTAATATTTTCTATATTTTACGAAAACAACTTTTACTTCTTCTAAACACATAGAGGGATTTTAAGGATACTTCCACTACATTATAAACAAAAGGTTTAAAGCTCTACAAAAATCTCCTTAACATTTTTAATACCAATGATTGGGATGAGACAAACAGCTAAAACGCTCAGTGCCTCCTTAGCCAAAATGCGGATTCTAAATTCGATTCTCATACATACATACATTAAATCACGCCTCTTTCCCAGAGGGGTCGGCAGAGACCACTTCTTTCCACCTGCTACGATCCTGACAAATCCCTTTCGCTTCTTCCACATTCATGCATCGAGTCATACATGCACGTTGGTTTCGGGTACTGAAGATTCGGCCCTTTTTCAATATTTCCCCGATCAGATTAAAAAAAGTACGCCTAGGGCGGCCCCTTCGATTCTCTTTCGTTAATAATGAGATTATAATGGGATTGCACATGCTACATAATATGTTTTATAGGAGATGCCTCCTTTTGGTTTAGCAGGTCAGGGCTAGATCTAGTTACTAGCGCTTCAATGGACACGGGACACATTGTAACTTCGAGAATAGCCTATAGCCATTGCATGTTATATGAAGTAATTTTCAATCAATGGAAGGAGAGTGTATCACATCGGCATTAGCTTCAGGTAATTAAAAATCATTTGCCTGCAGATGTTGTGCAACACAGATGTTGCCACAGTTGCAGTCTGTGCGTTTTCAACACACAGTCTTATTTCGAGAGAAAGGATTGGGAAACGCCTTTTCCATACTCCAAAACATCTGTAAAACACGAATTGCAGTTAGTAAAGTTCCTAGTTCCAATTATTTTTATTATTTATGTTTAACTACAAAAGTATAATCTAAGCAGGTACAGTACAAAAACTCACTAATGAGTTAGGTATAATTCATTTACTATTCATACATACGATTCGAACCTGAAAGACTTTTAAGACCTCTTGCACTATATACCCGCTTTGTTATTATTTCTTACCGATAGTGTTTCTGGTTTTAATGGGCGCTCGGTTGTAGTTAATCTCATTGGGAGTTTGTGGGTTCAGCAATGGAGTTAATATACAGGACTTGCATGGGTACGCGCTGTCACCAAGTAACCGGCGATTCCCAAGAACACCGCTTTCACATTGACCTAAAATAATTGTTATCAGTTACTAACTAACTCTTCATACGCCTAAATAAATATAAACTTTAAACAGTTTTAATACCGACACCTATGAAGGTTTCTGACAGGTGAAGCGCAACTTTTCGAGGCACTAACGTTGAATAGAGACACTTCTAGAGACTAACGTTGTTAGTGTCAAACGTAGTAATTTGAAATGAATAACGATCGGAGATTAAAACACATTTATTACAATACTAAGGAAAGTGGATACAATTTACACACACTGATATTATAATTAAAACAGACTTATCGTATTAATTTGCAAAAAAAGTAGAAAACACAAGAAAAATTAAAAACGTAAAGTGTCATTCTATGGAACTTGCTAACTATGTAAACAAGCCGCCATACTAAAATTGACATTAGATGTCAATTTCAATATATTGTTTGTTTACATAGTTAGCAAGTTCCATAGAATTACAGTATAGGTACATGTAGATATTGAACCGAAATGTTGGGGTAAGAAACCAATGAGAAAAAGAAATCAAAAGAAAACCGAATCAGTACAAAATAAAGACTTTAGGGCGCGCGGGCCTTTTTAGAATTTAGCGGGAAAGTGACGAACGTGGTACGCGCCGGAAAACAACCTAGAAAATAGCGGAGTTCTAGCTAAGTGCGCTAAACTATTACTCTACAGGACTAGGTTATCAAAAAGGCGTACCTTAACAAAAGTGTTTTTTTTTTAAGGGTAAAAAAAAGAACTCGTTGTCTAGCGCACGACGCTTAAAGCTCGCTGCGGAGATATGGCTACTGCTGGGGGTCTGGCAGCGCGTACAGCAGCGGGCGCGCCAATCGCGCTGGGTTTGTGACGGCTGGTGGGGTGGTTCGGCTTGTGACTCGGAGTAGTAAATTTATTGATGTTCAGCAGTAAGATAGGTTTCGGAAGTAAGATCAACCAATAACCCTTTTAGGTTCGGGGGTAACGGGTTCGCCGGATATTCCGGACTCGCAAAGCCTCGCCAAACTCGCAAGGTTTTAACGCCTACCTATCAGCTCTAAAATAAAATTCATAATGTCACATGAAACCAGCGCTATGAGCCTTGACATTTCACAATTCTTAACATGAACGGATTTTTTTTAAAGTGACATGTACAAACGCGAAAGAGTTCAAACATCTAAAACGGTCGGAAAAAACAAAGCGGTTTAAAGTGAGAGCGAGGAGGGAGCGATTTTCTCGCAGCAATAATGCTGCAGTGATACCCTTTCTAGAAAAAATAAAACATTTGGTCATCCTAAAGAAAAAAGGTACCAACCCTACAACAAAAATTGACAACCCTGAAAGATAAACCAAGACGAAAACCCTAAAGAAAAAAATAGTCGTCGCGACGTCCCTAGTGTATATCCCAATAGGTCAACCAAAAAATGCACGGCGGCTTCTCAATGTCGAATAGTACATTATACGGAAACACATACGCTCATGACATAAATATAACCACATAGCGAAGAAATAATAAGGCACGGCAACATAAATGAACGGACAGCGTAGTATTAAAACCGCCTGTTGGTGGCAGTTGATATAACGCCTGTGAATAATTACAAGATCCTTCTAGAGACCTTATTTAAGGAACACATAAAATAAGGCTATATTTTTACCCGACTCCGGCGAAGCAAAGCAAGGGTTATGAATTTGACACCCTATGTATGTTTCTATGTACGAGGGTGGTATGATAAGTAGTGAGCCTACCCAAGAAAAAATTTTTTTTTTGTTATTTTTTGTTTTTATTTTTCTACGTAGTCCCCTTTCAAAAGTATGCACTTATCCCAACGCGTCTCCAACTTCTTTAAGCCCTCCAAAAAATATATCTTCGGAAACTCTGCAAAATACTCCTCTGTGGCCTCTATGACCTCTTCATTTGACATGAAGCGTTTGCCTCCGAGCCAAGATTTCATGTTTGGGAACAAGAAGAAATCGCACGGGGCTAAATCTGGCGAATAAGGAGCGTGCGGCAGTATTTTGTAGCCCAATTGATCCAGTTTGGCCTTGACGATGTGAGATGAATGGGCCGGATCATTATCCTGGTGAAATAACACTTTTTTGCGGGCTAAACGGGGCCGTTTTTTCTTTAATTCTTCATCAAATCGAGACAATAAATCAGAGTAATATTGCCCCGTGATCGTTCTTCCCTTCGCTAAATAGTCAATGTGGATAACTCCTTAGGAATCCCAAAAAACGGTCGCCATAACCTTCCCGGCCGACGGAACCGTTTTTGCTTTTTTTGGAGCATTTTCGCCGGGGCAGGTCCACTGCTTGGACTGTTGTTTTGTTTCGGGAGTATAGTGGTGGATCCACGTTTCGTCCACGGTAACATAACGCATAAAAAAGTCTTTCGGATTATGTTTTAATAGTGCCAAACACTCTTTGGAAGTGGCTACACGATTCTGCTTATTTTCTTCTGTTAGCAAACGCGGTACCCATCGGGCCGATAACTTCCTCATTCCCAAATGTTTATGAACAATATTTTGTACACGCTCCAGTGACAAGCCACATACCTCAGCTACCTCCCTCAACTTCAGTCTACGATCGTTCATCAACATTTCACGGACTTTGTTGATGTTTTCCTTCGTGGTAACCTCATTTGGACGTCCTGGGCGGGCCTCATCAAACACAGATATTCTTCCATTTCTGAACTCGTTATACCACCGCTTTACTGTGGCAATAGAAGGTGAAGCATCGCCATATACGGTATCTAACTCAGTTTTAATTTCATCACGCGTTTTCCCCTTCAAAAACAGAAAGCGAATCACTGATCGATATTGTTCTTTTTCCATTTTACACAAACAATGCCACTCGTTCTGTTTAAAAAACTATATTGTCATGTCATGAAGTAATTGACGGAATCATTTGAAACTATCAATTTTCCCGCGTCCAAGATGGCGGATGTAGGCAAAGACATTTTTAATATTCAGCCAAACCGCGTAGCTTCAAGGCTCATTACTTATCATACCACCCTCGTATGTATGTACTGTACTACGCTTGTGATATGTCCAGTAATTAATT
The DNA here is from genome assembly GCA_949316455.1 of Acleris holmiana. Lineage (NCBI taxonomy): Eukaryota > Metazoa > Arthropoda > Insecta > Lepidoptera > Tortricidae > Acleris > Acleris holmiana. The sequence continues at coordinate 76,913,686 of OX438762.1, forward strand.
CCGCTACCGGATGGTAGATGGCGGTAGGTAAGCAATGTTTGTGTCATTTGTTACAAGACTCCTAATAAGTACTCGTATATTTTATGATTTTATGATAAATGTATAGTTTTCAGACTCTTCCCTATAATTGTAATATAAGAAGGTATTACTTGCCAAATTCATAGTTCTAGGTCAACGGGAAATACCTAACCTATGTCGCTAAAAAACTAAAACCCGACTGCAAAAACTAAAACTCGATTGCAAAAAGTAATGAAACAATTTTAGACCTTTGTGATGTTTTACAATACATACGAGTTTTTAGTATTTACCTACTAATGGTATTCGCTATCTGATAAAAGTGATAAAGAACAGAACCGCTTTTAGTGTTCGTTTGATCACACAGAGTAAAATTTAGTAAAATTCAATACATTGGCAGCAAGCATCACCTCTGAGTGGAACTCCATCCATTATGACCGTCATCCTGTCAATTAACAAGCTATTAAAAATATTGTTCGTAGTCGAAGGCCAAACTGCAATGCACATTGCATAATAATTTCTGGCCTTTGACTACAAACAATATTTTTAATAGCTTGCTAGTAAACACATAACCTGCTCCTTTTTGAAGTCGGTTAAAGACTTTAAAACAAGCACGCTTTTCGATATCTCACTACCTAACTAAGACAAGCAGTGCTGCTGGCGACTGTATGATATTAAAATATCAATTCTCGGGCTGCATACATACGGCGACAGTTACAAAGGAAACCTATTCATTCATACACTCACTACTTACATTTTGAAGGAAATAATAATTTCATAGGTACGAGTATATTCTGTATTGCACATGCACAACATTAAAGAGGCCCTAAGCTACGCGCGTGTATTTGTTGCCCTGGAAGTCAACGCGATCTGGTGATATCTCAATGTGTTACTAAAACTATTAGGTAGGCTGCCAGAGCGTCATGACAGTGGTAGCTCAGATTCTCCATCTACTGGTGTAACTACGGGACTAAAATTGCCTACATTAGGACGGCACGCTTTTGCTCTATGAGATTGGGTTACTGTACTTGTATTCTTTGATGTGTGCTGTCGGTCACACTTTTTTCTAAAAGTAATTAGTTCAGTTTGAGTTAGGTCCTTGGTAGTTTGTAATCAATCCACATGTCGAACCATTAACCGCACAGATGGGTTATCATGACATAACAATGCAGTTCTGTTTACGCTTAGAGAAAAGGACAGAGCTATATAACTGTCATAGCTCTGTCCTTTTCTCTGAGCGTAAACAGAACTGCATTGTTATGTCATGATAACCCCCCAAGCGGTCATGATCTCGTCTCATGAACTTCAGATTCAATTTATGTCAAATAAAGGCAAGGGAATGTACGAGTAACTACGGTTCCCAAGATCAGCAGTGCTCTTTATTTTGGTCATTAGTTACTCTTAATATCCAATCTAGGCAAACTAGCACAATCTTGAACACTGAATCGTTAATAAAAAACATTCCGAATATTCCCTGCGGTAAAATTAAAAACCTAGTTATCATTCTAGTTGTTAGAATTTGTTTGTATATTCACGGTTTGAGTAAGTGTATAAACTTTGCCTACTGAAATACTTGCTTTTTTTAGGTCACACAGAATCATATAATAAGAAATAGTTTGTATAGTTCTTATTCTATGCACAGAATACTAACGAATACGTCACTTACTTAGACATACCCTTCTAATCTGTGCTATTCTGTCAGTGTCATGATGTAATATCATCATAACTGTTCTGCCTGATGATTAAATAATTATATAGAGAGAATAAGAATACTAAAAAATATATTGACATACAATTCTAGTGAGTATCCAACAACATAATTATATATAATGAATTATATTAAGATGACCACTGTGGCCTTCGTAGTTTTTTATTTCTTTTGTTGCTCCTTTTAAAAGACCACGTTCAGTCGATTGAAAGGAAATATCAAGGAAGGAAATAAGACATAGATGAAAGTATAAAAAATCAATTGCTCTGCGTTATTTTCGCAAAATCTCTGGCTTAACCGATTTGAATAATATTGCTTACCGTAATATATTTATTTGAAGTTATGTTGCATCAAATTCATTCATCTTTTAATTTACCAAGATCGTGGATTCGGATGTAAGATGACATTAACTATTATACAATTTTTTTTTTCATTATAAGTGGTTTCTGTAATAAACATGCACAGTAATTACTAGCACGGTGGTGCTGCCGGGCTAATAGTCATAAGTCCACTTAATCACTTTAGGTTTAGTACACGTTCCAATACTTATATAAATCACTTAAATAAAGTAATTTAAGAGTCTAAAGAAGGTTAATCTAAGAGAAGTTAAAGAAACTAAAAATGACAGGAGGACAGGGAGATTAACCCCCTTACTTATGAACGTGAAATAAGCTTGGAATAGTTTATGCCATGCTTTGTCACTTTCTGTCAGATGCAAATGTCACAATTACAGATAAGGACAAAGCATGGCATAAACTATTCCAAGCTTATTCCACGTTCATAAGTAAGGGGGTAAGAGTCGGAAAAAGTAAATACAGTACTCAAAAATAATAACTGATTATGGTGCGGCTGACAAGCATGGTTTCAGCGCGGAAGCTCGCCCGCGGCGACGGCGGCGAGCGCCTGCGACGACGGGCACGTAGTAGCGCTCAGGGCCGTCCATACAAAGGGCGGACGATGGATGTAATATGGTGACGAAAGCATAAGAGGGATGAGACTTTTATTAAAATTTCGAGTAATATTTATACATAAAAATATATGCAGTTTTAGTTATACATAATTATGTCAGTAAGTGTATTTTTTTCCTATATAGTGAACCATAAAAAGAATGGACTGAAAATAATATATTATATTGAAAATTTTGCAATTATGTCCTCTTTTCTAACCCAATTGACTCGAGATATTTGTGTGATGAGCACGAGTATTTATTCCTGAGTCTTGGATGCTTTCTATATATTTAAGCATATATTTCTATATAAAAGTAAGTTTATCGTTGTCTAGTACCCATAGCTTAGTTTGGGACTTGGTCAATTTGTGTGACATTGTCGTGTGATATTTATTTAATTGTATTCATATCCATATTACGTATATCGTTTGACGTAATTTGCATCCGTCGTCCGCCCATTATCCATAAGGCAGAGCCATATGTAGGGTTTTTAGGTGGTTTCTGGGGGTTTACCAAAAAAAGCACTTATAGTTAAGGACAAAAATTAACAACGGTAACTTTTCCATTAAGTCACGAAAATGAACTTTTACTGCCTTAAGAGACATAGTGGCATTTTAGAAAAAAACTCCTCTAGCAAGTTCAACCATATTACTAACAGGGAAGGTTTGAATATGCTATGCTTATTTGATTTGAAATGCCGCTTGTTGGCTTATCAGGGCAGTACATAAATATATGACTAATTAATTTAAGTCCTTAATATAGGTAGTTTTATTGGAAAACGCCCTTCTAACACTATCAAAAAAAGAATTTTATTCAAAAGTAAATTATTGTTAACCGCAATAATACAACTATTGAAATGGTTTTAAGTTTAGTGTCACTCTCGTGCGAATATCAGATCGAATACACCCTAAAATAACGTCTCCACATAGTTTAGTGGGGTACACTACATAATCCCGAAAAGTCATAATTCCAAATTGATCAACATTCCGAATTTTCATGATTCCAAATGCATTTTTTATGAAATAATTTATTTTTTGATATCGCTTTTAAATCAAACATAACCTAAACTACGTATAGCTAACTAAATTGTGCATTTTATTTAAAATAGCTCTAACGTAACTTAGCGTTCGGAAAAATCCTAATTCGGACACGTTAATATTCGGAAAAACATAGTTCGAAATTTGAAGGTGTTCCCATTTGAATGGGTCAAACAGTAGCTATCTAAGATCGTTAGCGGTTTCGTTATCGTAATATCCATTTCGATACTACCGTTAACGGTATCGTTATAGTTATAGGCATATTGTTTGAACCCTAGTTTTTTAGATAGTCCCACTAAAATTTTCATAGAAGATTGCGCCACTTACAAATTCAAGGTATTACCTTAAAAAGATTTCACAGATGGTGCCACTAAAGTTTTCGTAAATAGCGCCACTAAAGCTTTCAAAGATGGCGATACTACAGTTTTCACAGATGGTGCCTTTAAAGTTTTCATGGACGGCTCTGCTAAAGTTTTCACAGATTGGGCAACAAAAGTTATCGTAGGTGGCGCACTAAAGATTTCAAAGATGGCGTCACTAAAGTTTTCTCAGATGGCGTCACTGAAGTTTTCACAAATGGCGTCAAATTACCTTATTTAAGTTTGTTTTGTTGATTAAATTAAGTTTTCTTTAACTGCATACTTATCTGATGTCAAAATTATATAACAAGTTATTTGGCTTCTAAGCCGGCTAAATAACTTCATGTTATGTCAACGTCATGGGTCACTTTACTAGGATACCCGATATACCCGGATATTTACACGTTAAATACCCAAAGGGAAATACTTAATACCCATTTTCAGGTATTTACCCATCTCTATCGGCGATGTTAAATTATCAGTAAAAGTTGTTTGTTTTTACCTATGCCTACCTACAGATTATTGTAATTAATTTTTAGTCTGAACACACAGCAGAGAACGCTACGTGCGTGGACCCGCCAAACATGAAGGTTGAAAAAAAGTTATTACCTTTAAAGCTGCATTATTTCCTCTTCAATGCAGGTAAGTTCTCAATTGGTTAAAGGGATTAGTTCTATGGTTTCAGATTTCCCCAAACGATCCCAGTTAAAATAAAACATACTGTATAAATAAACTCGAAAACTTAACCCTCGTTCGGGCAGACTGTATAGATCAATTACCCAATATAATTTTTCTAGATAAAAACGTTTAAAAACACCACCAAAAAACTTGGAGCTGTTAATTAATATATTTCCTTTCATCGGTAAGTACTCTTTGCCCTAAAATATCTGAGCCCTTAGCCAAGATGCATTCGCTAACTAGCGATTCGATTCGTTTGGTTTTATACCAATCGCATCACTGGTAGTCATTGTCATCTTTGGTCATATGACCAAAGAGGACAAAGACTACCAGCGAAAGCAAGGCAAACAACAAATATTTGTTGTTTGTCTTGTTCTTATTCAGGTTCCCGGTTTCCAGGGGACATAGAACTAAGTTAAAAAGAGATAACATTATTTTTGAGTGTTCGATGTCGGAATGCATAGTATTTACATAACTGATAATTTGTATATGTCAAGTGTCACATCCATTCTCTTCCTTTATCTATGGCGAATAATCAGTACAGCTTATTCTACTATAGATGAGAGCACCGTCACCTTATTTTTAGCGTCGTTACTTTGTGCATTTTCCGTCTCTGTGCTACACGCTGGCTGTAAAGGGTCAGTAATATCATGACTAACTTCAGTCATTATCACTTATATTTTCACTCAAGTCCACGTGAAGTAATTTTTTGTCCCTTTTTTTACGCATGTGATAAGCTTTTGACTTTTTGCGCCATCCTAACTATTTCTCTCGCTGTATTTCTTGCTCATTTTTTTTTTTAGCCATATCTTGAACCTGCTTATTTTTTTTTTTCTTTTCTTCAAGATAGGATCTGACTTAATTTTTTCGTATCTTGCTTTACTTACAGCTAATATTTTTTCACGTTTCTTCTCCTTCATGGTAATTTATCTGTAACGAAGTTCACAAATTAAATTTAAAAAAACCAGCCAAGTGCGTGTCGGGCCACGCGCAATGTAGGTTTCCACAGAGGAGATAGACATCGCGGACTTTTTGTAGAACTTTAAAAATATACAATTCTATTCATTATTTCGATTCATCTCGTAAGACTTAGTATCAATTTCACCATATGATGTTAAATTTAATCAATATTAACCCACTGTTAGTTCATACATTTTGACAACTGTTAACGCTCTAATCGTCTGTTAAGTGGTTAACATCGTATGGTGAAATTGATACTTAGTCAGCAGCGTTTGCAATATAAACGCACAAAATATGTATTTTACAAATAAACCGACTATTACTCGTAAACTTGTAAAACCTACTCAGCCGTCATAGTGTTCCTTAAATCGTATCGTATCGTGATTTTTTTCACACCCCTGAAATCAATCATTTAACTGGCAGAGGAGGGGGACACTTGACTCTTACAAAAAAACACTCAAAGTGAATCGCGAGGTCAAGAGTGTCGTGTCACGTGGTCTTTCGAAGGTTCGGAAGACCAGATAACAGACGGAGGAAATTTGTAGAGGCACCTGACCTTTCTAAGGCTCGAAAAACCAGGTACTTAAAGAGGGTTGAGAGAGATGTAAGAGTTAGGTCAGGGTCAGGGTTATTTATTGAGCACTTGTTTAGCTTTACACAAAATTACCGATACAAAATTACCAACTAATTATATAGGTCCCTAACAACACCAGGGAGATAGCAGCAGAGAGTAGTTCTTCTCTGTGAAGTAGATGATTGAAGAGAGCTCGCAGTAGTGCGTAGCGATAGCAGCAACGCCCCTCTTCGTAGAAGTATCGTAGCAGATAGGCCTGAGCAGAGGCCCGTGAGATCGAGTAACGGTCCCGGAGCAAGCAGGAACGAGATCGAGGTGTGGAGATAGAGGCTTCTCGAGGTGCGGGGCCCCGCACAAGGCCGACTTCTAACGTTTCAACTCGGAAACTGGAGAAGGAATGAATCGCTCTAGTCTGAGCCACCCTTTATATACCCTGGTGTTCTATCTTTTTAATTTGGAAGTTCTAAGTTTATAAAATTACAATATTACACATGCCAGGAATGAATTCTATGGAAAACAATCATATTAACTCCATGTTATAGTATAAAACCTAAGATATTGTCTCTGCCCGTTGTCAAGACAATGAAAATAACAATATTGTCAGTTGAAAGAAAATAAACAAAAAGTACCAAATATCAGTTTTAAATGACGAAATATTCATAAAAGTAGCAAGAATCAAAAGGAAAAAAGTAAGTAAAAACTCTGGAAGCCCGCGACATCGCGGAGTTCATATATTCAAGAAGATATACGTCCCCAAAGTCAGTCGGTCAAGCTGTGAACGTTTTATATACTAAGTTAAATAACATATTTCAGGAATAATTCCATGACCAAACGAGTCCCAATAACCGTCAGGTGAACCGCGCCGGCAAGATGATCAGAAATGCGCAATAAGTTAACAATTTAAACTATGAATCTACAGAAAAACGGACACGGATCCAAGTATCAAAGGTACAATATTACAAGAGTACCCTTAACCGACGAGCGTGAATGTAGAATATTATGAAAGTAGATATGAAGCATGTCGGGCTATAACCTATACTACGGATTAAAGGAAATTAGGTAGCTTGATTTTTTTTATACATTTTAATTCTCATCCTTCTGACAAGTGTAAATTGATTCCCTATTCGATTATATAATAATAATATAACTATATATTATATTATAACTACCTACTTAGTTTCTATTTATTTTATAGTATTACAGTAACGATGGGTAAGAAAGGACACCTACTCCATATTATTTATCTTATATGACATTAAAAACGCTGTACAACAAATTGATATTCTTTTAAAATATACATTTTCATTATGAACTTACCTTCTCGGTACTCTCGGTAGAATGGCGAGCGGGCGCGTCGCAAGACCTGCGCGCGCTTCCTCTCCCGTCGAAGTCTGTTGGCTCACTGATGCTTTTCCGTTGCGATCATAGGTTGCGAATGTTGCGATCGAGGACACGATTCGAAATGATGTTGTGCACATCACTAAAACACTCGCGTGACATCAAATTACCTACGCAAAATGTTACACGCTCGGTTCTCATATAAATCGACGAACTCTTTCCTTCTATCTCGATGTACTCATAGTTCTGTGGTCACAATTTACTGCCCCAACAACAAATGTCCAATAATGTAATGTTATAAGTAACATTTTGAAGATAATTATTATGAGGTCACGTTACGAATTTTAGGCAAGGGAATTTTCGTCCACAGACCCCCATGTGGAGCATTCAGATAATTAAAAAAAATGCATTATATTATGTTATTTTCGTTCATTACCGTCTGAGTACGTACTACTGGCCAATAGTGCTGTTCAAAAACGTTAAACCACTCAAGAAATCATGATGAATTCACGCTAATGTTTAAGTTAGTACTTGGCGGTCTATTTAATAGACAAACTTATTGTATGAGGAGAATGGATGAGGAACTATTTAAGTAAACTGCAATGGCATAACAAAGACTTGGGTTGCAATTATCTTGACTTTGGAATATGCGGATTATTTTTTTGTTAATTTCCCTTTTAAAGTACTTATCAAAGACGTCTCAAGTTGTAACAGACGATGATTAAGTGCAAATATTACAAGACAGTGATGGTGAAGATGAGGCCATAGAACGATTACAGAATATGCAAATTGATGGACCATCTCTTAATATGAGCAAAAATCCGTTGATTGTCTCGTTGCAAAGTTTTGCTCGCGTATATGTTTATTTCCGTAACCACGAAATCAATAACATCATTAGTTACAATTTGAAAAAAAAAGTGGATAAATCAGTATTTGCATCAAAATAATAATGTTGATGTTTAACCATAACAAAACCTATATATATCAATTCCTTTCTAAATGCCGTACATGCATGATCCAAGTATATAATACGTAGTTCGTCGTTATATTTTCTTCAACAACTTCATTACTATTTATAAAATCATAAATATCATCAATAAATAGTGGTTGTAACACACCTGTATAGAACGTTCGAAATTCTACATTTGAAATTGGATGTAAGCTGCATATTACTTTTGTCCACTACTACAACAGGTCTTTTACTTAAGTTTTACACTTTTAATTATAACCAGCTACTATAAATATACGCCCTCCATGTCTACTTTCTAAGGAAGTGAGTACACATTATGGATCTGATGAATGCCCTGGGGATTCGTTACTTGGATCCATCATATTTTTCCACTTTATCAATGCAATATTCTTTGATACTTCACAGGTTTTACTGACATTGACGTTGTCTGACTAAAACTAATATAATATTCGGCAAAGATGCGGCTAGCGAAAATAATGAGTAGAAATTAAAACGTATGTCAAAAAAACACTATTGGGAACACGGAATAAAAAAAAACAGTGGAAGTGGCATGACCTTGCAAACTACCAGAACCGTTTTGTCGCCGAACTAACACTATCGTAAAAATAACCACTACAATTACTTCAAAATGATAGGTCGAAGCTTTTTATTAAATAAAAAAAATGCACACTGATCCGTTAACGTAATATAAACTTTATTTCCAACCAGAATTATTAATAATAATAATAATAATAATATCACGGGACAATGTCACACAAATTGACCTAGTCCCAAACTAAGCTCTAGGCTTGTGCTATGGGTACTAGACAACGATAAACTTACTTATGTAGAGAAATATATACTTAAATACATAGAAAACATCCAAGACTCAGGAACAAATACTCGTGCTCATCACACAAATATCTGCCCTTACCGGGATTTGAACCCAGGACCCCTAGCTTCGAAGGCAGAGTCACTCCCAACTAGGCTAGCGTGTCGTCATATTCTAATTATATTAGGTTTTTTTACGACTTACGACGTACAGATATACAATCACTATTTGTCTTATAAAGTGCTGCCATCTAGCGTTCAGTAGCCGAACAACAATGCATGAATAACCAACCATTAATGGGCCAGACTTCTAGTTGTAATGCGTATAGTCACGCAGACTGACCGAGGATATTTAGAAAAGGTGTTATTTTTTTACTTGCGTCATGTGGAGTCGGTTCATTGATTTTTAATTCATTAATAGGCTTTGATTTGCTGCCTTGCACATTTTTTTTAATATCGGATAGAGGTCCTAATGAACCATTTTCCGTATAAATATCTCCGCCTGGTACGGCGTAATTCGGAAGAAAAATAATAATAACTTAAATAAGAAAAATAATAATTATTTGGTTTTTATGAACGTCTACAGTTTCATTTAACTATGAAAACTGTGCATTTGAAGTTTTATACTAATATATTTTGGTAGTTTTTCCCATTACATTTTTTTGCTCCTAAACTATAAGTCGTAGAGGCCTGGGAGTTTTAGTCTAGCATTTTAAATAGCATTACCTGTTGAAATAAAAAGGACATAACCGATTTTAGCGCGGTTTTACGACATTTTGCCTAACTTCGTGCGTTTACCAAATTTTACGATGCATCGCTGTTGATCACGATGTTCGTTTGTGTAGCGTTATTAAATTAGTTTTGTTCGATATTCCTTAGTAGTAGAGTCCAAGAGGGGATTTTGGGATTTACTAAAGCGCGGCAGATTAACATACAGGGAGGTACCTAGTACGCCATTAAATACCTCCACCAAGTATTAGCCCCGTATATGTGGCCGCGGATTAAGGATCAGAACAGTAAAAAAAAATGATCATCTGAAATTCTCGAGCGCGTCAGATTAAGGTAGGGTAAGTTAGTTATATGCTAAAAAGTGTATATTCCACTAATCTGTCAATTTTCGATTGACGATAAGAAGTAGGTGGGTTACAAACTTGTAAACAAAAAAGTCATCTCGGCTTTTTCGAGCGTGGCTAAATTTTTTTTTATTTTGAAGGCAATAATTCAACGTTCACGAATAATATATAATCTGACGATTTCCGTAAGCCGAAGTAAGGAAAAAAAACGATAAAGTTTAATGCGTGCAGCTACGTGATGCCGGTATTCCCCTTCCCGCGTTCCTATTCCTCTGAAATGAAATGAAATCGAGTCAGAAAAGGAAGATGATTCTACCGACAAAGATGATGATTGAAAAAAAAATCTCAAAAAAAATAAAAATATACTTATTTTCTTATAAATAAAAGTTTTGTACTACAAACAATATATACTGTTTTATTTGCATGCTATTTTTTCAGCTCTTTAATTTGTTAAGTTAAAAGATTTGAAAAAAAAAAAAAAACTTTCCATTATCAGATTAGGCGAATCCCTCCAGATAATCGTCAGATTATGAGAAAGCACGTTTAGGGTACATAAATGAACCAAATATATCTTGATCTGACGCGCTCGAGTATTTCAAAATAACGATTTTTTGTGCACATTCTAATAATGGCCGCGAGTTTGGGTCACATCCAAATCGTCAGATTATTACAAAAGAGCCTTCTTTTATGTTCACTCAACATCCCCTTTGAAAATCTGACGCGCTCGATGTTTTTTTTTTTCTGTTTTCAACCCTTACGTACCGCCACCCCCATCATGGAAACAATCAGATTAGCATACGTATGTTTTCAAAAATACGTAGGACATGGATGCTATTAATTTTTGACGCGCTCAAGTATGTCCATGCAACTGTTTTTTTTTTTACATTTTTGAAAATTTATATCCGCTCCCCCCACCGTTGAAAGTGTATGTATTATATGACATTTTTTTCTTCTTATCATCTAAGTTTCGCAATCCAATAAGTCTCTTTGACGCTCGAACAAATCCCGATTTAGCATCCTGGGCTCCCCTACTATAGTACCACATGTTGAAAAACATAAACAAAAATTACGTCTTAGTATTCGGTCTTTATTTTATTAATCACAGCAACTTACAAACGCTTACATTAATGAAAATCGACAAACATAAACCCGTAAACATGAATTTAAACAGTAATGGCGGTCCGGTTAAAATAATACTATAAAAATGCAAAACAATAATTGTTTTACCACGCCAGAATAGAGACCCTGAATTGTACAAATCAAACATCGATAACTTATCGTCAACAACCTCTCTCTCAACGAGAAGCGCGTTCGTTCCGACTATCGTGGAACATTCAAGATTATTGCGAAATTCTATTAAAGATATAATCAACTTTACATGATTGACATAAAGTTAATTTTTGTGTTGTAATAATGCCTAATAATCAAAGCCCGGTTCGACGGGAGCAATTATGTACCTACTGACGTCCCAATAGTGCGAGGACACATTTATAAATCGATGTCGATAAAAAAGTGTCGTGTACTGTACTACCATTATATTATTCCGAAATATTATTATAGTAAAAAAACTGAACAATTTCTATATTTTCCGATTTTAAACTTCTTTGCCTTGGTGATTATATCCAGTACAGCTAGCTTAATGATCGTCTTAAATAAACTGTAGTAATCTGGCCAAATAACAATAATTTCAAAGATTGAGGTTTTATGGTTTTGTGGTTGGTGTGGTTTCCGGGTTAGAATAGTGCCACTCCATGTCTTCCCCTGGATGTCGTAAGAGGCGACTAAGGGAATATAGGCTTGTAGTATTGTTAGGCGATGGGCTTGCAACCTGTCACTAATACACTAGTAAACATCTCAGCCTACTTTTGTGCAAATTGTGGTTACAGAATTATTAACATGTCTTTAAGAGTTGTTGGTATTTCTGTAGCTCTGCCTATCCCACTCTGGGAATGAAGGCGTGATGTTATGTATGTATGTATGTGAGGTTTTATGGTAAAAATATATTTTTTTATGCCTTTTTTTCAGGAATGGGTTGTTTGAACCCTTATCTGTCTACAATTATTCGACAGCTGGGGTTTACTGCTGGTACGTTCGGAAGTATTTACGCTGTTCTGTCAATATTTGGACTCTTAACAAAACTTCTTAACGGACTTCTTCTTAATGGACTTCTAGAGAAGTAGGTTGATTTACAGCTCGGTGATTTTTTATACTCATAACCACGCACTAAAAATTTGGATTTAAATTTGAATTTGAACAACATCAGCCAGGATTCTCTCAACCAGTTGATCGTCTCCTTAACAAATTTTGTTTTTGGTCGTATATACCGGGTGTCGCCTGTAATAGGAGCAATAAATTGAGGGATCGCTTCTACTCTATAAACGTAACAACATTTGTTCTACAACTTTAAAAAAATATGTAATTTATTATTTGGGATATTTTTGAACAAACTAAATAGTATTTTCAATGTACTCCATCCAATAGTCTAGTTGACATCTACTGTCAGCCTAGCAACTTCGTAGTTTTCGCAATACATTGCTTGCTTAGAAAATCTAAATTCATTAATAATTAGTTAACAATAAGTTATTTTCAAAAGTTGTAGAATAAATGTTGTTACGTTTGTGGTGTGGAAACAATCCCTCAATTTCATGCTCCTGTTACAGGCAACAGCCGGTATATTATTGTATTTATTTATTTATGTTAATATTATTAGTAGATTTATTGTTTCATAAGTACTTTTTGCATAGAAAAAAAAACAATATTACAATTAAATCTTAAAGCTTCACGTGTTGTTGAAAACAATAACTAAATGCAAATGAAGAATGACATTTACATTTTAAATATACAAACAAAACTAACATAACAGAGAGATTAGCGATTACTCAATATTGATAGATAACTAGAAAAGTCGATATAACAAAATGTTCTATCCCTATTCTATCCCTAAAAGATTGCTGGCCAATATATCGGCCATCACAATTTTTTATAGGCGACTGACTAGTTTATTCGGGCCGACGATATAATTTAATTTTAATTATAATAACTAAGTGGTTCTAAGTTTTTTAGGGTTTTATTATGTCAAATATACCGTAGGTATACTCGTATATTATGTTAAGTATAAAGTTAGTAACGTAATAATGGTTATAATAAGTGTTCAAAAGTTTATTTTTTATTTTTATTGAATCTTCATATTACAATCAACGTGTGAGTGAAATTGCAAGTTCGTAGCTACAGTCGTTTTGAAAATAAAGTAAAATGAAATATAGTTATATCGCCGACAAAAACGGCTCGTTTTGAGGAGTGACGTTCGCCGCTCAGGCCTGCGGAGGTAAAGAGTTAAAAAATAGTTCAATAAAAAAAAAACTAGTAAAAGCAAGGAGCTTATATTTCCTTATACATATTAAGGAATTATACAACTGAAAATAAATACTTCCGAAAATATATGTGATTTCGGATATGACCGATTATTAAAACAAGATGTCGAGAAATTTTGTTGTTCGAAAACCTGCGGTAGATGTCAAAAGCGATTAAACGTTTTCGTTATAACATAAAAGCTGGACCAAGAAATTTTGGACACTCGAAATTGACTCTCTCTTACTTGTGCCTCTAGTCATAGAGATGTGTCTGATAGTATATTATTTATTATTCTGTACCTACCTACATACAATCGCCAGGCACCAGGGCTCCTGCTAAACAAAAACTAAAAAAGTAAGTGTTAAAGTAAGAAAATTCATACTTAAGCATTTATGTACTGGTAATGGAACTAGTACGTAAATACTTAAGTATGAATTTCCTTACTTTTTATTAAACAGGTTGGTCAGATGTAACAAGCCGAAAGGCAAAAGTGTTATTTCTTACTTTTAGTTTAGTTTATAAGGAGCCCTGGTGCTAATGGCATTACTACTAAAGCCTTAATAGTATTGGATCCGAGTATACAACGACCTTCACCGAACTGGTTAATGGATGAAAAGTATTTTACATTTAATTAAATGTGTAAAAAAATATTGCAAGTGGGTTGACTAAAAATATCAGAAAGGTTAGTAGACAAATGACATACCAATCAAATGTAAAAGTAGCTTATAGAATGTACAAACATTAGGTTGACTATTATTTCCAGTCTAACTTTTGGGTAGGCAGGTATAATATATTGTGGAGGAAGGCATCATTCCCGTGTGTGTCGGTCATTCAGTGTAAAAGTGTGCGTCTAGTTGCTATCAAGATAGTGCTTAATGACCGGTCAGCGATTGTCATGTCTGTTTACATGCCCACCGACTCTATCGATAATCTCAGTGAATTCACGGAATGTTTGAGTGAAATACAGTCAATTGTGGAAAGTAATGATGTGGAATCCGTCTATGTGCTTGGGGACTTTAACGCACACCCGGGTGAGTCGTTCTCGTATGAATTAATGAACTTTTGTTCTGAACAATCCTTAGTCTGCGTAGATATGGAATTGTTACCAAGTGAAACGCATACATATGTTAGCGACGTTCACGCGTGTAGACGCTGGCTCGACCACTGCGTGGTAACGAGCGCCGCACGCGCCACGGTCGTTGGTGCCTCAGTTTTATATAACGTATATTGGTCTGACCATTACCCTTTGTTATTGGAATGTGACTTAAAGTTGATAAAAGCAAAAATTGAAAATCCAATCAATTATTCTTGTAACAAAGTAATTTGGGGTGAGCGAGATTCGGAACAAATAGATAAGTACTTGAATTATTGTTCAGGCCAGTTGAGGGACATTCATTTTCCTACTGTGTTTTCTGGTTGTGCAGACCATATGTGTTCTGATACTGTTCATAAGCAGATGTTAGGAGATTTGTTCCGTAATTTAATTAAGATTCTTACGTCTGCCGCTATTAAATCGCATAAGCGCGTTTGTAGGAACCATAGACGTGTAGTGGGCTGGAATCTGTACGTTGGGGGGGCTCACCGGGAGGCTCGGCTTTGGTTTCAGTGGTGGGTTTCATATGGTAAACCTACTACTGGCTATGTTTATGATAAAATGCTCGAGACTAAAAAGATTTTTAAATCCAAGCTGAAATACTGTCAAAATCACGAGCAAGATATAAAGATGGATATTATTGCTAAAAACCATTCTGTTAAGAACTTTGGTAGATTTTGGAAGAATACCGGCAAGTTAAATCCTAGGCCGGGTCTCCCGGTGAGTGTGGCCGGTAATCATGAGCCGACTGACATCGCGAGTGCTTTTCAGCGGTACTTTAAAGTTGAGTCTCCGCTATCGGCGGCTGGGATGCCCGGTGCCGAGGTTGAAGGTGAACGTCAGTCAGTAAGGTTTTCTGCTAAGCAAATTGCTAGTAAAATTAGTAAAATGCAGAGGGGAAAATCTCCCGGGCATGACGGTCTCAGCATTGAGCATCTCAGGTACGCGGGTGTGCATCTCCCAAGAGTTTTGTCGATGTTCTTCAACTTGTGTATCAGTCATAGTTATTTGCCCGACGAGCTTATGCATACATTGGTTGTTCCCATTGTAAAAAATAAAACGGGAGATGCCTCCGACATTTCCAATTACAGGCCAATATCGCTCGCTACTGTTATAGCAAAGGTATTGGATAGTCTGCTTGATGATATTTTAGGAGAAAAGATCGATGTACATGATGCTCAATTCGGATTCAGGCCTGGTTTATCTACTGAAAGCGCAACCCTTTGTCTCAAGCAGACTGTCCATTATTATACGTCACGCGAGACGCCTGTTTTCGCCTGTTTTTTGGATTTATCGAAGGCATTTGATACGGTGTCGTATGACGTGTTATGGAGGAAACTCTACAATGATACAAAGGTACCGCACGAAATCACCTCATTGTTCAGGTTCTGGTATGGAAATCAAAAGAATAGTGTCAAATGGGCCAGGTGCTTTCTCAGATAATTATGTGGTACCATGCGGGGTTAGACAGGGAGGTATAAGCTCACCTAAATTATTTAATTTGTACATGAATGGCCTGATCGAGGAGCTCAGCAACAGTCATGTCGGATGTCACATAGAAGATGTGTGCGTCAACAATTTAAGCTATGCTGACGATATGGTGTTGTTGAGCCCCACGATGGGGGGTTTAATAAAAATGTTAGGCATTTGTGAAGCATACGCTGAGTCCCATGGGCTCAGGTACAACGCTTCTAAAAGCGAGCTTTTACAATTTAAAGCTGGTAGCAAGAGCTACAGTATGCAGCCGGTTATGCTTTGTGGGGCTCTTTTAAAGAGAGTAGATAAATTTAAGTACCTGGGTCACTGGGTCACTGAATCGTTGTCCGATGTCATAGACATCGAGCGGGAGCGTCGGGCGCTTTGTGTTCGCTGTAACATGTTGGTCCGCAGATTTGCACGTTGTAGTAAAGAAGTGAAGTTAACTTTATTTAAAGCCTTCTGTCAAACTTTCTACACGTGTGGTCTGTGGACTAACTTTACGCAGCGGGCATATGGCGCGCTGCGCGTCCAGTACAATGACGCGTTCAGGATGCTGTTCGGGCTGCCGCGGTATTGTAGTGCCTCAATGATGTTTGCCGAGGCACGAACAGACGGCTTCCACGCAATAATGAGGAAGCGATGCGCGTCGCTGCTCCGCCGCAGCCGCGACAGCACGAACTGCATCCTGAGCACGCTGGCGCGGCGCTGGGACGCGCCGCTGCTGCAGCGACACGTGCGCCTACACGTGCCACCAGCTACTCAAGGTCGCAGATTTTAATTTTTATGTTGTTGTTGTGTATCACTAACCCTAATAATAAGCCGCTGTATTTACTAACCCTATGGATGTATAGTCCGAAATAAATTTATTTGATTTGATTTGATTTGATAAACAAGTTAATCGATACTAGTATTTTGCACTGGTCTGGTTAATGAATAAAGTTTGCCAAAAAAAAACTGTTTTTTTAGTCCACCTAACAAAATATATTAAAACATATTTATTTTAATGTAAAATACTTTTCATCCATTAACCAGTTCGGTGAAGCTTCAGTATACTCGTATCTTAGACTGTAAGAGCTGAAGAGCCCATTTCAATTCCCTTTATTAACTAAACGGTTTAATAATATTTTAGTTACCCACACTTTTCCCAAACAAATGAACACTATTTTCCTGGACTTGCACGAATGCTAAGCCATTTGTATTGGCATAATTAAAATGTGCAATTCAGATATAAGTGGTGATAACAAAAAAAAAAGAATAAATCGAGAGGTGTAAAAAAGTACTCATGTAACATTTTGTCACAGTTATTATTAGGGAATACACACGTGATACTCGTAAATATTCACAAAATTATTAATGCACGTTACAATAAGGCCCGAGTCGAAAAGAGCGTTCGGCGTCATTTTTGCCCATTTTCCGCACACATGTTTTGATCCTTTTTATTAGTTGCGCATTATTTTTATACACTAAACTACTCAATAACCGAAAAAATCTTCAATCGGTCGACATTGTGGAAGGTTTGTAGCATTTCGGATTTTCGGTACAAATGGTATATTATTGGTATCCAGGAATGTTTGTTTTTTTGGCGTAATGCGACGATGCTTTATCCGGCCAAAATACATATTCTCCGTATGAGTGATGTTTGCGAATAAATGGTATTAGTATTTTTTAAAACATTCGCTCTCGTAGATTTTTTGGTTTGACCGCTAAATCACTAGGTTTGAACTACTGTTTAGAAATACCTCTTTCGGAAAAAACTAAATAAAGCATAACTTTCTGCTCAAACTCGTGGGGTTAGTATCAAGTGGTCAATAACGCAAGTGGTCAACAGCATCAACTCTCCTAAAAATCATTTGGGTAAATTAGCAGATAGTCGAATACGTAATCGGTCTATGAAGCAACTCGTCACAAAAATTATTTCGCCTACTTTCATATTATCAACTCGTCATAAATACATGTGGTCTAAATAGCTAGTCGCAAACAAAGCAACTCGGTGTGGAGTGTGGTGCAGGATATGAAATATAATTTTTCACACCACCTGCTCGACAATGCCAAATTACATATCATGCAAACCTTACGCAAACCAACTCATTAAAGCCCTTGGCTTTAGCCGGGGTGTAATGTTGTACTGAATCTCATTATAACTCGCTGGGTTGTAATATTTTCACTTTTCATAGTTCTTATTACAATGGCCTTAAAATCTAATTTCGTAATAAAAGATCAACTAATACTCGAAGGACGGGCGCGGCGCCGCCGCCACCGCCGCGTCGAACCTAATTTGAAAATCGAACATTTTCTAAAATCGAGCTGGCCACGGCAAGCTGAATGGAACACATTTGAAATTAAACAAAAGCCGCGAGTATTGTAAGACGCTGCAATAAAATACATTGGTGATAACTGCAAAGTTTTAAATAAATATATCAAAATTAAAGAAAACATCTGTTAAAATGTCGAGTGACGAAAGTGATTTAACTCCGGAGTCCATTAAATTAGATGCCTTAGGCATTGTTCATAATCTACTCCCAGAGAAGTCAAAGGAAAAATACCTGAAAGCCTACAACGATTTCGACATATGGAAAACTGGAAAAGGTGCAAAGTCAGTGTCTGAATCAGTGCTTCTGGTCTATTTCCAGCACTTATCATCCACAAAGAAGTCAAGCAGCCTGTGGTGCATCTATTCTATGCTCAGGTCGACAATAAGCATTAAACACGACATCCAGATTAATACATATACCAAGTTATTAGCATTTTTAAAAAGGAAATCGGATGGTCATCAATCAAAGAAGTCAAAAGTATTTACAACTCAAAATGTGGAAACTTTTCTAAATGAAGCTCCCGACCACAGCTATCTTGCCATAAAAGTGAGTATGAATGAATACCACCTACTTATTGATTGAATTTCTAGTACTATAATCGACGTCAGATATTGTACAGTCCTTCCCGAAATCCGGTTATTAGTTTCGTAGGTGGCTCAAACAACAATAACATAGTACTTTTAGGAAACCAGTTCCGAAGAAGTATAAAAAAAGGACTTCTAGGAAACCAGTTACGTAGAAGTATAAAAAAAGCCTTTTAGGAAACTGGTTTCCAAAACCTTGGTTTCCTTAACGGCCGAAGGGTTTTTGAGCACCCAAAAATTTCAGCCTGTATCTACGTAACGTGTTTTTTTTCTCGTACGAATACATGGTGAACTCCGGGTCGACCTCATGTATTTCAACAACCGCTTCTTCATATACTTTGCGGACTGGTGACATAGTTTCGCATACTGCTTTCTTGCAGGAGTCCATTACGACATCGCGTACATTTTGTTCGTGATGGGAGAGACACACATGCTCACTTGCTCTAACAACGGTGTTTTCTATTACATTTATTGTGATAGATGCATTGCATTGATCGGAACGATTAACGCATCGCCACATGGTATAGCCCGTTTTTTTGTTTTCATACCCGTAGTTATATTTGTGTCCATTGTGCAAAACTGCGCGGCCGCCCTTTTGATTAGTTATATAAACCAGATCCATAGTTTAGTTACAAACCGCATTTATAAAAGTAATTGTGATTTAAAACTAAAATTAGTTAAAAATAAGTACACTGACACCGACGACGATTGCCTGACGTATCACTTCATACACAATCTTAATATTGGTACTTCAATGTAAGTGGCCAGCACTAAAGAAGATAATAAAGCAAATTCTACATGATTTTAATCATCAATAGAAATTTAGGTATTCTGACACTTGGTTGTTTTGAATATACGGTACACTGCGATAAAGGTGTTTTGAATTTTGAGTCTTATGAGAATTACACATTTTAAAACTCAGTCATATTGGTTATGTGGTGAAATGAAGAAAAAAATTAGGCATTCTGGAATTTAGGTATTTTGACACTAAGTCCTTTTGAGTTGTAGGAGTATTGGTAAAAGGGTAAACTGAAATTTCGACGGAATGAACCTAAAACCTAATTTCTGTCTCCCTTTTCTATACTGCCTTATTCATACGAAAGTAACAGCCGGTAAAAGTCGAGTCAGGATAAACCAACTTAAACGCAGTATATTGTGCAACTTCGTAGTCGCACTTATAAAATTGTATCCTGATCCTTAGTACGTTTCTTCACACCTTAAATAATCGGACGTACCTATGTTTCAACGCATTTATTCGGTAGTAAGCTGAACAATACAGGAACTATATTTTTGATGTTTCTTCATTGCTATCGATATAGATGTGCAACGAAAAAAACTGGTAAAACGGAGCCGGTTTACGCTTAAAAGTGCCGTCTCCGAAGTATTGGACAGGTCGATCATTTGAATTTTCCATGGATCTACGACTCAATGTCGTGGAAAAAAAACAATATTATGTTATTTTTGTCTCCGTCACTGTAAACTAAGAAATTCTGGGCTATTATTACTGTTATCGATACTTCATCCAAACTGACAAATTTGGTTTTAGCTCTCGTAAAGAAATTCTTCTAGCTCGGTAAACGGTTCTTTTTTTGACTTATATGTCGGTATTACATCTATGACAGTTTCCGCTTCATATTTGAATAGAATGACCACATCTTCAAATACTTCTTTGACAGGTTGAAAAGTTTTGCAGACCTGATTTTTACAAGTATCCATGATGATGTCGATATGGTTTGAGCCAGATTTTTCGGGCAACTGAACGTTTAGTACTCTTTTTATCCTCACTTAATGTACTAGACAAACTACATTCATTTCTAGCCACACAAAGCCATGATGTTCCTTTTTTATTAGTTTTATGCAAAAGCATTGGATGCCCCCTCTGGCTATGGATAAAGTTCATTTGAACTTCTTCATCTTCGCTGCTACTCTCCATGATAAATATCAATTGCACTATACACGCAAATCAAAAATTAATGCAAACTAATGCATAGAAACTAAATGTACTTCTAATATTATTTAAGTACCCTTCCATAAGTGGCCTGTCAATTCCAGATAACAAACCTATTCTGAGTTTTAAACGATTTATAAAATTTGTGACGAGTTGGTTTATTAAACAAATACTTTTTAACCTATTTGCGAACTCGTTTGAGATAAATTAATTTGATTTGATTTGATTTGAATTCGTCTCTAGACGAAGAGACGATCTTTAGACAAGTAGCTAAAGAGACCGGTTACATCTCGAACAAACTACTTATTTGTCCCGTTGATTTCTGACGAGTTGCTTCTTAGACCGATTACGTATTCGACTAACTGCAAATTTACCTAAATGATTTTTAGGTGAGTTGATGCTGTTGACCACTTGCGTTTTTGACCACTTGATACTAACCCAACTTGTGCCTATACTTGTGTTTTATATTGTCCGGAGTTGCACAGCTATTGCTAGTATCGGTCGTTACCAGGTATATGGGTTTTGCTTAGAGTAAAATAACTTTCATCATCTAAAATTAACGTTTTTCCGTTGTAATTTCGAACCATCCAGCGACACTGTGACTTAATAGTGGATTTTTGCTGATCGGTGTAGGTATTCCGGTGCTTTTACCTTCTTGCGGCATTCCACACACTTAACGTTTTTCGCGGCATCTCGTTGGCTTATGCAATCATTATTATTAAATGTGCTATGGAATCTGGTCAGTTTTTTCTTGGTCATTATCTCCGCTGGCCGGCCGCTACCACTTTTGCGAAATATCGTCAAGAATGCAAAATTCTGTATATAGTGGAAACTGGTACATTTTCTAACAGGTCTAATATTGAGCCTTGTTTCCCATGTTTTTTTTCATGAATGTCATTTAAAACCGCATCTTAGGACAACTTGGCTCTCAATAACACCCCGAACAGGCAGGATTCCGTCCCGGCCTCTACCACTGACCATCTGCACATACTCAACTATATCTTAGAAAATGTCATGAACACAACCTTCCACTTTATCTGGCATTTGTGGAATTTTGTAAAGCATTTGATATTATGTCTCATAATTCCATATTCACAATCTTTAACGAACCCAGCACTCTATAGAGCAAGTCTTTCGCTCAATATCTTCGCTCTGGGAGGAAAGGGGACTTACTACCGTGGAGAAAATATGAACCAATATTTGCTTCACCGATGATATAATCCCTTTCTCCACAGCAAATGCCGAGTTACGGCTTACACTCAAAGACCTAAGTAAGACGAGCTCCTAGGTTGGACTTAAGATGAACGTATCAAAGACCAAAATCACGACGAACAGCACAGAACGTAGGTTAGAGATAAATGAGAAACACTTTGCTTATGTCCATGAGTAACTTAATTTGGGCCAAATAGTGTCTTTTCCGGCACGACAAGACAAGGAAGTCAATCGACGAACTGAAAATTCCTGGAGGAGCTATTGGTCCATGGAACATGAATGGAAATCTTCCTCTATCTTTTAAGAGAAAGCTGATGGACATGTGCATAAATACTTCCAGTTCTCTCTTACGGAGCTCAAACTTGGTCTTTGAAGTGTTCACAACAGTTCGGGCTAGGAGTTTGCCAACGAGCTATGGAGCGAACAATTTAGGTGTCAAACTAACGGATCGTATCCAGCTCAACATCTTGCACTTCATGACTGTCGATCATTGACCGATTGACCATTTGTCAACGAAGTTCAGAAGGTGGCCAAGGTAAAGTGGGACTGGGCTAGTCACGTCTGCCGCATGTCGAGCGAGCTGTGCCAAAGTTGCTACCGAGTGGATTTCCAATAATTCAAAACAGAAACGCGGCAGACCTCGTCAGCAATGGCGGGATGAGTTGAACTTTTTGAAGGACTGGCCAGAGACTGTCAAAAACAGGGAAAGATGGAAAAAGTGGGGTTATGCATTTGCCCAGCACATTAGATTCAATAATGCCCTTTCAGGTTGTTCTCATTTGGCCAACGGCGAGTTTTTGCACAGACATAACTTCGTGGCCCAGATCATCGATCAGCAATTTGCTCTTCAGTATGATCTTGTTTAGTTCGTGAAGTACACACCGGCGCCAGTTCTCAATAATGGTCGTGCTACGCTCTACTGGCATCGATCTGTCATCACGGACATTACTATTGTTGCCAACAAGCCTGATATCGTGTAAAGGGATCCATTTCAATGCCGGGCAGTGCTCGTCGACGTCACCATCCCACATGACGAGCACCTCGTGAAGGCTGAAAAGGACAAACTCACCAAGTACCTTAACTTGGCTCACGAGGTGACCGCTAAGTGGGATGTTGACTCGACGATCATTGTCCCAATAGTTGTTTCGGCGAACGGTCCTATAGCACCACCTTAAGAGACTCTTGGTCAACACCTTAAGAGACTCGCTAGATGGCTGGATCAAAGGTCAGATACAAAAAGCAGTACTCGACATGGCATGTATTGTGAGGAGGTTCCTCTCTCTGCAGCCTTTACCACCGGTAGCTTGAGCCCTGCCCTGCTACCGGCAGTACCCGTAGGTTAGGTTTTTATAAAAAAAAAATACTATGAGCATGAGTGTTGTTATTTTACTTTTATATCATTATACTCGTATTTACTGTAAAAACTTGATCTACTGATTGAAAATAAATACCTAACGTATGCGGAATGAAATTTCCACAAAGTTTTATACAATTTTTTAAGAGAAAATGATTCGATATTTAAAACATGATATTATCTTTTGTTTTCTGTATTATCTGTCAAAGTTTTGTACAAATCATTCGCTTGTAGGATTTGTGTTAATTGTTCGTTCATAATTTTTCCGAGTTCTCTGTAGAATTTAGCTACCCGACCTGCCGTATTATTATTTTTAATAAAAAATATGGCAAATCTCGAAAGAAATGCGTTGAAAAAACGTGTGTGATTTTCGTGACACACATCCAGATTGGCTGAAGTCGAGGACTGAAAAGAAGCCACCTGAAAAATAATACGGTAGGTCGGGTAGCTAAATCTTACAGAGAACTCGGAAAAAGAATTAACCGTGATGGTAAAACAGTAAAAAATTATAAGTATAGTACATGATCTAGGCATTGCAAAACGAGCAAGAAAAGTAAAACCCACCGTATCCGAAAACTAAAAACTTATTCAGAAGAAGAGACTTACAACTTTGGTCAAAACATATTCTATGCAAACAACGACGAAGAGTGCATTATGGACGATGAATCCTATTTCACCTTAGACGGCAATGAATGGCATTTATTTCCAAAACGCCAATGATCCAACTGAAGAATCAGTTAAATATGTAAAGCATATTAGAAGCCATGGATGGGGCCAAATTACTTTTTACATTAAAAATTGTTAGTAGATTTTTTTATAAAAATACATTAGAAATTATCGTTATAAACATTTTTTTATTTTATAAGGTTACAAACATTTGTGAAAATTTCAGTCCTCATACGTTAAAATAATAAATAATAACATTTCCTTTCAGATTTAAAATACAGAAGTTGATTTTCATATTATTTCAAATAGTTACTACAGTGAGCTTGGCTATGATTTACTTTGTTCCTCGGCTGGGTTCAGCTCCGATTGTTGACCTGGAATGTTACGCGGGTTTATTTTATCTTAAGAGCTGTTACTCTTCAGCATGGATGCTTGACCAGTGTAAAGTACGTGCAGCGTCTGAAAGCGAAGACACGGCGGAGTGCCACGTAAATATACGCAAGATTATACATACATACATACATTATAGGTTTAGGACTGGAGCATTTCTTTTTATTGCATGGGGAAGGCAGGCAGGATCTATGGCCCATACATAATTGCATTCTCAAGACTACAATCCTATGACTGCAAATGCTTTGCCAACCCTGAGGACCAAGATGGAATGCCTTAACGAGGGCTGTTTGATAAGTCCTTTTAAAAAGTAAAAAAAAAAAAAAACTACAATTTACCTTTAATTTTTAACATAGTCTCCTTTTAGAGCTAAACGCTTATTCTAGCGAGTTTCCAATTTTTTTAACCCGTCCATAAAAATTATTTGCCGAGGTCTGCAAAATAGCCGTTTACACCTGCGATGCAGTAATCGTTTTTCTGTTTTTTTGTCCTCCATGCCGTTTTTTCAAATTTCGGAATAGGTAGTGATCACACGGAGCTAGATCCGATGAATACGAAAGATGCGGAACCGGCTCGAAGCCCAACTTGTATGTTTTAGCCATCGAAATGGTTGACGTGTGCACTGGGGAATTGTCTTGATGAAAGAAAGTCCCCTTCTTGGGGGACAATTTTGGTCGTTTTTCCAACAATTCGGTATTAAAACGATCCCATAACTCCGCGTAATAACGGCCAGTAATAGTCTTCCTCTTTTCCAAGTAGTCAATCATGATGATTCCTTCCAGCTGACAAAAGAGTCTTGGCCTTCTTTGGGGTACGTTCACCAATAGCCATATAATGTTTGGATTGCTGTTTCGACTCGGGTGTATAATTTCGGACCCAAGTTTCGTCCACAGTGACAAATCGACTAAAAATTCCGAGGATTACGCTTCATCATATCCAAACACAGCTTTTAAATTCGCTTTCTTTTGCGATTTTTTTCGATCGTCAACAATCATGGCACCCACGGTGCAGACAGCTTTCTTCTTAATCTTCGTACAGTATTTTATGTACTCGCTCAGTGGAGATGCAGACGAGAACGTTCTCAGCTATTTCACGCACCTTCACTCGGTGGTCGTCGACTACAATATATTTTTGAAATTAAACCTTTTTTTGGTAAATGGCAGGCACAATCTTTCAAATGAAGACTGTCAAATGATCACATTCAAGCAAAGGCTAAAGTGTCAATTTCTTGTATTTTTTACTGAAATTTTGACAGTCTTCATTTGAAAGATTGTGCCTGCCATTTACCAAAAAAAGGTTTAATAAATAGTTTTTGAAATGACTTTTTAAACAGCCCTCGTATGCCTATATGGTTATATGGTTGTTTTATCCCACACAGGGACACAACAAAGCAAAAACTGCTGATTGGCAGTAGGGTTTTAAGCATAAGATTGTGGTAGCGATCCAAACCCTGCACAAGGTCCTACCACCACTTAGTAAAATCTAACACAATAATAATTCGACGAACGAATCCTGATCTCGACACCCGGAAGTGTGTGCTCCAGATACATACATGGCATTGTGTCCGGGCAAGTTCGAAGATAAAGCCGAACCACATTGCAGTGTATACGAGTGTGTTTTAATCGAACCCTTTCAGGCCTTATTTCTCACTCTCATAACTTTTTACCCAGAGCAGCTGAACACTTTTTTTTTAAAATCACTCAAGTCTACGACTCCTAACTCCAGTAAAAAATATATAGTTATAGCTTCGGCCAGCGATTTCGTCCGCGTAAAATTCGTAATGCTGCCATCCCACGGGAACCGTACATTTTTCTGGGAGAAAAAGTAGCCTGTGCGTTATTATTTCAAACTATTATCTATTTTACCATAGCACCTTTTCGCGTGGTATAATGGATTACAAGAATAATATAATAAAGCATCTACATCTTGTTTCGTACTAGTAGTGCTGTCATATAAACTCAGCACACATTTTCTAATGATATTTGTTTATCAGTCCTATTTTCATATTGTAGTCCTATTCTCAAACGACATTATGGTAAAGTCAGCTATTTGGATCCCTATATTTTCCATTGTCTTGAGTAGGCTTGGGATGCTCTCGAGGATGCTCATCGTGGTTCTCGAATCCACGGAGTCGCCATGTGTTAAAATATGTTTTTTTTCGAAGTTAAAATCAAAGTAGATAAGTTTATAATATTAACTTGCACTTTTTGTAATTATAAGTGTACTTAACTCTACTATTTTTAAACAAAATAAATTAAACCAATTCTTTAAGTAACAATTAAAAAAATGTCTTCTTCAATCTAATATTATTCGGCACTTCTTAATCTCTGATGAGGTACTGACTGCCTTTTAGCATCAGTGTATCATAATCATAATCTATTACTATTTCATGTTCATCATTAAAATGGTAGTAAAAATGGAACACTATTAAACGAGTATTTTCTATATTTTGCGGGGTCAAACGAGTTCTGGTTGATCAATAACTCTTGTGTGTTGATAACGACCTCTTCACGTCCACTGAAGTTAAAGTTGTATTCTCGAGATATTTTGCCGATTCGCCATCTTTGTGATGCGTTGTGGTAAAATTCTGTATAGTATTGCAGTCGGGATTCCGATCTAACACTTTTTCTAGTTTATCTAAAACAGTATCTGTTGCACGCCATTGTGAAACGATAAATTCTTCGTCAACAATTTGTAAAGAGTCAGCGAAAGAAATATTAGTACATCCTTGTCGAGTTATATTTCGGTATTCCGTATTATTTCGTAAACACTTTTTTATAAAATCAAGTACACTTCTTAAATTGATGTTTGAAAAACCGTTTTTGGTTTTTAATAGATATGGCATGTTAAGACTTTTAAGTTTGCAACAATGGTTTTTATGTCCTCAAAATACGTACTGTAATAGAAAGCTGCAGTTAGGTTAGTGTCCCATCTGGTTATTACAGCTTTGAGTAGCAAGAGTACGTTCGGAGCCATTTTCTTGAATAATCTCACAAGTTGTGGTGATTTTAAAAATATTTTCTTTACATTTCAAACTATTTACAAGTTTGTTCTCCGACCTAATTTGTTCTGAAACTCAATGAAAAGCATGAGCCAGGCAAGTTACATGCTGTAAATTGGTATACCTTTTCTTAAAAAGTTTTCCAGCGGCGATCATGTAAGCAGCTGCATCCGTACAAAACACAACGAAATTATTAATTTTATTAAGGTTTTAACGTCTTGCCATAAAAATCTTAAGCTCTGTTCCACCAATTTTGACATTACTTCGCTATTTTAACGTTACCTTTTTAACGACTCGACACATTAGCAAATATGGTCTTCGTGAATAATAATTTAAAGGCTTAGCCACTATGTTCTAGTCAACATACTGTTTCCAATACGTCTTTTACCAATACACTTTCTTTGACCACATGCTCAGGCAATCTTTTAGTTCAACAAGCACAACAGATGTATTTGTTGAAGGACTATTTAAATTGTGGGTGGGTTACTTTATTCCATGCAATTTTGCAATTAACGAGAAACAAACATAGATCTAAATAAAAGTTTCTCGTATTTCCCAGTCTTTGTCTGGTGATTTTGGCTGTCGACGTTCCTTATAATCATCGATTTTTTGAGTTTCAAGCTAGTATCACGCGGAGCATTAAACGTGGGACTTGTCTTCACTTACTGCTAGTAGTTCATGGTAAGGTTCTATCCAATCTAACAATAAACTATTTTCACCACAGTTATTTCGATGTTATAAACTTTTAATATACTTTTAAACATTAACTATAATTATTTATTATTTGCTTCAAAACATATGACGGCGCGGGGCAATTATTGGCAACATTGGGGTGTCCCTGAGTATTTTGCGGAACAGGATTCATGGCTTAGGTCTCAAGTAATTTATAGACAGTAGGTATAATCAATAGTTTTGTTTAATGAAAATAATTTAAATAACAAGGGTCCTAACTCGGCATAGAGGGAACCAACGGTCTCGTGTTGGACTTGTGACTCGAACGGTGGTCAAAGTCTGAATGCCCCCCTGTCAGGGCGAGCCCCTCCTTTTATAGGCTGTAGTAAACAACTCTGTTTGTCGGTGCACGTGCAGGCCTCAGGCCAGTATGACGTTATCAGCGCGCAGGTGCAAGTGCAGGTGCACCGGTAAACAACATCGGATGATCATCAGGTGAATCTCCGACACGGCCATTCTGACAAATCACATGTCCTCGTGTGGGAATGCTTTATTTGAAATCGTTTAGAGTACAGCCAACATGATTCCGCTATCGATCGGTCACTTTTCGTGACGTCACGGTGTTCACTCAATTCCGTTACAATAATAATCAACAGAGTATGGTTTATTTCTAGAACATTGACGAGCAGCCTAATGTATACCTGCAGAAAAGAAACATGTTTGGAGTAACTTGTATTGCGGTCTTTTCTGAATATAAGATCACTTAAAAACAAGCGTGATACAGCTACCAGTTAAGATCAATGCACAAAAATGATTATGGTATAAACTGCCCTTCTCACAGGTTGTATCAAAAAGTGGAAATATCAGTACTGATATGTCCAAAAAAAATGAAATCAGTCCTTCACACTGACAAATGCGGTCCAGTCCTTCTCACTGGGATGCTCTGAGGATAAGGTATCTGTCCTTCTCACAGATACAGTAAGTTTGTGATTACATTGATCATACCTAGTACATTAATCACAACTGGATGATGTACCTGGTACCACACCATCGGCTTCTATCTCTTCGCTAACTAAATCTAATTCTGAAGGAATTCGAGCTAGGGGCATTTTTCTAATGCGATCATGCGCATATTTGTAAGTTCTGTTGCCCGTCAAAGATTTCAAAGTATAACGATCACCATCAAGTAACTCAATAATTTGAAATGGACCTTTATACTTGGGATCAAGTTTTACTTGATTGCGTTCCTCATTTTTTAATAAGACTAGATCACCAACATTAAATTTAACTAATTTCGCTTTATTTTTGTCAAAGCGATATTTTTCATAGTCTGCATTCATTTCAATACTCCGTACCGCATGCTCTCTTACATCCGATATATCGACTATAGTTTCAGAATTGTCAAGAGATAACAAGTTAAGGGGTCTAGCGACTCTACCTATCAAAAGTTCTAACGGGCTGGATTTCGTGACCCGGTTAGTGGTGCAATTTAAGGCCAATTGCACGTCCTCCAACGCTTCCTGCCATGACCTCTCCGATGTTTCAACCGATGTCAACATACCCTTCAGTACTCCCATCACCCTTTCGACCTGCCCATTCGCACGACTTGAGCCCGTAGCTATGAGATGCAAAGTGATGTTGTGGGAATCGCAGTATTCCTTGAAATCCTTGCTCGCAAAACATCTACCCTGATCAGCTATCACGCGATTAGGAGATCCGAAAAGAGAAATACTGGACTTGAGAGCTTTGATCACGTTTTTGATATCAATTCGCAAGGTATGGTATAACAAAACAAATTTTGTAAACGCGTCTATAAGAACGATGACGTATTCTTTAAGGTCATTTTTACCACTGAGTTTACCGGTAATGTCTATATGCACAGTGTGCCACGGCACACTCACCTTTGGTATAGGGTGAAGTTCGGCCTGCACCCTGCCAGAGTTAGACTTCGATATCTTGCAAGTAATACAATTATTCACAAATTTGCGCACATATTTTGACATATGATCAAACCAGTAATGCTCGTAAAGTTTATCGAGAGTCTTTTCCCAGCCGAGGTGAACTGCTTCATGTACATGATTGACTACAGACCAACGGAACGCTCGAGGCACGATGGGTAAGCAACGAGCCCGATGATTTCGAAAGACATTACGATATAAGACACCAGAACGTATCTCGTACGTTTTTGCGTCATCAAGAGAAAGTTCATTTTCTTTAAGTTTGGTGACAATCGACTGTATTTGCAACTGCTCCGCTAAAAGCCAATTTTCAGAGAGAGTTATAAGATTGACATGTTTCTGTTCAACTTTTTCAGGTATGACTTTTGATACGATAGGATGGGGATTTCGGGATAAAAAATCTACGTGGCTCATGAGTTTACCAGGTCGATAAGCAATATCGAAATCAAACGCTTGGAGAAAGGCCCACCATCTGTGAACCCTGGGGGTCAAATCGATTTTGTTGTGGGAAGATTTTAAGGAATTGCAGTCGGTAACGACAGTAAAGTGTCGGCCTTGTAAATAATGTCGGAAGTGTTTTACGGCGTTTACCACTGCCAGAGTTTCCAACTCGTAAGAGTGGTACTTTGACTCAGCGCTCGTGGTACGCTTACTGAAATACTCAACAACATGCAACTGATTGTCAACCTTTTGAAACAAAATACTGCCATAACCTTCCGCACTAGCATCTGTGTGCAGTTCTGTCGGGAGATCAGAGTCGAAAATCATTAGAACAGGCTTACTGGTGATGATTGAAATAACTTTCTGCCTGACTTCTTCATGTTCAATACTCCAAACAAAGTTTTTGGCGGAAACAAGAAGATAAAGGGGTGTCATGATTTTAGAAAAACCAGAAACAAATTTCCTAAAATAGGATGCGAGGCCAATAAACTGCCTAAGATGGTGAACATTTTCGGGTGGTGGTAACTTGGTAAGTGCCTCAACTTTTCGGGGATTTGGCCTGATTTCTCCGGCAGTAATTTCATATCCAAGAAATTCGACTTGGCGCTTCAAAAACGAGCACTTGGCATGGTTTAGCGAAAAACCGGCGTCAGTTAGAGCTTTTAGGACTTCACGCAGCCTCTCCAAACCCTCAGTCTCGTCACGCGAAGGAATCAAAATGTCATCCATATAGAGAATCGCATAAGAATGTATTAAAGCACCCAACGCATTCGACGCTGCACGTTGAAAAACACTTGGCGCATTACGCAGCCCGAACGGCATGGCAAGATATTCATACTGCCCCTCGGGCGTAACGAATGCAGTACGTTCTATACTTTCCTGATTTACAGGGATTTGATTGAATCCACTAGCACAGTCAAGACATGTGAAAAATCACAACTAGTTTTTCTTCAGGTGAGAGACGGTATGGGCGACGCTGAATAGTCAAATTTGGATCTAGGAGCCGAATATTTAATTCGCCAGTATTAACGCGCTGTTTTGGAAGACCGTTAGTAAACGACCCAGAATACTCTTTTAACATAGAAATCAAGGTTGGCTTATTGTTTGCGGAAATATCAGTGTCAACATTTTGGAAATTGTTTTCAACTGATAGTTGACAAGAATTTACGTCTAGCATTTTTGATACTTTTAACGTCGAATCAGTCATATAACACACAAATTGAGCTTTAGTATTTCGCGCCCAATCATGATATTTTGTTTTAAGGAGTCATCGGGAACTATGTGAAATAGAATGGTTAAAGGATTTCCATCAATGATTAAATCGCAAAGAATTTGTTCCGTGCAACAAATAGTCGAGTTACCTACACCAGTAATGTGAACCGGGGAATAGAAACGTTGACCCATAAACTTGCTAGCTAGACTTTGCTTGAGAAGAGAGCATTCGGCACTAGAGTCGAAACAAAATGAATGTGACTCACCCGAATGTTCCAAAACTCCTGAAACACCTTGAACTTCACAGTAATCCACGCGACGTTGCTGCGGGCCGCCGCCTCCTCCTGCGTTACTACGAGTATTAGACTTCGGGCAGTGCGTGGCAATGTGTCCCTTTTCTCCACAGGTGAAACAGATGACACTTTTCTTCATATTAGGTGCAGACATAAATGCTGAGTTCATATTACTTGTGGATGCACCCATTGCTGTGTTGGAATTCATTTTGAATTTTCTTTTGCGGCAATCAACGATCAAGTGACCCACTTTCTTGCAATAGCTGCATACTTCAGGTTTTGAATACCTGAAACGTTTTGTATCCAGAGACGACTCTCGATCGCTTTTTCGTTTCAGGGATGAAAAAGATTTTAATTCTTGTAGTAATTTGCTTCTAGTAGAAATCTCCTTGGTGTACGCTAAGTGATGAAGGCGATTGTCAAATTGCGACGTGTGAGCAAGTACATACGTGATCGCTATTTCTTCCGGCGTCATATCTTTCCATTTAGGCTATTTCTTCCGGCGTCATATCTTTCCATTTAGATACAACCGTATTCATCAAACGGCTTGCATATGGGGCCAGACATTCTCCATCCTTTGGCTTCCCGTTGTTGATGCTGATGAGGGTAGCCGTGACTGTTTCAGTGCTATCGAATCGAGCAAGAAACAAATCTTTGAATAACTGCCAGGTCATACCTGCGTGAGCTACTTGCGACAACCACGGCGCGGCTCTGCCTTTTAAGGATTTACTGAGCGCTATTATCAAAGCCCCGCCTTCTATCGGTTGCTCACTTATGCAGACGTCAACCGTTGAGCACCAGGCACGTGCGTCAGCTTCCTTTAAATCAGGATTGAATTCTGGTAATGTTGTCAAGGATGCAGTGGGAGTTTTCATGGCTTCAATTAGCTGCATCATATTCCGTTGTTGTAGTTCAAACATCATCTTCCACTGTTCGGCTTGAGCCGATCCCACTTCTGATGACGGCGCGGGGCAATTATTGGCAACATTGGGGTGTCCCTGAGTATTTTGCGGAACAGGATTCATGGCTTAGGTCTCAAGTAATTTATAGACAGTAGGTATAATCAATAACTTTGTTTAATGAAAATAATTTAAATAACAATGTGATTTTGGCTGTCGACGTTCCTTATAATCATCGATTTTTTGAGTTTCAAGCTAGTATCACGCGGAGCATTAAACGTGGGACTTGTCTTCACTTACTGCTAGTAGTTCATGGTAAGGTTCTATCCAATCTAACAATAAACTATTTTCACCACAGTTATTTCGATGTTATAAACTTTTAATATACTTTTAAACATTAACTATAATTATTTATTATTTGCTTCAAAACATATGACGGCGCGGGGCAATTATTGGCAACATTGGGGTGTCCCTGAGTATTTTGCGGAACAGGATTCATGGCTTAGGTCTCAAGTAATTTATAGACAGTAGGTATAATCAATAGTTTTGTTTAATGAAAATAATTTAAATAACAAGGGTCCTAACTCGGCATAGAGGGAACCAACGGTCTCGTGTTGGACTTGTGACTCGAACGGTGGTCAAAGTCTGAATGCCCCCTGTCAGGGCGAGCCCCTCCTTTTATAGGCTGTAGTAAACAACTCTGTTTGTCGGTGCACGTGCAGGCCTCAGGCCAGTATGACGTTATCAGCGCGCAGGTGCAAGTGCAGGTGCACCGGTAAACAACATCGGATGATCATCAGGTGAATCTCCGACACATACATCACAAAAAGAACAAAATATACAAGACCTTTCTTCATTATATTTTCACTCCTTCTCTAATCAGGACTCGTTTGCGCAAGTCGTATAGTTATTCATTTTAAATTATATCAGAAATTGCTCAAACCGTCGTTAATCAAAATTGACAATTTATTACTCAAGTGTCAGTTTTTTTATATATTTTTATTTGTAAAATAGTTATCAGTTCAGTTCTTAGTCTGTCTCAACACAAGTACCAAAGAGGATGCTTAATTGAATATCATGGTATGTCCCATGGGACTACTGGGATGAAATTGTCTCAGTTGTCCCATTATGGGACAACTCAATGGGACTAGTGGGATAGATGGACAATATCCTATACCCATTAGAGCATAAGACAATTCTTGATGGCCACCTTGAAAACATTGCGGAAACTCTTTCGTGGATTCTTGTTCATTCGGGGATCACTGAAAATAAAATGGTAGATTAATTTGCGAAAAGGGCAACATTGACCGGCATTCCTGAACATTTTCACTGTTTCTCTCATGATCGCACTACCAAGCTTGATACGAAATCAGACTGACAGCGTAGCTACGACCTCTCCAAACGTATAAAAGGACGCTACTATAGCGATATTCAGTCTTACATCTTTAGCAAACCTTGATCCTCCTTCTACCGATTAGCTAATAAGTAAAATACCTTCATTTTTTTAATATTACGGACCAGGCACACCTTATGTACACTCAACACATGCAGAGGCTTGGTACAATACAATACAAATATTCTTTATTGAACACCAAAAAACAAAACACGGAACAGGCGGTCTTACCGCTAAATAGTGAGTCTCTTCCAGACAACCTTGGATCGAGAAATAACTAAGGCCACTAAATACTGGGCCCCACCCAATCACAATCCCCGAACTGTGCATGTGGTGTGGAGGATGGTACAACAAACCATATTTTCTTTAAATGTGGTTACTGAGCTGCTGCTCTATACGATATCCTTCTTGCTATTATCCTAAAACCGATAAATTATATATAACTTCTATAAAAAAAAAGTGTTACGGGTTCTTGTAAAGTCCTTTAGACTATTATAAGAGCGTATGAGAGCGAGTAAGAGGGAAATACAAATCCGAAGGTAGTTTTATGTTCTATTGCACTGTAACTACGAATATATATATACAGGGTGTCTCATTTAAATCGGTCAGTATGGGAAATACTGAAACTATAAGACATACGAAGATCTGTTCTTAGAAACCATGTCATCGATTTTGATAAGAAGAAAAACTGCATTCATACATTTTAAAAAACCTGTACTCAGCTGGGGAATCGAACCCGGTTGTTTTGAAAAAAAAAACTTACACTATTTCTATTTAGATATCGATTGTGTAGGTCTTAAGCAGTAAATGGCTCTATGAAATATGATGTCTAAAATGAATAAAATGCATTGTTTTCACATACTTTAATTTATTTTAAGAGGTATTCGAAGTGACCACCGTTACAATATTCAACAAGTTCAGGCATGTAAAATTGTCTCTCCTAAAATAAACACCTACTAAAATAAATTAAATTAATTTATGTGAAAACATTGCTATTTATTCATTTAAGACATGTTTCATAGAGCCATTTACTGCTTAAAACCTACACAATCGATTTCTAAATAAAAATACTTAGTGTAAGTTTATTTTATTCAAAACAACCGGGTTCGATTCCCGAGCTGAGTACAGGTTTTTTTTAAATGTATAAATGCAGGTTTTCTTCTTATTCAAATCGATGACATGGTTCCTAAGAACAGACCTTCGTATGACTTATAGTGTCAGAATTTCCCATACTGACCGATTTAAATGAGACACCCTGTATATTATATACGACCTGTTTTCCAGATGCATTGTTCCATGTCGTCGCCGCATGCATGGCATGCCATTTGTGAATCTTGGCACCTAAGGGAGTATTGCAACACTAAAGAAGATATACTAGACTACACAACGCATTTAGGCAAAGTCACGCTCTTGGAAAATTGTGCATACATATCAGCCAACAGCGTCACTTTGGATGGTAAGTGACGAGAATTTGTTTTAGATTCGCATACCGTGCTTAGTATATAAATATCTAAGGACAATGTTACTTAAATAAGTCCAGACCAAACTTCTAGGATTTAACCAACTGTAAAAACTATTAAGCAACGATATTTTAACTAATATATAAACTTTAAAACATAGAAAAAGACCACACAGATAAATAAGAATAAACCGCAATAATTAATAATAATAAAATATCGAAACTAGGACGGCTAGCTTCAAAGGCAGGGTCACAATCTAATTAAGTTTTCTATGACTAGTCTAGTCTTACACAATTTGTTGCGTTTTCAGGACACATTTTCACCCCACACTGCAATGTCGGGGACGATATAACAAGTAGGTTGCATTGTGACGATGAGACTCTGTCCGGTATGATAGGCAAACAGACAGTTACAATGACATGTCTGGGCAACATATACAGCTATCGAATATGCGGCAGTGATACTATTTTATCACAGCTACCTACCAACATTAACAGCGAATGCAAGGTATGTATTAGCAGATACTTTGGACATTTTAAAGCAGTTGCTTCAGACTAAACCCCATTCACAAGGCAATACACCGCTACTATTAATCTCCAACAAACATCCCCTTTGCTAAAATAAAGTCACTTTTATTTTAACCCCCCTCCTTCTCTTACCACTTTAACAATAGCAATAGCAACAGCATAGAATAAAACTAAAACACTTAACACGGTAAATTATTACATATGAACAGAAACAATACATACCAACAAGAAAAGTCGTCAAATTGAAAACATAAAAAATTATGGAATAATAATAATAATAATAATAATATCACGGGACAATGTCACACAAATTGACCTAGTCCCAAATTAAGCCCTAAATAGGCTTGTGCTATGGGTACTAGACAACGATAAACTTACTTATATAGAGAAATATATACTTAAATACATAGAAAACATCCAAGACTCAGGAACAAATACTCGTGCTCATCACACAAATATTTGCCCTTACCGGGATTTGAACCCAGGACCCTAGCTTCGAAGGCAGGGTCACTCCCAACTAGGCTAGCGTGTCGTCAAAATACATTAAAAGTACTCGACTATACATATAGTGAAGAACATTAACGTTTTATTTGAGTAATCTTGGCAATACCGAATCTGGGGGCACTCATAAGTTGGGTTTGGATTATACGAGATACACAAAATTCTTAGGATATGATGTTGATAGTGGACGTATTAAACATATAAAGTTATTTAATTGATATCTAAAAACAAAACGATTTCGTCACGGACTCACTTACTCATGATCAGTGATCGGAATAGGTAGTGCAATTTCGGGTGAATGACCTCCAACATTATAAAGAATATGGATAAGACCCGGGATTCCGGGATTCGTATTTTTTCACAGAATATTTTCATGACATGAAATTAATTGAAGTATATGGGATAAAATAAGACTTTATGTCATTGTAATTACGACACGCTGGCTAGTTGGGAGTGACCCTGCCTTCGAAGCTAGGGGTCCTGGGTTCAAATCCCGGTAAGGGCAGATATTTGTGTGATGAGCACGAGTATTTGTTCCTGAGTCTTGGATATTTTATTTGTATTTAAGTATATATTTCTCTATATAAGTAAGTTTAGCGTTGTCTAGTTCCCATAGTACAAGCCTAGAGCTTAAATTGGGACTAGGTTAATTTGTGTGACATTGTCCTATGATTTTTTTTTTTTTTTTTTAATTACATCTTTTATTTAAAATGAAACTATTACATATTTCGTTAATTAGGTGAAAGTAGTTACCACTTAATAAGACACAGTGATGAGAAATGTAGGTAGTAGGTACAATCATATAATATAACAAAAAAAATAACAATAGTACAAAAAATATATAAATAAATAACTTTTTTGAGCTTACTGTGAGGCTAGGTCAAACTGTGTAATGTCCCCTGATATTTATTTTAAACCAAACACAAACTTAAAAACTTTTCAAAGTGAAAATCCGGGACTATAAGTTATATCCATACTAAGCTTACGCACCGAAATCCCGTGAAATTGCACTACCTATTCCGATCACTGCTCATGATAATCAAAATTCTTAGGGTATTTCTTAAGAAATCAGACTTCAGGGTCCTAAAAATCTGAAATTTGATATGTAAGCTAGTATTAGTACAAACAAATCTTAATATTGAGAAATATGATTAACGTAAATATTTTATGTCGATTTTTATGTCAACTAACAAAAAGAAGTGAAATCCTACCTAAATCATTTTCATGTAATATGTTGCCAAGACGAAACTATATGGCTTGTCAAAAAGTTATCAGATCTCACGTTGAGCCAAGCTTCTAACTCTACAAGCCTAAACTTCACAAACTCTACAAGTTGGCAAAATATGTGATTTGGATTTTCGTCACATGGGCGTCTGTTGCACACAGTCTTTTTCACCAATTCAGAGGACTTACGCTCATTACAGGCTGCCATTTGGATCCGTTGAAATTTTGCTTGGTATACAGCGAACTGACCCATTAAGTCACAGGTAGTCAAGTACAGTCGCCATCAGATATATCGGAGCGGCCGAGGTACTCAAATATTTCTGAGCAGCAATAAATTTCAATAAATTCTTTACGGTAAATAAGGTCAATAACATCTGAACATCCTATTCGCCACAAATATATGAGCAGTGGTTTTTCAATTAAATCTGAACACACAACGAGACAATAATATCTGAAAGCACAACTCGTCAAAGTTATCTGCACAGACAGGGTGATCATAAATATCTGAACATTTAAGGAAAATATACCTTAAAGCACTAGGCTTACAGTTTAAATGTAATCGTACAGATGTAATGAATTTTCCTTTTACAAAATAAGTAGGTATACAAAATATAAATCTGCGAAAAGCAACTTCACGGTCTTGTTACAAGGGATACATTTGAATAAAATATTTGGTAATTCACAAAAACGGTAACATAACTGTCATTGCATATAATTCACTGCGTGTATTTATCAAATGTAAATATGTAATATTGAAGCTGCCAAATTAAAAAACGTACGAATGCTTTGCAATATTTCATCCACTATATTGTGTCAATCACCATGGCCTAGCGGTTTAGTAATTAGAAATCATAATTATATACCGTTGCGTCAGGGTTCAAATCCTCAATTGTGCTTATTTTTTGTATTTTATTAAGAATTCATG
This sequence comes from Acleris holmiana, assembly GCA_949316455.1. Classification (NCBI taxonomy): domain Eukaryota; kingdom Metazoa; phylum Arthropoda; class Insecta; order Lepidoptera; family Tortricidae; genus Acleris; species Acleris holmiana. The sequence goes on from OX438762.1 coordinate 76,953,049, forward strand.
TTCTTCGATATATTGGCGACTGTACATACAATCCGCTAATTTAGATAAATACTGTGACATTAAAAAACAACACATGTCATGACCGTTCATATTTGGTGAAGACAGATTTGTGGAATCTGTGACCTAAAATATATGCGTCGAAATGCATTGGTTGAATACAAATGCCTTACGGTTTTCAGCGCAACTCTGATAGTCGAGTTTGATCAAAATACTGAAATAGGATAATGTATAGCATACCTACATAAGTATAGTTTTGAGTGTCGGTCGTCAACAGGTAACCTGCTCCCTGAACCCATGGCGCCTATTGCAAATATGCGAAGAATGGAAGTCGTTCGGCACGGAGACGTGCCGAGCCAGGAAAAAGGTCCAAGACCGTCTGCCCACTAACCTATCTTTAATTGGTCACACCCAGCTAACTTCGACAATCTCCGAAAATGAATGCGTGTATTCAGAGTTATCAATAATTAATATCGCCGATGGTAAGTATCTATTCGTCTTAATAGAGTTTTCGAGTGGTCACCACATAGGTATATGAACCAGACTTTAACAACTTCTCACTGTATGACAGTTCTGCAGATATTTTTTTATTTTTTCTAAATTGTTTACATTATAAATATTAATAAGGACTGTATCTAAAAGAAAGTAGACAACTTTTCGACTGCATAAGTTTGTCCACAGACGTTCAAGAAACAAATAGGTTTTACTAAATTATAAACCTATTTCTTAACTATTCTTAAAATGAAAATACATTAGACATTCCATCATATCTGTCAAAATGGGGAGAATCGCGTTAGAAGTGAGAAAAAATATTTTGGACGATTGGTGCAAAATTAAAGGGGTAACTATAAGAAAGCTTGCTAAAAAGTATAATTTTAGCCCTGCAGGTATTCATAAACTAATTACTAAGTTTGGTACCACTGTCACCTTAGAATATCTCCCAAAATCTGGGCGAAAACGAGGCCCTTCGGACCCAGAATTGCAGAAAAGAGTCGTTCAAATGTTTCATCGAAAACCGACTCTGTCTATTCGGGATGCTGCTCGTAAAGCAAAAACTTGTATTGGAATGACCCAGCGGATTAAAAAAAGGTGCAACCTGAAGACATATAAAAAACAAAAACAGCCCAAACGTGATGAAAAGCAGTCAATTGCTGTACGAAAACGTACAAGAAACTATGACCGAGTTCTTACTAAAAAAGTACAGTGTCTCGTAATGGATGACGAAACCTATTGTAAATTTGATTACAAAACTCTACCTGGCCCACAATTTATAACAGTCTCGGCAAGTAAAAAGGTTTCTCAAAAGGATAGGTCCATCAGTATGGAAAAATTTGGAAAGAAAATTCTAATTTAGCAAGCAATTTGTCAATGCGGGCTGAAATCAAAACCTTATTTCGCCACGGGAATTATAAACGCCCAAGTTTACCGCGACGAATGCTTACAAAAGAGGTTGCTGCCTTTTATCAAGAAGCATTCCTGATGCCTACATTATTTTGGCCAGACTTGGCCGCCTGTCATTATTCGAAAGTGAATAGAGAGTGGTATAAAGCCAACAAGGTAAATATAGTAGAGAAAGACATGAACCCGCCTAACTGTCCGGAAGTCCGTCCTATCGAAAGATACTGGGCCATTATGAAACGATCTCTTCAAAAAAATACCAAAGCTGCTCCTTCCCTTGCTGACTTTAAGAAAAAGTGGAATAAGGCTTCCGAAAACGTGACCACAAAAGTCGTCCAAAACCTGATGCAGAATATCAAGAGGAAAGTCAGATTGCAGGCAAAGTAGGGGCACGGCAAATGGTTTCTCCGAAAGATTATTGTTATTTAGTTAATATATTTTTTATTTACTTTTGTTATTTCTCAAAAACACGATCTAATTATATAGCTAATAAACCTAGTAGTTGTCTACTTTCTTTTCGATACGGTCCTTAATATTAGAGAACAAAGTGTAAGGGACAAAAAATAAAAATCGTCAAGGTCAATTTTATGGGACAGTTATAAAAAGTAGAATCACCTCTTCAACTTGTCTAGCTTGCACTAGTTCTTTGGTCCTTCTCCAGACAAGGAAATCAATCGCAGTTAGATCTGGGGTTCGAATGGGCCATTAAATAGGTCCATATTCTCACGGTCCATGCGTTCGGGAAAGCCATATTCAGGTGTTCCCTAACCGTCAATCTCCAATATGCTGGGCAGCCTTCCTGCTGAAATACGATCATTCGGTCTTGTTCCCATATTATTACTTCACTTAGTAAAATCCTGGCAAATCGTTACTTATAAATTGAAGGTAGTTATCATCGTTCAAGTTCAAGTTCGTTGTCTGGCAAGTAGTGCAGCCTAATCAGCCAGCGGCCAATAAACTTCCTTTTGAAAATACAGGCCGTTTTAACCTCGGGTTCAAATCTAGGTCTGATCGACTGTGTAGTTGTGCAAGTTAATCTACTCCCTGGTAAACTTCAGTCCAAAGAATGCTTTTCAAAAATTGTTGTGTTCAACATAACTGTGAAGTAAAAAACGACAAAACTGCACACGTCTGGCATAATAACCATGTTCAAGACCTTGAAACAAATTGAAAATTGTCGGTGCTGAATAATTGATAATGCAAATGTAGGTAATTGTTATTTGTTTTGGTTGATATTTTTGCATTGCTAAATCGAAAAATTAATGAAAACCAGCGTTTGGACTATTTAGTTTACCCATACATGTTTAGGTTTAGCATAATAAAAAGAAACACTTAAACACAAACAACAATTCCTTGCACTTGAGTGTATTAGAAAGCAAGTTTTCCTTCCCTTTTTTGACCTGACCACACTTTTCAAATGCTGATTCTCAGCGTCTCAGCTATTTTCCGTATGCTCGTAGTGGGATCATCATCTAATGCAGCGAAAATCGTTCCTTTACAGCAACGTTGTGTTGTCTGACGTTAATTCCAACTACTTGGTGAGTTGTTTTTCCTGTCTTCCGAAAATGTTGGTATGTGTAAGGAAAAAAAACACTCAATTAGTTCTGCCGTAGGTATGCCAATAAATTATGAAGTATTCTTCATTGCTGTTTGTACCCATGTCAATAAAAGTCAATAATAACAATGACATAATCGTGTTATTAATAAATAACTGACACACAACGTAATAGCCGAATGCCTATCTCTCTTTAATGAAATCAATAATTAGTCTATGATTGGAGTATGTAATTAGCCGATAAGTTGGGTCATTGAGCGAAATGAACTCAGAATGAGTAAGTTGCAAAAAGTCTGGAAATTGAAATAGTCCGTAATATTAGAATACCTTATTAGTCGAAAGTCATATTAATTAGCGTAAATATGTCACCGTATGCTTCATACTAAGGCTGCTCCACTTTTTTTAAAGTTGGCGAGTCGGTTCTGACTTTTTTGATGGCTACTGACGGTTCTGGTTGGTCTGAAGACTACTTAAAGTGTACTCTTCTGAGAGGCTTTTTCAGATTTATCGGTTTGGAGTGATTTTACAGCTACTGTTATGAATAAAATCGCGTTATATTTTATCGAAAAATTATATAATTCAATGGAACCTATCCTAGATAAGACAGCCATGGAGACAAAATTACAATGTTTTTTTTTACATCGAAATTATTGGTACAAAATGGTTATTTTGCGGTAAATCAAGGTTACTTTTTTATATGTATGTAGTAAAGGTTATAAAGGGTGTCCCAAAAAGGACGCAAGATTTGAAATTGATGAAAAACACTTTTTTTTTTCGTTATAATATATTTGTATATAAAATCTTGAAAACATAAAATAGGGTTATTTGTGGAATAATACGTCAGGCAAATGTCCTCCGAGGCTTTGCTGGCACATACGCACTCTTTTGTCAAAATTTTCTATGACCATTTTGCATAGATGCGGCTGAATTTCTCCAATGCAGCGTCGAATTTCCTCTTTTAAAGCATGAGTGGTTGTGGGCTTATTGGCATAGACTTTAGACTTTAAAAAACCCCATAAAAAGAAGTCTAAAGGCGTTAAATCGCAAGATCTAGGGGGCTAATTCTGATCACCGAATCGAGAGATCACACGACTAGGAAATGTTTCATGCAGTAATTGCATCGTTTCTCTGGCTGTGTGGCAAGTGGCCCCGTCTTGTTGAAACCACATTGTTTCCACATCGATATCCTCTAATTCGGCTAGAAAAAAACCTTGTTATCATGTCGCGATATCGAGCTCCATTAACAGTAACTGCTTGACCGGCCTCATTTTGAAAAAAATATGGTCCAATAACGCCTCCAGCCCAAAATCCGCACCACACAGTGACCCGTTGTGGATGCATTTGTTTTTGAACAATCACATGTGGGTTCTGTGAGCCCCAAATGCGGCAATTCTGACGATTAACAAAGCCATCGAGTTGAAAATGTGCTTCGTCGCTAAAGATGATTTTGTTTGAAAAATCTGCATCCCTGTTTTGGCGGTCGATAATCCATTCAACGAACTCTCTTCGCTGTCCATGATCATGAGGCTTCAGTTCTTGTGTTATTTGAACTTTGTAAGCATGGAGATGCAGATCTTTAGTGAGTATACGCTGGAGAGAGCTTCTTGAAATTTGCAATTCTTGTCCACGATGCCTAATGGATGTTCCTGGATATTCACGGACATTCTGATGCACTGATTCGATATTGCCATTTGAACGGCTTGTTTTTGGACGACCAGTGGAATGAACATCATGAATTAATCCACTCTCCCTGAATTTTGCAACCAATCTGCTCACAGTTGATAAAGTCAAGTCAATATTCCGACCATATTTTGCACGGAATTTTCGAACCGTACACGCCAAACTTTCATTACTTTTGAAATATTGTTCAATAATAAAAACGCGTTGATCTTTCGTATAACCCGGCATTTTTACAAATCCTAAACATTCAGCTGTCAAAAAGTTTTTTTTTTAGGGTTGCCAGCACAAAAATACAAAAATGGCGGCAAATTGAAATCTTGCGTCCTTTTTGGGACACCCAATATTTAAGTTGGGGTTTTTTTCATTAACTGTGGGCTTAATTTGATTTTTACAAGTTTTTTTTTTAAATTACCTTTAAATTACAATTCAACACTCTTGTCCTCTCATTCTACGCCTACGCTCTCAGGGAGGACGTATTTCGCTTTGTCGCGAGCTTATCGCGATTTAAACCTTGATTATCATCTACAATTATTTCCATCTTGAATTTCCAATAAAATCGAGAAATGACCATCATGACGAATTTAAAAATGCATCATTCCCATATCTACTTAAAGGTCTCCATTTCTACAGGTTCCATTTGTTTAGAATCTCTCTGTGAGAAAGTCTCTAGGATCTCATTGCTACATATTTAAATGCCTATTTTTGCTGAATATTAATTAACTAGCGACCTGCCCTCGCTTAGCTTCGGGTAAGATAAGAAGATATGACATTATATAATCAATACGTTTTATATACTTACCCCAGGGGCATTTAGAGTTTGTCTATTAGTAAAGAAGACATTCTAAGATCCAAACTTTTTTGTACTGGGGTATTTAACGTTCATCTCTATTAAATAAAATGGTTAAGACATTCTAAGTTCCAGACACTATGCCATGGGGGATTTTGAATTCTAACATTCTTAGATCCACGTTTTACTATTGAGGCATTAGCATTCATGTCTTTATAGTTACTAAGAAGACATTTAAAGTACAAAGAAAGTGTTTGTTTACAGATTCAGATCATCAGTCTAGCTGCAGCAATGAGACGGCGTTTCAAATACCATGTGAAACAAGATGTGATAACAATATGGTAGGTTTTTTGTTAACTGTTTTAGGGTTCCATACCTGAAATGGAAAAAGGGAACCCTCATAGGATCATTCGCGTGTATTTCTGTCTTACTTCGAAACTGCTAAATCGATTAAGAGACAAATATTAATTTAATTGTTTAAAGTGTTTAAATAAATAGGCAAAAATTTACCATTCCCCCGAAACAACAAGGCCTAACCACCTTCTAAATCCCAAAAATAACTTCTTTTCAAATGCACCATGAAGGTCAGTCAAACTGAAGTGAGATATTGGTTAAAAAGTTCGTGGGAGGCCGACTTCAGTTTAACTTACCTATAAGCATTTGAAAATAAGTGATTCTTTGGGTTTTTGAAAGCGGTTTTTTTTTGTTTTATAATGTTTTATTTTTTATCATACCGTTTTGTGATCAGATCATAATATACTGTTCTATCGTCCCACATCTCAATTAAATAGAAACAAGCAACGCCGAGGGCAGTTCATAGTCATATGTTTAAACCATTTGAAGGTGCTTTGTCATAGTCGCTCAACTATCTTAATCGACTTATCTTACCGCAACCCTTATAGTTGAGGAGTTCCGGTGACCATCATTGGTCATCATCATCAGTTCGACTTCACTGAATGATACTTTTTGAATGCAAATTATTTGCTAGACTTGTCACTGAAAATACTAAAATTGCTAAAATGTATTCCTATAATATTTGAGTAGTTTCCTCAATTTCTCCAAGATTCCATCATCAAATCATGACGTGCTGAAAATGGATAGAAAGTATACCCAAAGAAACAAAAAAAAATTTTTAGTTCTGTCCAGCGGTCTTTGAGTAAACACATAGGTACGTAAAAAAAATAAAAAATACCCCGATGAATGAGAACGTCCTCCATTTTTTAAAGTGGGTTAAATAGTTATTTATCAATATATTACAGGAAAACCTTTAAGATGGTATTTAAAGTAACATGAAATAAAACTCAAAACATACGCAACCCTCTCCACACGAGTTGAAATCGCTCTTGTCCAGTTTTTTTGTTGGTTCTTCCTTCCCGCCATTGGTGGCAAGCGTCGCAGATTGTGCTTACGTATTACATTGTGTAATATAATGAGTTAATGAGGGTCGTGGATGGAGGCCAGGAGCAGACTTTGGTTAGGTCAATGATAACGCTAGTTGGTTATGCGTAGGAGAACCTTTATTCCATATAGTATAACTATAATATACACGTGAGTTTGCGCTGAGACGAGCAATATGCGTTTTCTGTAGCAGTAAACTATTATGTTACTTTACAACACTAAAAGTGGCGAATTGCCATACTTCCATATTTTTTTCAAGAGGTGAACCCGATGTATGATCTTGTAAATATTTGTTTTATTGGTCTTTTATGTATTTCAGTTATACGAGTTATTTCTAGCAGCGTCAGACAGTACCACGATAACCACGCAAAGTACCAAGCAGCTGGTTTACTTATTTATCCTGATGATATACGGTTGGGTTGGGCAGATAATGGTTTTGACTTTAGCTGACGTTCTGTATTTCAATCTTGCTGGTAAGTTACTTGATGTTTACGACCTTTATTTGGTATTCTTTTCAAATACTGAGCTAACTGTAGACTTAACACACGATATAATAATTATTACTAAGTGTCTTTCTCTTGGGTATATATAATTTATGGTGGTTAAAGGCTAGATGATTTGCATGTTCATTATGTTTTGTAAAAGTCAACTTCTTAATTTAGCGTACCTACTACAAATTGTTGGTGTAGCTCTTACAATTTACGATTAAAAAGGAATCTATGGGATCTATGAAATATTTGAAATAATTCAAAAGTTGTATGTAATCTTTATTCTAATTATTTCCTATCAGGTCAAGAAGTACCCCAATACGGCAAACAGCGCCTCTGGGGCTCAGTGGGCCGGGGAATATCCACTCTCCTCACAGGCTTCTTGATCGATGCATTCAGTGACGGCGAATACAAAGACTACGCCGTCGCCTTCGTGCTTATGCTCGCGTTTATGACAGGAGACATCATCGTATCCTGCTTCCTAAAGGTTAGTTAACGGTCAGACCATGCAAGCTTAGTCTTCCGAACAGTTATGACTTGGGACAAAAGAGCTTGCAACTGTCTTTAAGGCCGGCAATAAACCAATAGGCTCTTCTTGAGCTGCTAGCTCTCAGGTACTTAGCTACTTAATTGTGATGAGACGAATCTGGTGACCTAACAAACACGCCGTTAACCTCCCTCTCTAAAGTATCGATAATATGGCAATGGAATGGATTTTTTGGGCTGCTGTAGAATTATGTCAAAGTGACGTCACCAAAAATTCATTGATTTCATTAATTCATTCATTCGCTCTATTAGTCATATAGTATTATCGGTTTTTTGGGTTTTATTGAACTTGACTTTTTTACAATCCTGCACAGCACTGCACAGAAATAAATTTGGTTGACGCTACAGTAGGTTTTCGAGCTAATTAAATGAAACATGACAGCGTCGCCAACCATCTGCGTAAAATCGGCACAGTTGTTTCGGAAACTAATTTTATATTGAACTTCTCCGCGTCTTTTATTCGCTTGCATGCTGTACGATTACTTTACTTGATGAGCCTTTATCTGAATAATCTGTTTTTTTTTTCAGAATGAAACCACCAAAACGTCAAAAAGCATTCAGACTGATGTCGACACTCGGATCTTTTCAACGCCCTATGGTATATTTATCTTTTGGGCCGTAGCAGTCGGTATATGCTCAGGAGTATGGCAGTTCCTATTGTGGTATTTAGAAGATATCGCAAGTTACAAGGACCCCTTGCAATCCAGATGCAATGGATTAGTCTATATAAAAACACTTCAAGGTCTCGTGAGCGCAATACAGGCTTTCTGTGGAGAGCTACCGTTCGTATTTGGTGAGCCAATTGATTTTAAGTGAAACAATTGCAAGCATATGTTGTGCAAGTAACCTTTCTATCTCTTCGCTACTACTTCCCTAAAGCATTCTCTTTGTAGTTTTTTTCATGATTGGCAACGTGTAGTTTTAAGGCTGGATCCGGTTATCATATCATATACCTACATAAGTTTATAATAATGAATGAATACTAGCTGTTGCCTGCAACTTCTTCCACGTAGAAATCGTTATTTATCGCTCTTGGAAATTATATACCTCCGTCAGATACTAGTCGGCCTTCACCTATCTCAAGCAGTTTCTGAGAATACGAATCTGACTCTTTCATCGCTGAGTAACTGGACTCGCTTTCATAATTGCTTTAATTTCGTCTGATGCAGTGCCACGCCCAATGGAAAGTCCTCTACCAGGAATAAAACCACTCCACCTTTTAACTTTCGATGGCTGTGTGTGTTTCTCATGTAGACAACAATCACAACAATCGTGTTTCTGTGACATACATAATGCGCCTGTTCCACACAATCAGCTTGCACTGTTGCGAGGAGGCGCCGGGTATGTCTTATTTAATCTGTGGCCGCCGGTGCTCTTACTGATTTTGCACGTTGGGGTTTTTTTACTCGCCAGACTAACTTATCGTCTAGACTTTTAGATTAGGACGTAATCAAATACGCCTATCGCTTAGCAATGTTGCACCGATTCCAGAGGAAGCCACAGCTAATGCGACATTATAACCCTGCTAATTACTGCTAGGAGCATATTAATCACTCTAACGGGTGATAACAAAAAAAACGAGAAATTTGAAAAAAATAATTACAGAATTTGAAATCAAACTTAAATATTTGAATGTGGCCCATGGTCAGCTGTTCGACGGAGTTTGGTCAAAATGGTCGCACAAGAACGCTGGACGGCAATCTTATCCATTTTATGTACACAAACAAGCTTTTATCCTCTTTATCAGCTGAGTACAATTTTCGGCTCTCCAATTATTCTTGTACACCAATGAACTCAAATATCCGAAAAAATCTTCAATTGGCCGACATTGAGGAAGATTTGTTGGGTTGCGGTGTTTTCGTACAAATTCGATTTTTTTGGAGTCCAGAAAACTGAGTGTTTTTTTTGCATAATGCGATGACGCCTTATCCGGCCAAAACACATACTTGCCATCACAGTGATATTTCTGAATAAACGGCACTAATATTTTCTTCAAGCATTCGTTTTGGTATACATTTTGATTAACGGCTAATCCACTAGGTTTGAACCACAGTTTTGAAACTCCTCTTTCGGAAATCACGACATACAGCATAACCTTTTGCTCAAACTTGTGTTACAGTTTGAATTTGTATTTTTTATTCGAAGGTGTGGTAGAACTGTTGCTTGTGTAGTATCTATCATTTCCCTGGATGTGAAATTTGCTGAGGGGAAAATAACTTTCATCATCTAAAATGAAGCTTTTCCCAGCGTAATTTCGGGTCATCCGGCGACATTGGGTTTTAATGGCCGAAATTTGTTTTTCTGTATATTATGGTGCCCTCACCTTCTTCCGGCATACTATTCCAACCTTCTTTAATGATTTGCAGATACGGTTGACTACAATTAAAAAAAAATCGCAGCATCCCGTTGGCTCATTCTGTCTGAATCATTAAATTGGGTATGAAGCACTTTTAGGCGTCGTTTGGTCATTATCTTTGCCGGCCTGCCACTGCCACTTTTACGAGTTGTAGTCTGAGATGCTAAAATTCTATACACAGTAGAAACTGTTACATTCTCTTGAGTAAAATGGTTCACTGTAAACTTTTTCCCCATCTTTAAATTTGAATGATAAAAATTTACAATTCGTTTTCTCAAGGTTTCTTGTTTAGGTACTATTTTTGACAACAGTAAAACAAACGCAGAAAAAAAAAGTGACTACCATCACGAAAGAGGTAACACAACAACATTACATACCGCCTTTTTTATTTATGCGGCCAGTATTCTTTTTTACAGAGAGTGATAGGTATTCTCGTTTTTTTGTTATCACCCGTTACACCTGTTATAATATTTTGTGATAATAGTCTTTTTGCTCGGATAGCAGATTTGGCTCGGTTACGCTGACGCGACGAGAGCGTCTTATATATTAGTTTACCTTAGCCCTCTGATCAAATGGTTTGCCAACTCTCTTCACGAAGTTTATCTTTGAAAATTGTTGTTAGTTTGTCCTCGATAAGTCTCGGTGCTTCATTGAAACAAAGATCATTGCTGACTTGATTCGCTTAAACAACCCTGTACAAGATATCCTCCCGGACGTCATGACATGACACATAGCGGCGACGTTTCAATGGGGCGTTCTAGCAGCGAGCCGCAAAAGACCTTCTCACCAATCTCACCGTCGTACCTTTATAACTAAATAGATACATAGATTTTCTTAAAAAATGTATACTTAAGCAGGCAGGAGAAAATCCATAAAATAATGGGATTTTAATTTCCAATTATAGGGATTCTTAGTGGACTTATATCCTTCGAAATCATAGTATCAACCAAAAGTGGCCGCGAAAATGTGTATTTTGATTGACCCAAATGAATGACATTTAAATTGGATACAATTTAAATATACATAAAAAATATCGAATCAATCATGGTTAACTATTTCGGCTATAATGCCAAATAAAAGTTATATGTACGCTGCCGCGAAATGTTTTTAAGAATAATTCAGGAGAAAAATATCATGATGCATTTATTCTTGTCTAACTCTTAACAACTCGTTTGCAGCGCGCGCCGAAAATAGCTCTCAGTTGGCATATTTTTTTCCAACTTACTTAACACTAATAATTTAATTTAACCAACTAACTTAATATTACCTAACTTTATAAATTGTTGCCTTTGTTGTTAATCTGATAAATCTTTATTCCTATTTTAATTCGTTTAGCAATTTTAGCGTAAAGACCTAACAAACAAAGTCACAAACTTTTTCATTTATAATATTAGTAGGATAAGGAGGATTAAATAGCGTTATTTTTTTTTGTCTAAAACCTGCAGGTCTTGGTTCCATACTCGTACAATATTACATACATACATACATAACGTCACGCCTTCATTCCCGGAGTGGGGTAGGCAGAGCAACAGAATACCAACAAATCTAAACTTGTTGATAATTCTGTAACCACATTTTGCATAGTCAGGCTAAGATGTTTACCAGTGTATTAGTGACAGGTTGCAAGCCCATCGCCTAACAGTACCACAAGTCTTTATTTCCTTAGTCGCCTCTCACGACATCCACGGGAAGACATGGAGTGGCACTATTCTAACCCGGCAACCACACGGGGTCGTACAATATTAACTAATAAATATAACCTATAAGTGCGAAAATGTGTTAATTTGTTTTATCTGTCTTCACGATTCAACACATTCAATTGATGTGAAATTTGATACCTACTATACCGACACCGGGTACTTAATAGCCAGGATAATTACACAGTTCCCGATGGAATAGTGAGAACTACTTCTGCGTCGATGTAGTTGCGGGCAAAACTAGTATTTTTTTAATTATATACCATTCTAGGGTTACCTACATAGGACGATTAGACCACACCAATGATATTACCTGCAGAGTATAGATGCTCGTATGTTATGTTCCTACTAAATTGCGTTTGAAAATAGAGAAACTACATGTTCAATTGTTTCACTAATGATCAATAGACAAATACGTAAAACACGTGAGCTAGAGAGATAGCCTATCGTTGACTTTTTGGCGTAAACAGAGCAAGAGTGGTTAATTGGGTCTTTTATGAATCGCGTATGTTACTGCCGCGCCCATGTTGAAACATGGGCGCGGCAGTAACATACGAGTATCTACTTCCTGTTTATATGTAATATCATTGGGCCACTCTCACATATTTACTTGTTAACTGAGTGACTGACTATTTCTATAGACAGATTTGGCTCTATGTGATTTAATTTAAAAATACCTTTGTCTCTCGTTCTCATTCTTATTTACTCACAATATTTTTTCTGCCTTTTTCTTACTTGTAGGTTTCATAAATCGATTAGGCCACCTCAACGTAATGAGCATAATGCTGGTGGCTTTTGGCGGACGTTTCATCCTCTACTCATTCCTGACGGTGAACCCTTGGTGGATTTTACCTATTGAACTCATGTATAGTGATACCAGCGGAATCTTTTACTATATGATGGCACCCTATACGAATGAAGTATCGCCATCCGGCGCAATAACTACTGTTCTGGTAATAAATTAGCAATCCATTTGACAGTCCTAAACTAAATGCTTTTTGCCCGTAACACATATTCGGCATAGTTCCGAATTTACATTAGGTAGGTGACCGAATTCGGTGTAACCGGACTCGTTATTTAGTATAAATAAATGTTTAAATATACTAAACACCGTCTTCAAAATGCAAGAAATAACTTCTTTTAAAGTTATAGGTTAGGTCAGTTCAACTGAAGTTGGCGTCCTTCTATATTTTTAACCAAAAGTTGAATTCAATTGGACTTATTTTAGTTTTTTAGTTTTTTAATAGATTTATTTTATTTAAAATATTTATTTTATTTCATACCTTTTGGTGATCTCTGATCATAATAGTACTGTTTTGTCGTCCACTTATATTTATTACGTCCAATAAACAAGCCGAGTCACAGACTATGCAGTAAATAACAATCCAGTATGCGAGCAAGGTAAAAAATTTAAAAATCGCCAAATCGAAAGAAAGTATAACGCGTCCGCACCGTACGAGAGATGTTGACTGAACTTTGGCTGCCATGTAAACCTATCCGATGCGTTTTTGTGACTCATTTCGCTGACCATTCGCGTGCTTTTTAATTTTTCTAGTACTAACTTGTTATCTTGGACGCAGTATAGTTCGAAACAAACAAAAAAAAACTAGCGCATTAATCTGTTTTTATAATCTTATTTTCAGGGTTCGATTGGTGTCGTGGCCGAAGCTGTGGGCGCATCGTTAGGCAGTTCAGTTGGAGGCTATCTGTTGGAGAAGCTGCGCGGTCAGACCTACCTATTCTTTGGAATTGGTTCTTTGGTGTCTTTTGTACTTATGATAGGACTCCAATCATGTATCAAGCACAATGGCCATACCCAAGGTAACAAAAATTCAGCCACAAGCGGCACATAATATACTCTTACGGCCGAACCCTATATTCAAACCGCGGATAGATAAGGCTTACTTCGGGTTGAAATTTGACATTTGCCCATACAAAATGTGTCAAATATTTAATCCGAAGTAAGGCTATATGTCCGCGGTTTGAATATAGGGTTCGGCCGTTAGTCTATCATTACAAAAACCATTAATGACCAAGGCTCAAAAAATGCGCGTTATTTCTAAATACTATCCCCCTTACTTATGAACGTGAAATAAGCTTGGATTAGTTTATGCCATGCTTTGTCACTTTCTGTCAGATGCAAATGTCACAATTACAGGTAAGGACAAAGCATGGCATAAACTATTCCAAGCTTATTCCACGTTCATAAGTAAGGGGGTAGAACATCTCTCTTATAACCGCACTCAGAGTCAGTTAATGACGATTCAGTCGTTCCTTGGTGACGATTTTTTATATACAAGTTTGGAAAACGAACGAGGTTATCGTGTTTGAAATGTCTGTACGGCTGTTACTCGTAGCTACCTACTACAATTCGCGTTCATACTTTTTGGGTAAATGGAACTATATGTCTGTTAGTTTAAGTTTATGATATTACTTTTGTACGTAACTGATTGTTTCCTAAACAATAAAAAAAAAACAAATGTTTCGATTGGTCGAACTGCTCTTTTGCTCGGCCTGCTAACAGTGTTAACCACCTAGTCAGGCAATCCCTTACTTTCCGCGCCTAGGCAATAATGTACTATTACTGCTTTTGTCTTTACAGAACTAGACCCAAGGAATACCAAGGCACGAGATAAGAAGGAGCACAAACTAGTATGACTAAAGAAGTTATCCAACATTGGAAAGATTTTATTTACTTATTTTTTCCACGTGTTATAGTTCCTACGTTTCTAGGGCATATTATTCAGTACGTGACATAATGAAGAACATACATTTGACTTAGGGCTGTAGAGCTATCAAATACCTAGCCAATGTTAACCATGGAGAGGAAGGTACCGAAGGCTCACTAACTTTTTTCCGTTAAGTTGCTAACTCATAGTTCAATTGTTGTTATGTCATAATCTCTATAAATTGTGTATTCATTTACACAAAAGTAAAGCGCTCTTTGATTTTAATATAATACTTTAGTTTATTATAAATCACAATAAAAGTAATGGACGCTCGGCTCCTTCTTAAGACCTGCCTTCGTGCTCAATTTATAGGTATTGATCAGTTCTTCCACTCCGATCGACTAAACCGATCAACCAGTTGGAACAGAATGGAACTCCTCTAGCCACTTATTCCTATCGAACCAACTGGTTGATCACATACATATTTTGTTAAAAAAATATTACCAACAACACAACAAAAAAAAAAACTATTCAGTTAAACCTTTCTTGTTAGTGTTAACATTATGCTAGCATAGAGGCATTCCATCTTAGTCCTCAGGATTGGCAATTGGATTAAATATATTTTTTTATAAAATAAAAAGTCTTTAATTCTTTCTATAAATATTCAAATACAACAAAGCACCAAATAATGTTAATGCATAACCATAATGTTAATCGGGACACTGGCTTCATGCCCTTCCTTCTAGGAACCTCGGGTCACTTTTGAATAATAATTGTTTGAGAATTGCCATCTGCCTTCGACTCGGCCTGAAAATTTGTGAACCTCATCCTTGTAGCCGCTGTTCTCAGCCCGTGGATGAGCTGGGTCGTCACGGCCTTTGCTGCCAGATGAGTGCCGGCCGATTTTTTAGGCATGCGTCGCTCAATGACCTTGTCCGTCGGGCCCTTATTTCTGTATCTATTCCCTCAATTCTGGAACCCCCAGGTTTGTCGTTTTCGGATGGAAAGAGGCCCGACGGATGTACTCTAGTGCCGTGGCATCTGGGACGGCCTTTAACATGGGACTGTACGTGTGTAGACACGTTAGCCTCGTCTCATGTTCAAGGCTCCGCTGGCACTCCTGAATATGCTTCTGACAATGCCCAAATTCTTAAACGCCGCAAATACGCCTTTTTAATTTCAAATTACGTATTTGCGGCCCTCGCCATTGAAACTTTTGGTCCGTGGTCTTCTGACTTGAAAAAATTCGTCAAGGAGGTGTCAGAAAAACTGGTGCATGTCTGTGGCGATCCTCGGGCCGGTTACTTTTTTGCCCAAAGGCTGAGTCTAGCGGTGCAGAGAGGAAACGCTGCGAGTGTCTTAGGCTCGATGCCACAAGGGAGTTCGTTGGAGGGGTTCGATTTGTTTTAATTTATTTTTATTTTAGTTAATATTTGTATTTTATGATATGTTATGATGTACATTTGTTGTGTTGAAATAAAACCATTAAGCACCAAAATGAAACCTTATCTTAACTTTTCAAGAGCATGTCCGATTGATATTTCTTCAGTTATTAATTGCATCATAGTTTGTCGTATAAAATCATCTCATTGTACATATTTATTTCTACGCTTGCTTGGAATCCTAGTTTTCATATATTTCTCAGTATCAGAAATAACATTTAATAAACGCAACAATGCTACGTTTTTATTTAAACGTTTATTTAGTGCGGCGTGAAACGATTCCAAAACGTTGTTTGTCCGATGCCTAAGACCAAAAACGCTGATAAAGTTAAGAGGCTTCTTAAGTAACCGTCCTACGTATGCCATAAATTTAGGCATTTTCAAATTAAGTAATGTTTTCGTATTCTGTCGTTATATATAGCCACGCTTTTGATGTCCATTCTATAGGAAAACGTGGTAAACTCGCACATAGTCCCACAATTCGTTTTTCATCCTTCCGTTTGTGTTTGAGTATTTTTCCCATACGCCACATGTTTCTCACCCAATGGTAATTGCAACCTTTTATAATTGTATTTGGATACACTTTGAGTACAGCGTTCCATAGGGCGATCTCGAAGTCACAATGTTTTATGTTTATGTCCAAATCTGGTAATTGCGACTTGACCATTTCGAAAACGATATTATAGGTAATCTGTTTTTATTTGGCATCAGAACATAAAGTAAAGGTCTTGTGTTCACCGAAAATTCAGTGCTGCCGAAATCACCGTGAGAGCTCAAAAGTTGGTAAAATGGCTTGGGGCAACTGCAAAAAGTGGCATCCGCAAAAACTCTTTTGTTTTCTTTATCAGTGTTCTTGATTCTTCAGAACAAAACACGATAGTACGGATTTTCCATCATAATCGCTTAATACCAACTCGATAAATATTTTAGGCACTTAAAATAAAATGCCTTTAAATTTGTAAAAACTTATTTCTTTGCAACTACTGCTTTATTTCTTGCATCATAAAGTCCACTTTTTAAGTTTAGAAACTTGGTATTTCTGTAACAAAATTAAGCCCTTGTTCTTGCATGTCTATTTTTACTTTTTTGTAAAGTGTTGGAATGGGAATATCCGTTTCTGTCACCTTCCTTTTAAAAGCACTATTTTCTTTAATCAAAAAGTTTTTTGAGGTATCCATTACACACTGATGTACTCTTTTAACCCGAACACTGTTGTTCTGAAAACAATACAGAACATTCAAGTAACAGTATTTAAAATTATTACAAGAATTATGCCATTCTTAGGTTTCTTTCTTACTGAAAAGGAATACAAATTATATAAACCAACAGCAGTATTATGATTACAGTACAGGCAGAAAAACTTTTTTCCCGTTGTTATTACATTTTGCTGTAGAATAGACTTACTTTTATAGTTATAGTTCCCTTGCATTTTTGTTTCTTGTAGTTTGTGCACCTAAAATAACATGCTCCACTTTTACAGACCCGGACTTTAGAATAGTGATAATGATCATAAAGGATTATTTTTCCGCCGTTTTATTCACACACCTCCATGTTGGAGTTTATCCACAAACATATAATAAATATACTCAGTGTAGGAGAATAGTCTTGCAACTCAAATATGACTCAATGCATATTGACAATGACATATTTATTAGTTTTTTATTTACTTATTTATTGCAAATGGCCAACACCGGTAAGTAAAGATGGTTGTATAGACAGGAAACATAAGTAAAAAAAAATCCTATCGAACCAACCAAATAGTTGAGCCGTTGGGATAGAAAAATAGTTGCCCTGTTTCAGTTGGTCTGTTTAGATGATCGGAGTGGAAGAACAGGTTTTGATAAGTGAGACATTCAGTACAAAACAAATCTGCACTGGGAAAAAAGTTGAGTGTGGGAAGTATAGGGCCTGAATGGGTTCGTAATGCGAAGTTGCCTGACTTAAGGTACGGTTTAGGTGTTGCGGAATGTCAGTTCCCATATCCGTTTGTACCTTCAGCAACACAGTTAACTGATAAAAAATCGAATGCCATATGATAGGTAATTTAGTCTTCTATCGAATGACATAATTTTTAGAGGTGGGGATGGGTATTTCTCGTCATTGTGGGCCATAACAATACCCCCCTCTAATTAGCTCGTTAGTGCACGTACTGATTGTGCCTCATCATTAGGTATAAAACCATTTTGTTTCATTGTTTTTACATCATTTGTTTATGATACGTCATCCTGAACACGTCTCTGCTCGATTCTATTGGAAAACTTTGAAGAAACATGCATACTACCACGTCTGAAGCCGCCCAAGCAGTTGCTCTGTTGCAAGCAGGGTTGGGTCAACGTGAAGTGGCCCGACAACTGAACCTGACGCGATCGTCAGTCCAACGAGTATTACAGAGGTTCCAAGCGACTGGTGCTTTCTCCAGAAGACCTGGTACTGGCCGGGAACGCTCTACCTCTGAACAAGATGACCGCTTCATTGTTGTCAACTCGCTACGAAATCGACGACTGAATGCTGTTCACCTTCAGCAGAAGCTACGAGAGGCCCGAAATGTGTCCATCAGCCGATGGACTGTTAGAAGGAGACTTGCAGAGAAGAATTTAACTTCACACAAGGCTGCGAATGGCCCTAAACTCGCCCCGAGTCACCGTCAAGCACGTCTTCGCTTTGCTCAGGAACATGAAAACTGGAGCCTTGAGCAATGGAGGACAGTACTCTTCTCTGACGAGTGCAGGATTTGTCTTTTTGGCAATGACGGCAGGGAGAGGGTCTACCGAAGGCCTGGAGAGCGATTTTCGCAATGCTGCATCGAGGAAAGAGTCGCATATGGAGGCGGTTCATGCATGGTCTGGGCCGGCATTTCTTTGGAAGCGAAGACAGACATTGTGTTCGTCAAGGGCCTGGTGTCGGGCCAAATTAAATTAATTCAGTTAAATTCTGAAGAACGTATAAAGGATTTCGGCGCAGAGCACATGGTAATGGCATATATATAATAAATTGGACAATAGCTGATTATTAGACGAAAACAATTTTTAGACAAATTTTTCCTTTAAATAGCTGAATCTGATAGACAACGGAGGAAGGTTACATTCAACTTGCATTACATTTATAGGTGTGCTTTTAAAGGCACCAGTTATCAATCTCATATTTTTATTTTGTATTTTATCTAAAATATATGCAAGTTTACTGTCACCAGCAAAACACAAGAAACCATACTCAAAATGGCTACGAATCATTGATTTATATAAATCAATCAATGGATTTCTATTATATAATAGTAGAAGATTTTTTGGGTCGGCACCCCAATAAGTTGACGCTAAAGATCGTAAGACATTAAATGCTTTGTTAGCTTTTACAGTAATTTTATCAATATATTTTTTCCAGGATAGATTATGAGTTAGTATGACCCCTAAAAACTTTGTTTCTAGAGAAATAGGAATGACAATATTATTATAGTAAATATTAGGCATTATAGCACTATTTTTCCCAAAAACTAACAGTTTTGATTTGAGAGGATTGACATCAAGATTTAAGTACGAAAAATATTGAAACAAGTTACTTAAAGCATTATTCATGGAGATAGCCAAGTTTGTTAAATTTGTACCTCTTGCATAAACAACAAGATCATCAGCAAACTGCAGATTTTTTACGTTTGATCACTAGATTAAAGAACCCCGCACAAAATGTTCGGTAATAGCCGTTCGGTCGATTTGGCTGAAATTTTGTGGAAATATAGCCTCTAATACTCTGATGAAGTGTGTGAAGTTGCAACTTTAATTAATGACCAGTTTTTAAAATATAACTATTTTTATGTTCAGTATTTTCTACTTACCTAAGTATTATTCTTATCAGTCAACGTACACAGCTAGTTCTAATTATTTTATATATAATATAATTGGTTGTACAAGGCTACCTTTGTGCATTGACTGCGTTAAGTATGGTATAAAGCGTTCTTAACGACGGATACTTCACATTTTCTTCGTATCGGGCAAAACCTAAAAACCATAATATTGCTGTAACGTGACCGCATGTACCAAGGGTTCTTGCTCCACTTTTACACGTGCAATAATAACCTAAGATGGGATCGTCATCACACCCATTATTATGTTCTTGATCAAACGCAATCCACACATAATAAAATGTTGCGTTTCGGAATCTTCATGTAGCCCTTATTTTAATAAATCCTAGCTCATTGAAGTTTTCATCTATTTCGAAAACTCGCTCGTCTTCGTCTTCCGCTGCTAAGTCGTTAATATGACGCAATGTACTGTCTTGTATATATCCGGGAGACAGTTTCACTTGATATGATCCAAATGTGATCAAATGCAAATACTCCAGGTTTAACCGTGTAAACAATGGTATTTGTGCCGCAGTTAGCGGAGTCCATCGTGCTCTTCTCCGGCCAAGATTTTCAGCTTCAACTCGTGCCTGTATAACATTAACGGCTTTAACACGATGAAGCATTTCATTTGCTAACTGGACATTACCATCCGGCATTGTAATAGGCCCATAGTATTTGTTTATTATAGCTCCAGCTATTAAAAGAAAATGCAATATGCAACTGTTTACTTACATACCTACGTCAATACTACGTAAATAATTATGTACTTTAAAATAGCTGTATTTTAAAAACTGGTCATTAATTAAAGTTGCAACTTCACACACTTCATCAGAGTATTAGAGGCTATATTTCCACAAAATTTCAGCCAAATCGACCGAACGGCTTTTACCGAACATTTTGTGCGGGGTTCTTTAAACGACGAATGTAGAGTATGAAGATTAGAGGCGACAAAATTCCCCCTTGACACACCCCAACAGATGCAAGTCTAGGTCCATAAAGATAACCATTATGTTTAATACTCTCCTTTCAGACAAAAAGATACCAATCCACTGAACCACTTTCCTTGGGAGCCCAATAGAAAGCAGTTCAATAGAAAGCACATCAACATTGACTCTGTTAAATGCTCCTGCAATATCAAAGAAAACAGACACAGAACAATTATGATTGCTTAAGCTATGTTGGATGTCAAGATGCAACTGACAAAAACTCTCTGCAGACGATCGACCTCTACGAAATCCGAACTGGTTAGATGGAAGTATATTATTACTTTCAACAAAAAACTCTAACCTTTGTTTCAAAAGCTGTTCAAATACATATTTTACTAACACAAGAAGTCAGAGCAATTGGCCTATATGAATCTACATTTAGTTGAGGCTTACCAGGTTTAAATAACAGGAATCAAGCAGTCTGTCTTCCAAGATGAAGGTATTTCGTTACTAACCCAAAGATGATTTAAAATATACAATAATATTAATAGACACTTTTCTTTCAAGTTTTTTAGCATTTTGTATGGGATTCCATCTAGACCAAAAGCACTATCTTTTCTAGAAAATAAAGCAGATTTTAGTTCTTGTAATGTAAAAGGTTGTGTTAAAAAAAAGTTATTAGAATTACTTTCATGAGTGCTAGTAGAAAAAAAAATGTTTATTCATAGCATGATCAGGAGTATATTTTTGAAGAAATTTAGGTATCCAACTACAATCATTACTATTGGTAGGAACATAATAATATGACATATTGAATTTACGCATGTGTTTCCAGATAACAGAGAGAGGGGTACAACGATGAAATGAACTACACAAAGATGCCCAGCTTTTAGCTCTTTCCTGTTTCAAAGTAAGTTTTTTAAAAGCTTGTAACCTTTTAAATTCTAAATATAACTGTTCAGAAGGGTTAGTTTTAAAATTTACGTAAGCACTTTTGGACTTTTGTACAGCTTCAGAACATATAACATTCCACCAAGGTAAAGAGGGCTTACTTCTTAACTTCGTAGAAAAAGATGTATTGTTATTTGAGGAACTATTTTGATAAGGTAAAGATGATTCTACAGCACATTTAAGAGTCTTACAGAATAAGGAATAAGCTTCCAGAGGAGAATAAGATGCAACATTAAAGTTAGATTACAAAGTTTCAGTTTTATCTTGATATTTTTTCCAGTCCACCAGTTTAAAGTTTGGAAATTTAGGAAAACATAATAAGCTATTTTGACTAGGATCGACATTACAATGATTATTAAGAGAGACATTATTACAGGAAGGTGATAGCTACCAAGTGGATCATTATGAACAGACCAGTCACAGGACAAAGCCAATGATGGACTAACCAAAGATAAATCAAGAGCATTTGGTCACCAACTTAAAGAACCAACTGTAGTAGGAAGACCATCATTAAGAAGCACTAGATCATTATGCCACGCTTTTGATGTCCATTCTATAGGAAAACGTGGTAAACTCGCACATAGTCCCACAATTCGTTTTTCATCCTTCCGTTTGTGTTTGAGTATTTTTCCCATACGCCACATGTTTCTCACCCAATGGTAATTGCAACCTTTTATAATTGTATTTGGATACACTTTGAGTACAGCGTTCCATAGGGCGATCTCGAAGTCACAATGTTTTATGTTTATGTCCAAATCTGGTAATTGCGACTTGACCATTTCGAAAACGATATTATAGGTAATCTGTTTTTATTTGGCATCAGAACATAAAGTAAAGGTCTTGTGTTCACCGAAAATTCAGTGCTGCCGAAATCACCGTGAGAGCTCAAAAGTTGGTAAAATGGCTTGGGGCAACTGCAAAAAGTGGCATCCGCAAAAACTCTTTTGTTTTCTTTATCAGTGTTCTTGATTCTTCAGAACAAAACACGATAGTACGGATTTTCCATCATAATCGCTTAATACCAACTCGATAAATATTTTAGGCACTTAAAATAAAATGCCTTTAAATTTGTAAAAACTTATTTCTTTGCAACTACTGCTTTATTTCTTGCATCATAAAGTCCACTTTTTAAGTTTAGAAACTTGGTATTTCTGTAACAAAATTAAGCCCTTGTTCTTGCATGTCTATTTTTACTTTTTTGTAAAGTGTTGGAATGGGAATATCCGTTTCTGTCACCTTCCTTTTAAAAGCACTATTTTCTTTAATTAAAAAGTTTTTTGAGGTATCCATTACACACTGATGTACTCTTTTAACCCGAACACTGTTGTTCTGAAAACAATACAGAACATTCAAGTAACAGTATTTAAAATTATTACAAGAATTATGCCATTCTTAGGTTTCTTTCTTACTGAAAAGGAATACAAATTATATAAACCAACAGCAGTATTATGATTACAGTACAGGCAGAAAAACTTTTTTCCCGTTGTTATTACATTTTGCTGTAGAATAGACTTACTTTTATAGTTATAGTTCCCTTGCATTTTTGTTTCTTGTAGTTTGTGCACCTAAAATAACATGCTCCACTTTTATAGACCCGGACTTTAGAATAGTGATAATGATCATAAAGGATTATTTTTCCGCCGTTTTATTCACACACCTCCATGTTGGAGTTTATCCACAAACATATAATAAATATACTCAGTGTAGGAGAATAGTCTTGCAACTCAAATATGACTCAATGCATATTGACAATGACATATTTATTAGTTTTTTATTTACTTATTTATTGCAAATGGCCAACACCGGTAAGTAAAGATGGTTGTATAGACAGGAAACATAAGTAAAAAAAAATCCTATCGAACCAACCAAATAGTTGAGCCGTTGGGATAGAAAAATAGTTGCCCTGTTTCAGTTGGTCTGTTTAGATGATCGGAGTGGAAGAACAGGTTTTGATAAGTGAGACATTCAGTACAAAACAAATCTGCACTGGGAAAAAAGTTGAGTGTGGGAAGTATAGGGCCTGAATGGGTTCGTAATGCGAAGTTGCCTGACTTAAGGTACGGTTTAGGTGTTGCGGAATGTCAGTTCCCATATCCGTTTGTACCTTCAGCAACACAGTTAACTGATAAAAATTCGAATGCCATATGATAGGTAATTTAGTCTTCTATCGAATGACATAATTTTTAGAGGTGGGGATGGGTATTTCTCGTCATTGTGGGCCATAACAATACCCCCCTCTAATTAGCTCGTTAGTGCACGTACTGATTGTGCCTCATCATTAGGTATAAAACCATTTTGTTTCATTGTTTTTACATCATTTGTTTATGATACGTCATCCTGAACACGTCTCTGCTCGATTCTATTGGAAAACTTTGAAGAAACATGCATACTACCACGTCTGAAGCCGCCCAAGCAGTTGCTCTGTTGCAAGCAGGGTTGGGTCAACGTGAAGTGGCCCGACAACTGAACCTGACGCGATCGTCAGTCCAACGAGTATTACAGAGGTTCCAAGCGACTGGTGCTTTCTCCAGAAGACCTGGTACTGGCCGGGAACGCTCTACCTCTGAACAAGATGACCGCTTCATTGTTGTCAACTCGCTACGAAATCGACGACTGAATGCTGTTCACCTTCAGCAGAAGCTACGAGAGGCCCGAAATGTGTCCATCAGCCGATGGACTGTTAGAAGGAGACTTGCAGAGAAGAATTTAACTTCACACAAGGCTGCGAATGGCCCTAAACTCGCCCCGAGTCACCGTCAAGCACGTCTTCGCTTTGCTCAGGAACATGAAAACTGGAGCCTTGAGCAATGGAGGACAGTACTCTTCTCTGACGAGTGCAGGATTTGTCTTTTTGGCAATGACGGCAGGGAGAGGGTCTACCGAAGGCCTGGAGAGCGATTTTCGCAATGCTGCATCGAGGAAAGAGTCGCATATGGAGGCGGTTCATGCATGGTCTGGGCCGGCATTTCTTTGGAAGCGAAGACAGACATTGTGTTCGTCAAGGGCCTGGTGTCGGGCCAAATTAAATTAATTCAGTTAAATTCTGAAGAACGTATAAAGGATTTCGGCGCAGAGCACATGGTAATGGCATATATATAATAAATTGGACAATAGCTGATTATTAGACGAAAACAATTTTTAGACAAATTTTTCCTTTAAATAGCTGAATCTGATAGACAACGGAGGAAGGTTACATTCAACTTGCATTACATTTATAGGTGTGCTTTTAAAGGCACCAGTTATCAATCTCATATTTTTATTTTGTATTTTATCTAAAATATATGCAAGTTTACTGTCACCAGCAAAACACAAGAAACCATACTCAAAATGGCTACGAATCATTGATTTATATAAATCAATCAATGGATTTCTATTATATAATAGTAGAAGATTTTTTGGGTCGGCACCCCAATAAGTTGACGCTAAAGATCGTAAGACATTAAATGCTTTGTTAGCTTTTACAGTAATTTTATCAATATATTTTTTCCAGGATAGATTATGAGTTAGTATGACCCCTAAAAACTTTGTTTCTAGAGAAATAGGAATGACAATATTATTATAGTAAATATTAGGCATTATAGCACTATTTTTCCCAAAAACTAACAGTTTTGATTTGAGAGGATTGACATCAAGATTTAAGTACGAAAAATATTGAAACAAGTTACTTAAAGCATTATTCATGGAGATAGCCAAGTTTGTTAAATTTGTACCTCTTGCATAAACAACAAGATCATCAGCAAACTGCAGATTTTTTACGTTTGATCACTAGATTAAAGAACCCCGCACAAAATGTTCGGTAAAAGCCGTTCGGTCGATTTGGCTGAAATTTTGTGGAAATATAGCCTCTAATACTCTGATGAAGTGTGTGAAGTTGCAACTTTAATTAATGACCAGTTTTTAAAATATAACTATTTTTATGTTCAGTATTTTCTACTTACCTAAGTATTATTCTTATCAGTCAACGTACACAGCTAGTTCTAATTATTTTATATATAATATAATTGGTTGTACAAGGCTACCTTTGTGCATTGACTGCGTTAAGTATGGTATAAAGCGTTCTTAACGACGGATACTTCACATTTTCTTCGTATCGGGCAAAACCTAAAAACCATAATATTGCTGTAACGTGACCGCATGTACCAAGGGTTCTTGCTCCACTTTTACACGTGCAATAATAACCTAAGATGGGATCGTCATCACACCCATTATTATGTTCTTGATCAAACGCAATCCACACATAATAAAATGTTGCGTTTCGGAATCTTCATGTAGCCCTTATTTTAATAAATCCTAGCTCATTGAAGTTTTCATCTATTTCGAAAACTCGCTCGTCTTCGTCTTCCGCTGCTAAGTCGTTAATATGACGCAATGTACTGTCTTGTATATATCCGGGAGACAGTTTCACTTGATATGATCCAAATGTGATCAAATGCAAATACTCCAGGTTTAACCGTGTAAACAATGGTATTTGTGCCGCAGTTAGCGGAGTCCATCGTGCTCTTCTCCGGCCAAGATTTTCAGCTTCAACTCGTGCCTGTATAACATTAACGGCTTTAACACGATGAAGCATTTCATTTGCTAACTGGACATTACCATCCGGCATTGTAATAGGCCCATAGTATTTGTTTATTATAGCTCCAGCTATTAAAAGAAAATGCAATATGCAACTGTTTACTTACATACCTACGTCAATACTACGTAAATAATTATGTACTTTAAAATAGCTGTATTTTAAAAACTGGTCATTAATTAAAGTTGCAACTTCACACACTTCATCAGAGTATTAGAGGCTATATTTCCACAAAATTTCAGCCAAATCGACCGAACGGCTTTTACCGAACATTTTGTGCGGGGTTCTTTAAACGACGAATGTAGAGTATGAAGATTAGAGGCGACAAAATTCCCCCTTGACACACCCCAACAGATGCAAGTCTAGGTCCATAAAGATAACCATTATGTTTAATACTCTCCTTTCAGACAAAAAGATACCAATCCACTGAACCACTTTCCTTGGGAGCCCAATAGAAAGCAGTTCAATAGAAAGCACATCAACATTGACTCTGTTAAATGCTCCTGCAATATCAAAGAAAACAGACACAGAACAATTATGATTGCTTAAGCTATGTTGGATGTCAAGATGCAACTGACAAAAACTCTCTGCAGACGATCGACCTCTACGAAATCCGAACTGGTTAGATGGAAGTATATTATTACTTTCAACAAAAAACTCTAACCTTTGTTTCAAAAGCTGTTCAAATACATATTTTACTAACACAAGAAGTCAGAGCAATTGGCCTATATGAATCTACATTTAGTTGAGGCTTACCAGGTTTAAATAACAGGAATCAAGCAGTCTGTCTTCCAAGATGAAGGTATTTCGTTACTAACCCAAAGATGATTTAAAATATACAATAATATTAAAAGACACTTTTCTTTCAAGTTTTTTAGCATTTTGTATGGGATTCCATCTAGACCAAAAGCACTATCTTTTCTAGAAAATAAAGCAGATTTTAGTTCTTGTAATGTAAAAGGTTGTGTTAAAAAAAAGTTATTAAAATTACTTTCATGAGTGCTAGTAGAAAAAAAAATGTTTATTCATAACATGATCAGGAGTATATTTTTGAAGAAATTTAGGTATCCAACTACAATCATTACTATTGGTAGGAACATAATAATATGACATATTGAATTTACGCATGTGTTTCCAGATAACAGAGAGAGGGGTACAACGATGAAATGAACTACACAAAGATGCCCAGCTTTTAGCTCTTTCCTGTTTCAAAGTAAGTTTTTTAAAAGCTTGTAACCTTTTAAATTCTAAATATAACTGTTCAGAAGGGTTAGTTTTAAAATTTACGTAAGCACTTTTGGACTTTTGTACAGCTTCAGAACATATAACATTCCACCAAGGTAAAGAGGGCTTACTTCTTAACTTCGTAGAAAAAGATGTATTGTTATTTGAGGAACTATTTTGATAAGGTAAAGATGATTCTACAGCACATTTAAGAGTCTTACAGAATAAGGAATAAGCTTCCAGAGGAGAATAAGATGCAACATTAAAGTTAGATAACAAAGTTTCAGTTTTATCTTGATATTTTTTCCAGTCCACCAGTTTAAAGTTTGGAAATTTAGGAAAACATAATAAGCTATTTTGACTAGGATCGACATTACAATGATTATTAAGAGAGACATTATTACAGGAAGGTGATAGCTACCAAGTGGATCATTATGAACAGACCAGTCACAGGACAAAGCCAATGATGGACTAACCAAAGATAAATCAAGAGCATTTGGTCACCAACTTAAAGAACCAGCTGCAGTAGGAAGACCATCATTAAGAAGCACTAGATCATTATCTTCAATAATTTCAAGGACGTCTCTGCCACGTGGAGAAGTGGAACCACATCCCCAAGAAATATGATGAGCATTGAAATCTCCAGCAAAAATCATAAGACCAACAGCAGACTTTATTAAAGCATCGAATTTATTTTTATTAAATACTGGATTGCAATTTGTTGGACTATAGAAACTAATGATACTGATTTCTTTATTACCAACAACAATACGCACTCCAATATTTTGTATGGAATCATCAAATTTAGTGACTATTTTTGAATATGCAATGCTACTTATTATGAATAGCCACTCCGTTATGTTTGTTACCAGTGTCATTTCTTTCAATATTGTAACCTATAATGTTAAACCGTTGGGTTGGTCTTAACCAAGTTTCTGATATAATTCCTATATATGTATATTGTTTATGTACAAAAAGTTACTTAGTACCAATTTATTACTAACAATACTTTGCGCATTCCATTGAATTATTTTGAATCTATCCATTAGTTAAATAATTAAGTTTTTTTACTAAAGGTGGATCTTAAACTTTCTTTTATGGATGATGAGTTAATTGGTGTAGTTTTATTTGAAACTAGTTTAATTATTGACTCTACAAGTAAGTTCATTAATATGTCTGATTTTGTTAGATTATTTATGTGAGTTTCTATGGATTTAGCGTTTAGCTGTGGGAAACATTTTTCATTAAATAGATCTGAATATTTAGCTGACCGGGATTTTATTTTATTTTTTCAATTTTTTGTTTTTTTTAAAGGGCATACTGCTGCTATGGCAACATGGTTGCCACCACAGTTTGCACATTTGGCATTAGCTGACTGTGCTGAACATGACCGAAAACTGTGATTTTCAGTGCATATAGAACACACCTCTGCATTCTTACAAAATTTAGCAATATGGCCAAAACGCATGCAGCGCAGACACTGTTTGACTGGAGGAATATATAGGCTGACCTCGTGTCTCCAGTGATCCAGGAATACATGCTCGGGCAGTTGGGTTGATGCAAAGGTTACTGCGACAGTCTGTGTAGGTTGGTATGACACGGCGCCATCTTCACCCCGCATCCGCCGCATGAAACGCCTGACCTGGATAACGTTCCTCGAGCTTCCTATCAATGAAAAAACATTTTTATTTGACAATTCAGTGGGAACAGAAGTCAAAACCCCCGTAACTACGGTGTCCGCTGCAGGTATGGTAGCCACTATGTCCAGATCGTCCAGCAAGTTGGTATTCTGTAGGAACACAAGCATTGTTCGATAAATCGAAGGTTACACCGACTTTATATCTGTTTATAGGTCTCAGATGTAGAATGCCGGAAACGCAGTAGGTACTTCCGAATCGCCTGAGAAAGTTTTAAGCGATCTCTATCAGTAATTGGGCTGTCCACTTTGCTGTGAGCTAGGAAAACCACAAACTCGGTTTTGTTGGAGTTTTCCGGGTATTTTCGAGCATAACTCCTGACTTGATAAACCCTATATTTATCTTCGTCGACCTCGGGATCATCGGCAGAGCCGGAGGGTTTGGGTCGCCTTGGGGCCCCCTCCCCATCTCTATATTATTAAACTCTTAATGACTAAATATAAACAGACCAATTTTACAACAATATACAATTAATGCAAGAAAAAGGGATTTTCAAAAAATATTTCGAAATGTGCGCCTTTCTCAATCAAAGTTCCCCCCGTTAGAGTGGTTGTACAACAAATGTTTTCCCACGCAGCTGACTTTTTTAATGAATAGCTGTTCAATTAGGTAATTTATTATGCAATGAAGTCGGGAAAAAATAAATAGGTTATTTTTGGTCGTAACTTGCGTATTGAATATCGTTAAAGAATAATTAGCGGCAAAAATAAATGTTAACTTTTATTACCGTATTTTATCATTGTAGATAACTTTTAATTTAATGTTATTTTATGTATAATTGATTGTCAAATAAACTTGTTTTATCGAGTGCATTTATTAGTAATTTATTTATTTCGTAAAGTAAGTTCACTTAACTTCAAAAAAGAAATAGGTGATGTAAACCACCATTTTAGAGTGAAACCATTTTTTTGACAGAATCATCATAGTAATTCTAGACATGTGGTATACCGTTAGAGTGGTCATAAATTGGAGAAGTTTTTGCAAAATTGGAAGATCCGAGAAGCTATTTTTTTAAATTGTGCCGTAAAGTTGAGCTTGATGACTTTTATTTTCTAATTTTCACAATTTGTCGGGTCATATCTTTTTTTTTGTTTACTATGGGAGTGCAAATAAAATGTAAGTAGAATAAACAAAAGTTAGAGATAAAAAAAATACAAATAACTTAATGCTGCGACATTTAAAAAAAGGTATGCCAAGAAAACTGTGAACTTTTGGGAAATATCGAAATAAAATAAAAAAATAATCTCAAAAAACCGTGCGCAGGATGAGTGTTAATTAGCCTAAAGTGTGTTGCAAGTGACCCTATGGTCTTCCGGTAACCTTCGGGGAGGGAAGATGGCCGATTGAAAGATGTCCGGCTTTTGATTTTGATTTAAACTGTTTACTGAGTTACTCTATTCACTTGACATTGGCGAAAACACTGTGTGGACCGTCATTAATTAAAAAAGAAGAAGTGACCCTATCAACCCGCCGTATTCTTTTGGCACACGATCTGCCTAACACTCTGTATATCCAACAGTGTGCAACAGTGTATGACCATGATATTTTAGCTTATAGAACTCTATTTTGGCACACTGAATCCCAACAAGACTATTCATAATATGCCTTAAATAGCAGATATTATCTGCTATTTAAGGCTCCTTCTATGCCCTTAGTTCTTATATTATGATTCTAAAAAATATGGTCTGGAATATTATCGCACACCTAGTACAAAACAGTCGTAACTCAAAAAGTTACTTTTTTTAGAATAAGCAATAAACTGTTTGTCGGCAAACTATACATAATATAAGCTTGGAGGCTTGATTTTATTGTGAAACATGAGTATATGTATATGAGAAACATATTTGTTATGTTTCTCATATAAATGCAATTTTTAAATCATGTATATAAGCGTAAAAATAATAATATCTAGATAATACAGTTTTTAGAACAAACTATATTAAATTTTTACCTTTATTTTTAGTTAGAACTGTTTTGTTCATATTTTATTTATTTAAATCGGTTTTGATGAAAGGAGAATGATAATGAATGGTTCAATAAAAGTGTAGGTCTTCTGTATTATTCTAATATTTTTCAGTAAATGTGATAATAAAACAATGTGTATGTTTAGAAAATCCAATTTACTAATGTAAGTAAATAAGTTTCATGAAGTAAGTATCTGGAAAATCAATAAAATGTATCATTTTAAATTGAGTTGACTGTTTAAATTAACATTTTTTCTGTCTCAATCATCTTTCTGTCTGCTTAAAAAATAACCTCCTTCAGGTATCCTCGCCTTGTAGCTTATTGAGATTTTGCTGTGGAATAGGGATATGAGATATTATCCAAAATTAATGCGGTTTTATCGCATTTCCTAAAATTGTTATAAAAGTATGACAAAATAATTTTTTTTCTCATTATCTTATTATATTTTTCTTAATTAGGACTTATGACTAAAATTAAGGTAGACATAGTTAAATGGCATCAATATCATGAGATCAAACAGTTATCAAAACACAATAAAAAAATATAACAAAACTTAAACATAAACATATCAAAACCCTTGGTATTTTATAACAACAAAAGTAATAACATTATTTATAAACAATATTTAGGTTAAGCCAGGTACTGTAACTTCTACAATATTTTACATTTATCATCAGTCATCACTCTAACACGTTTTTGTAATAAGAGTCGTAGTATTGGCGAGGAATTGCATTTTTATCAATGAGTGACTCGTTCCTTTTTGCAGCGGACAAAGGAATTTTCTCTGTGTATGCCTTTGCTAGTTCCAACGACATTCTCTGTGACCTGGAAGCACCTCTTTTAAGCTCATACGTTCTTTTGAAACTTTCATCTGCAAATGATGTTTTGTAAAAGAATACATCAGGGTGTTATTTTTCGACTCTTAAAATTTTCATGTCGTGCCATTTGACTTGACATCTATCTTCATCTACACTGAAGTTAGTGCCCCATGATTCTTGTAACAATTTTACATCATAAAAGTTATCGTGAGTCATTTCAACCACTTTGTATGGTTTCCAGTTTTTTTGGCACTGCGAATCAATGTAACGTACTGCTGTGGGGAGTAAATTGGTCCAGACTTCAAATATCTTTTAATTGGTTTCTCAATAACACTGTGGACATTATCACCTTCGTTTTGGGAGTGTCCACGTATCAAAAACTTATTGAATGTACCTTCATAAACATCGTGGCGTAAGCATAGGCGGTCAATAGATATTTATTTTTTTGCTGACCGCAGCAGTTGTCAGATTAAAATATCAAATTTATGTCTTTGTCTGGTATCTGCACGGGCAGCACAAGTAGTATTATGTCGCTTGTCGCTCAGTGCGTCTCTATCGTTATAGACTAAATAGAAAAGGAGATCCGCGCGACAAACAAGTCGCGGGCCTTTTGTGCTAGTCCTCCTGGTCTGATAAAACTTGAATGAATTCAAGAATACAACTGCCAATCTCAACAGCTCCTCTCTTCCCTTTGGTTTCGTCCCAAAAATAACATGTAACATCTTTAGCATGCAAGTCGCTGTCAGTAAAATTCATGCAATTAATTCTGGACTTGTAAAAGAAAAGCGACACCTGTCCTTTAGGTAGTTGCATTACTGCTTGCAAATCATAAACTGCTACAATCGTACCGTCTGTCCTATTTTAGTCTTTTTCTTTTTCTTCTCTTGCCAGAGTCTTTTCCTTCAGGTGTTCTTCGTACATGTTTCTAATTTTGTCCTTGTCTTCATCATTACAGTTTTTATAACTTTCACAAAGGTCGCATTGATCTTTTTTTGGGATATGGAATGCGATGTTAAAATCAGTGTTAAATATCCTATTAAAATGTTGATTGTGACGCAAATGGCAAGCCGTCACTTTCTCGCGATCCTTTATAATCTTTGTATATATCTGTCAGACTTTTCTCACTGCAAATATATTCTCTAGACGTCTGTGCTCTTAAATAATGCGATTCAATTCTAGGAATGGAAGTAATAAAATCCATGACGCTTTGTTTGACTTCTGGGGTTAGTTTCAGTTGTTTTCCGTGTTTCCCTCTTAGATTACCGATTATCATCCCAGATTCAGTTTTTTTTTGCCAATGCTGTTTTAATAACTCTGTCATTTAGGTT
This sequence comes from Acleris holmiana, assembly GCA_949316455.1. NCBI lineage: Eukaryota > Metazoa > Arthropoda > Insecta > Lepidoptera > Tortricidae > Acleris > Acleris holmiana. The sequence goes on from OX438762.1 coordinate 76,986,376, forward strand.
GAGTGTAGATTTAAAAAAACTGTTTACAAACTCTGTTTTTTTTCCCGTGCAATTCAAAGAAAAATGACGTATTGAGACCTCTAAGGTTTTGTGTGGAGGAGTACCTGTACTTCGGTTTGATTTCTTGTGAATGGCGAATAATGAATTCTCTTTGTTTTTGAAGATCACCTAAAGCCCAGTATGCATCAAACAGTTGTTGTCTTGATGATTCATTGATATGATTATTGCACTTCAGCCGACATTTATCACCACAAGGTGGACGGAGGTGTTTTTCTAACACTTGTTTTTTAGATTTAGAGGAAGACTGGTAGGTTTCCCGGAATCTTTAGCATTTCTGACCCTTTTCTTCCCTTTTTTTTCTTTTTCAATGCCGTCAGTGACAGAAATTGGTTGAGCGTTGCATGTTTAAATGCTAGAACGAGCAGTGGCAACCTCTTCGTCTTCTGTCCCAGAAGAACTGCCACTTTCGCTTGATGATCTTCCCAAACTACTAGTGGAAGAAGAAGACGAGGAAGAAGCTGGTACAACCTTGGGTCTTAATAATTGCCTCGTAGCTGGCGACACAAAGTCATAATTTGGATCTGCATCAGAATCGTCGATAATGTCACTATCGTCACTTCGCATTGGTGATAGTGTAATAATCCATACGTTTTTTGCCCTCCAGAGCAGCTGGACAGATTCTCAGGTGGACAGATTCTTAGCTAGACAGATTCTCAGCTGGACAGATTCTCAGCTGGACAGATTCTCAGCTGGACAGATTCTCAGCTGGACAGATTCTCAGCTGGACAGATTCTCAGCTGGACAGATTCTTAGCTGGACAGATTCTCAGCTGGACAGATTCTCAGCTGGACAGATTCTCAGCTGGACAGATTCTCAGCTGGACAGATTCTCAGCTGGACAGATTCTCAGCTGGACAGACTCTCAGCTGGACAGATTCTCAGCTGGACAGACTCTCAGCTGGACAGATTCTCAGCTGGACAGATTCTCAGCTGGACAGATTCTCACTTGGCCAGATTCTCAGCTGGACAGATTCTTAGCTGGACAGATTAGCAACTAGAAAGAATCTCCCTTATACGAAGTGGCAGTTGGACAAAGTATAGTCAGGAAAAGTAAACAAATAATAATAATAAAATCATTTTATTACACGGAGATATAAAGGGGGTCTTCTTTTCCAAAAACTAAAAACTTAGTCTTCTAATCTAACTAATTTATGTCTTAAAATAAAAAAAAGCTAGGGAAAACAGTGCACTGACAAGTTATCTTATTAATTATGCCTAAGCGACGCTAAACGTTCTAGACATGTTTTCACAGTGATTTTTTCGCTTAAACAATCCGTCAGAATATTTTGTATTTGTCCATCAAAACGAATTTGCTTTAAACGCCGTTTGGTTTCGTTACAGTGATAAAAACTTCTATTAATTTTGCTATCACTGATTTTCGATTCTTTTCTTATTAACTGTAGAAATAAAAATAGAGATGGCTTTTTCGGGATTTTCGCATTCATTCTGCGGTGCCACCCTTCTACGGCGTTAGTAGTGCGAAAACGTTCTCCATAACAAGACAATTGTTCATTCGTGATTTTCGTCATCCAATAGTTAGTGAAGTATTTTAGAAAAGCTTCACATTGCTCATCGTTTGGTGCCATTTCGTTAATAGTCAAAAGGCCTTCAGGTATCAAGTGCACGGGTAAAAGTGCTAATTGTGTACAAAGTCTTGTCAGTTTCCAACCATAGCGAGTAGAACAACATTTCAATTCTTTCGATTTTTTCCAAACTGCCCGTTGAAAGTGATAATAACACCCTTTAATAGCGACATTTGAATAGACAGATTTTAATCCCTGTGCAATAGCTGGCTCGTAATCACATTTAAAGTGATTAATATTAACAAACAATTGTTCTTTCAATATTGTAAACATTCTTTTGTATGTTTCTTCAGATTTATTAGGTAAAAGAATAAAAAGCACTGGTACAAAATTTATAGAATCTTGATCTTGAGTTATGTCAACATGTAGAGTAAAAACCTGGTAAAATGGTTTTGGTGCTATTTTGAATGTGCCGTCCCCATAAAATTCATCCACATTTTTTATGAATTTCATTGCTGTTTTGCTGCCAAAGACAATAATTTTGTCTACATCACCACTGTCATATAAAAAAAAATCTTTTACTAGAAATTCTGGTAATTTTACGTCTGCAATATTCTTGTTACTGCATCTCTCCATGCAAAGAAACTTTTTGCGACATCTGTATAATGAATCCTTTTTGGAGTTAAATGATGGTAATGAATGATCAGACTCACCCTTACTATTTTCGTAAAAATGTTTTTCAAATATTCTTTGAACGGGATCCATACTACTACACACTTCGTCTTTACACACATGCAAAAGTTGTTCATTTTTATTTCGATTGAAATTTGGAGCACACGAATGTTTACCTTTTTTAATTATTTTATTGTCCTTGTTCAATGTCATTGAAGTACTGCACTCCGTTTTGTTACTACATCTCCAATTAGTATTGTCCGAAAGGTTCCGTTTCGCAAAAATGTACCGATGCCCAGCATGCAATAGTACTTTACCATGGCACGGGTCTTTTCCTCTTTTCCTTTGCCCGTCTATAAAGACTAATTTATGTTTTTTTTTACTTAATCCGACAATATCCATTTTTTCGTAATATGAGGAAACCAGGAAAATAAAATGTAACATAAATAAGACATTCAATGACAGAGCTATCAATCATTGTTTTTGTTTTTATCGGAGGTTGCATAACGTAGTTTGCATTTCAAGGTAATTCTTGAAATGCAAAAAGAATGAACTACATTCGTAGGAAGCTATAATTATCTTCTTTACATAGTATAAAATGAAGTCGCTTCTGCTGTCTGTTCGCTTAGATCTTATAAACTACTCAACGGAATTTAATGCAGTTTTCAGCAGTAGATAGAGTGATTCAAGAGGGAGGTTTATATGTATAATAAATTCTGGTTTGTGTACGGGTGTTACAGAAAACTCAAAATAAACCGAAACGAAGCGAGGGCGGGTCGCTAGTTATAAATAAAACATAATTGTAAAAGTATTTTTAGGGTTTTAGGGAATCAAAACCTATAGGGTACTTCCCGCTGTCATCATGAAATTTGGCAAGAAGCAATGTCTATAGCACAAGTAGAGGAAAAAATCCGAAAACCGTAAATTTTAGTTAAATCTCAATAAAAAATTAAAATGATTTGATTATAGAAAACGGGGTGTAATATAAAAGGCTTGGAAAAGAAGATCCCCTTTATATCTTCGTGTAATAAAATGTTTTTTTTATTATTATTTGATTACTTTTCCTGACTATACTTTGTCCAACTGCGACTTCGTCTAAGGGAGATTCTTTCTAGTTGCTAATCTGTCCAGCTAAGAATCTGTCCAGCTGAGAATCTGGCCAAGTGAGAATCTGTCCAGCTGAGAATCTGTCCAGCTGAGAATCTGTCCAGCTAAGAGTCTGTCCAGCTGAGAATCTGTCCAGCTGAGAATCTGTCCAGCTGAGAATCTGTCCAGCTGAGAATCTGTCCAGCTAAGAATCTGTCCAGCTGAGAATCTGTCCAGCTGAGAATCTGTCCAGCTGAGAATCTGTCCAGCTGAGAATCTGTCCAGCTGCTCTGGAGGGGTTTTTTGGTTAACTGGGGTGATGAGTTATTTGAAACACAGTCGTGGTTTGATGGCTCAGGTAACGTTTTTTGTTCCTATGGATCAATCGATTTGTGCGAATTTTCTTTTGAAGTTACATTTTCCGGTTGTAATTCAATGTTATTAGACGGCCAATTGAGATTAACATTTTCTTTGTCAGTTTCAATAACCGATTTTTGTTTCGATTGGTCAATCGATTCATGCAAAACATTTTTTAATGATACATTTTCCGATTGCATTTAAATGTGGTTAGATGGCCAATTGAGACTACCATTTGCTTTTTCAGTTTCCTTAACCAAGTTAACATTTAATCGGCCTCGACCTTTAATTTTCCTAAAAAAAACACATCCAAATGATTATGTTAATTTATTAATCATAAAAAGCGTATTAACTCAAAAAGAATTTAGTTACAGCTTTATTAGCAGCCGTTAGTGTTATTCAAATAAAAAAACAGTTGCAACATAAAATATCGTCCTATCCTACGATAAGAGCCACAATTGCAAAATGCTCACTTTACAATAGAAGCTTTTTTCTGTTTATTTTAAAAGAAAACTATAAAATATATAATTTTACAATTAGATCATGTGGAATTTTGTTCTAGGGTCCTACTAAAATTGAATTTACGTTTGTAATAGTAGTTTATAATTATATTTTGTCCCTTAAATCCTTATTCGTCGGAGTAAATAGGTGTACGAGAGCCATTACCAACATTGTGCCTCTTATCATCGGAAAATTCAGGGCCACTATTGCCCTAAGGACCAGTTTTTTAAAATCGTGCTTCTAATAATACAGGGTGACCTCTAATTCGTAATACAAAATGTTATTTTCTGGATCTACTCATGATTACGATCAACTTTTACTATGGGACTTATATCGAAATCGGTACAAAAAACATTGAACCTCCCATACTAAAAGCAATCAGCTGGTTTCACAATTTGTATGGAGACATCGATTTTGTGTTAACCTTTTTGAAGTTGTTCCCATTTTATAAGGTTGATCGTAATCATGAGTAGATCCAGAAAGTTATATTTTGTATTACGAAATAAAGGTCAATTGAGTAAAAACACTTTATTTTAGTTGAGCACTATATTTATTTATAACAAATTATTAAGTAAGAACAAAATGTAACAAAATAGATTGTTTAGGAACTTATTAAAAATTGCTTCATTTTTATTAAAACACACTTTTATCAAAACTAGGCTTAACAAGGAACTAAAAATGCTTAAAATAAGAAAAAATAATTAAAAATTAAAATTCACAACTGCCTAAAATTCGTGTTTTTAATTTTTTATTTATTATTAGTGTTTATAAATTGCCAAGTAACAAAAATATATTTTTCTTCACACAATAAAAATAAAAAATAGGTAGAGTCTTTCGTTTTTTTAAATACATTTCTTACCGTTTTCTCACTTATTGACAATGTGTTTAAAAACATTGTGCGGCAAACAAGAATGGATTCAAAATTATGCAGCAGACTGTATTCCATGGTTTGAGATCTATTTGGACCATCTGATTTTATTCTTTTAGGTTTAAGGCTCTTTACGTGTTTTAAAATAAAATCCCATTGTTTTTCGTGACTTCCAAGCTTCCAAAAGCAATCAAAAATATATTTTCTAGAATTTTGATCAACTTTTTCATAGCATTTTCTCTTACATTTACATGGAGATTTCATTATTTTTTCAGGAACTGTCTCACCCTTTCTATTTGTAAATGCTTTACCCGAATTTTTCAGTGCTTTTCTTTTTAAATCCTTCCACTCTGTAATATTTTGTTTTCTAATTTTTCCCGGTCCTCGTCTTTTACTACAGTTTCGACTAGCAGGGGAAGCTACAGGTGTATTTGCAGCTGACGATTGCGGAGTTGGTATTGTGAAACTGGATGTAGGACTGTCCAAAACTATATCAGCCATAGAAACAGACAAATTTTCATTCTGCATTATATCCGCTCCATCTTCACAATTGCTATCAAATATTGATTCAGAAGTAATTTCTTGTATATGCACCACTATATCTTCAAGAACTTCCTCGGTATCATTTTGTACTTCTATAACAATATTTCTACTCTGAGATGAAATTGAACTTGGCTCCGAAACCATTTCTGTATATTTTTGAAATTCGACATCTTTTTCAGCTTTATCTTCAATGACGACACTGGAAGAGTTAGATTTACTAGTAGCAGGAATTACAATATTTTCATGTTCACATCGACTGGTATTATTTTCACGGAATGTCTCCAAAACTATATCACCAACATTGTTTTCTGTGTTATCTTGGTTGCTGTTTTTTCAGCCCTTTGGTTCGGTTTTGAAATTTGGTCGTCAAATAAATGTCTTGTACTGCTGTTGTTTTCCACCTCTGACAAAATTTTGCGATGAACTGGTACTGTTCCAACTTCAAGCCTGCTTTTGTTATCGGGTATAATCTGGAAACATGTTATAAAAAATATTAACTCATCTGATAAAAGCGGTAAATTGTAAAGTCTGATTATAATTAATCTTACGCTGTCCAAATTGTGGCCCATATTTTTTAATAAATAATCAACTTCTTGCTCGTTCCCAGGAGGCAAGGGAGACTCTTCACGTGTTCTTTTCTCTGAAAAATAAAATAAAAATTAGTTTAGGTACCTTCATACTAATATTATAAATGTGTAATTTCGTCTTTTTGCTGACGGTGTAACGAAGGCATGGATTGTGATCGATGGACGAACTAGAATTAAACCAGATTTTATCTGGACGATGTCATGGGAAGAGCTTGTTAAGAATAAACATCTCAGCTGAAAAAATATTTTGAATTTATAAGAACCCATTCGCAAAAACTCGTGCAAGTTCACATACTGACATATCAAAGAAAATACCAGTTTCAATTTCGTCAGACACAAGCGTTTTGTTAATATTCAATGCCATTTTATCCAGGAAAAAAGCCCCAACTGCCATTAGAGACCAGAAAGAAAATACGCAAAAGGACATCTTTAAAATTCACATTTTTATTAAAAAGCAACTAAATAATTTCAAACATTCGTTTAGTTTGTAAGCCACCCTAATTATGTCCTTAAAAAGCGAAAATTAAAACAATAATAAAACAAAACACAATTTGAGAGTAGAAAAAGGACACAAACGTCATTGTGGCCACACATTTGCCAAACAATGGAAATTGAGCAATTCCGTAAAATAGAGCCACAATTACCATTCGGGCTTTAGTCAACGGAATATACACCACTTCATTAAATTGTGCTAGTTTCTGAAGTTTCCGACAGTAATTCGGTTTATACATATTATAAATATTCTTTAAAAATTCATTATAAATATATAAAGTTAAAAAAGAACCAAATATGATTTCAGTAATGATTAGGTTATTAAAATTCATTTTATTTAACTTACTTCGTACATTCCTTTTTTGTTCACCATCGGTTTTTGCCACCATTTTCACTAGTCTGTGCCCTCGACGATTCATTTTGTATTTCGAACATACAGTAAACGAATAAAAACGATGTTGCGAATGTAAATTAAAACCGTTAGAACGCCAAACCACTCAAGGCCGCTGTCCGCCGAGTACTGGAGAAACGGCGCTTGCGCCCCCTCCTCCCGCACGCGCCGCTCGGTATCACACGGTGAAAAAGGACAGCAATATATTAATGGCTTTACTCCGCGTTGAAAATAAGTCCAATGCAATTATGGCTTATTAAAAAACTCAATTTACTATAGAATAAAATATGTTTATTTAAAAAAAAAAAATGTCATTTTATGTAACTTGAGACGTAGAATTCAATTTTACAATAAAAACAAAAAGCCACTGTGGTGATTGTGGCTCTTATCGTAGGATAGGACGATATAACGATACGGGAAATTAAAAAAAAAAACAGTTTTGTTCTGTACGTTCAAAAGATAACGAAGTTAAACGATTGATGCACCAAAACCGTTGCAAATAGAAATTTAAAAAATAAACTCACAAAACAGGCACAAGTCAAAATAAATAAACAATTTTATCCTTACCTTGGTCATCTAAATAGTATCAACTCAAATTTCAGTACAATCGCCTGGTCCATTTGTTCAATTTTAATTCACTTACAAAGTAACAACTCAAAATACTACTTGAATAATTTATAGTCGTCCACAAAACTGATACAACTCTAAGGGCCGTATTAATAAACTGATCTCGACTGTAATGCTCGTCTCAATATGTGTCAAAAATGACAGTGTTCTATGGCTTGACGTTTACTTAGACGTATCTTGAGACGGGCATCTCGGCTGAGATGAGTTTATAAATACGGCCCTAAATAAACCGGTCTTGGACAAACAGCATGCATGCCTTCCGCGTAGCGGTCGGCGGCGAACTGACAATAGTACTGTTTTGGCGGGGGGAGGTAAGAAAATTAAATGTTTGCGTCATCAAAAGGACGTTATAACGCCACCTATCCGCGGGCGTTTAAAACGTTTTTAATTCTGTTTTATTGGCTTAGGTACGCGGTATCGTGTGTAGAATTTGAATATGACATTAACTAAAAATATACAAATTTTGAGTTAATACTGTTTTGTACTAGGTGTGCGAATGGTATTGGCTTATTTCATCTGTAGTAATTCATTACCTACGTATACAAATAAATAATGATTATTTGAATATAGCAACATCCATTTCAGCTGTTTTCGTGTTTGATGCGTTTTTGACAGTTACTTGGCCAATACCGGTACACTACGTTTATCAATATCCCAAACCTTATTGGTGCACGCTGCGTCAAGTAAAAAATCCATCAGTTTTATAACATCACCGGGCAACTAGTTTCTCTTTGGATAATCTGTGTCTACTTCTACAGACGGTGTCAGTCTGTCAGCTACCTGAACCATGGTGACTCAATATAATCTTTCGTAATAGTAGGTAAAATTGTAAATGCTAGTTCCCGAGTGTAAGAAGTGTTCTATGGCTTGCGATGTGTCATGATCTGCATTTCGAAACTCGTAACCATTCATGATGCGTAGTGTAAAATGTAATCAGAACAAAATTTGAATAGCACCACGTCGAGACATGGGTTCCAGGCTAAGGTAATTGTTTCATTTCCTCCCCCAGTATCTAGTCGGTAACCACCGTCATCCGTCACTATCTCTAAATCATTTAACCTCGCTGGAAGCGATCTTCTATTTGTCATCTCTTTATCGGCTTTAGAGCTACTGTTTCCGCTTATACCTACTCGTTCACTTGTTGATACAAATTTCATAAACATAATAACAAGCCATACGCCTACTTCTTACAGTTTTGCACACCAATTTCAAAGTTCCAATACTGTTCAATTTAAAACAAAGTACTAAATTTAAACATAAATTTATCATTAAAAGGAATTCATATTTAACCTAATAAGTATTCCAAAAAAATGTTGATCCAACTAGTAAATTAGTAAGGTTACTCATTGTTAAAAATCTCAGTGACTATTACTAATTACCAGCAATGTCTTTGTGAACGGTGTAAATGTTGAAAGAGATGTACTGATTGAAATTAGAGAAATTTTAATAGCAAGCAACAGGCAAACTATAGCTCGTGTGAAATTTACCTATTGTGTAATTGTTTTAGCTCTACTGTCATGGTCAATTATATTATAGGTAACAGCCCAGATGATTTGATCAAAAATAACTGAACTCCAATTAGTGCTTAGTTATTTTCAAAGCACCTTGTCTTTTAATATACTCTGTGGGCCCGAGGAACCCGAAAGATTTTAACCACAAAATCCTAATGTCATTAGGATCAAAAAATGTTATATGAAGCTTTGTAATTCAAATTCTAAAGATTTTAAGTTTTTTTTAATAAAAATTGGATAACTATTGCTTCTCTATGGAAATTATGCCTTTTACTAAAATGGTAACAAATTCGCACAGTTAATCCAACAGTGCCACTATGCAAAAAAGGAATTTATACAAAAGGTAATTTGTTTCAAATGCAATAATGTCACTATTCAAATATAGATTTTTGTTACTTAGTGTCACTGTTGGATTTAACATGCCAAGTATTTTTCAATTAAAGTATGAATTTAGTAGCTGTCACTTTGATGCATGTGAATAGCAATGCGAAACTTGGCAACATCCGTGGCAACATCACAATCAAAAGAGCTTAATGCACTTTAGTAATCACAATAAATAGTTTACATCAAATGATAATGTCTTCAAAACTGAGCCAAATTTGACTGCGGTTCATATAACATGATTTGCTCCTAATGACTTAAGGAATGCGTGGATAAAATCTTTCTTTTTTTTTTAAATGCGAATGTTGTAGGTCGTTATTTCACTGATGTGAAATAGCAACCTACATACATTCGCATAAGAATCATAGATATCAATCTAAGTCGGCTGTAGCCATTGTTGGAGTCCAGGGCTCGATTTTCTATTGATGGCCAACTGTGGCGTTCAAAAGGTTAACATTGATGACATTGATATTGATAGAAAATTAAACAAGGTTATGTCAAAGGAGAGTCAGTAAGGTTATCATTATATTGAATTAATCATAAGTACAATAAAGTAAGAAAATGGTTCACCATAAAGGCCAACCCTAACATAAAACTGTCATAATTATGCTACAGTTTTGCCACCTCCATTGTGGGGTCTGGTTATAATTTTATTGTGCTCTGTTCCCTTCCACATTTACCACCTAAGAACTGTATCGAAAAGAAAGTAGACAAGTTAAAAATGACATAATTTTTATTCTAGATGACATTTGGACATAAAACGTAAAATAAACTAAAATATAACAGTTTCACAAGTACTAATTTTAAGAAAACTGTTGCTGACCTCCTATTTAGCCTGCAATCTTACTTTCTTTTTGATGTCCTTCATTAAGTTTTGGACGACAGTATTTGCTATTTTTCCTGACACTCTGTTCCACTTTTTATTAAAGTCCTCAACTGATGTTGCAGCTTTGACATTCTTTTGGAGCTGCCGCTTCATAATAGCCCAGTACCCTTTGATAGGGTGGACTTCAGGGCAGTTGGGGGGTTCATGTCTCTTTCGACTATATCAACCTTGTGGGCCTTATACCATTCCAGTGTAGCTTTTGAGTAATGGCATGATGCCAAGTCTGGCCAAAATAAAATAGGCTTCCTGTGCATTTTAATGAAAGGCAGTAGTCTTTTTTCAAGCACTCCTCACAATATACTTCAGCGTATAAGTTACCTGTGGTGAAAAAGGATTTCGAACGCATGCCACATTGACAAATTGCTTGCCAAATTAGTATCTTTTTACCGAATTTCTCAACACTGATGGCTTTATCTTTTTGAGAAACCTTTTTACCAGCAGGTACAGTAAAAAACTGAGGTCCGGGCAATGTTTTAAAATCTAATTTGCAGTATGTTTTGTCGTCCATAATAATACATTGCGTTTTCTTTGTTAATACACGATCATATGGTTTTCTTGTTCGTTTTCTAACAGATGCCACTTGCTTTTCGTCTCTTTTAGGTTGTTTCTGTTTTTTATAAGTCTTTAAGTTACATCTTTTTTTAATTCGCTGAGGCTATTAGGCAGGTCTTCCAAAGTTAAGGTGTTGCCGAACTTATTTATCAACTTGTTTATTCCTGCAGGACTGACAACATACTTTTTAGCAAGTTTTCTTATTGTTATACCCTTAATTTTGCACCAGTCGTCCAAAATCTATTTTCTAGTGTCTAAGTTAATCCTTCCCGTTTTGTCAATCTGTTAAGAAAAGACGTATTGCTTTTGACATATCGTACCCAAGAATAAGGTTTACAACCTACTAAAAACTATTCGTAAATCGGAGTTGCGTATAAGTATTTATATGACCCTAAAGTTGTCTACTTTCTTTTCGATACAGTCCTTATAAGTATTTTAAATTAGGCTGAGAGAGCCTGGAAGATGTCTCTCGTAGAGGGCAACCAGTTTTTGCTGTCACTACTTGAAGAAAAGATGACCAATGTAAGAACAGTATTTGGCAGTGGGAAAACAGTGGAAGGTAGCTGGAATGTGCTCATTAGTAAAGAATGAGTACAATTATTTATAAACATTTTTACAGTGTTTGTATACAATGGGTCCCTAGAATGTTAACTATGTCTGTCAAGGACACATGTATCAATGTTGTGGGGAGTTTCAAGACATGAGTTTATTTATTTATTTAGGCACAATAACAAATTTTTGGGATTACAGTTGTGGGAAAGAGGGAAATATTTAAGAATTTTTAATTGTGTTGAGACAATTACAACATAAATTTATGGATGAGAATTCTCATTGAAAATTAATCCCTATTAAAAGTCAAAGTCAAATAATTTAATGCTATTACATAAGCCAAAATAACAATTTTAAATAAAAAGTAACAAATTACAAAACAAAAAATTTAAATTGAGTACCCATAATAATACTTCGCTTTTTCATGTAAAATCATTTTTAACCTACTGACATACAAACCATAAGATGACGCAACCTTAATGTCTGTTATAAATACGAACACCCACCGCCCGCAGCGCATTTCATTTGCGCGCGAAACGGACCAAAAAAGGGTTTATGTCCCTATAAGTTCGCCTCTGATCAGCTCGGCATGCCCTTAACTAATTTTTATGCGTCCACATGTATTTGGGTAAAGGATGTACAGACTCGAAACCGTGAGTATTTTCAGCTTTATAAAGTGTCTCTTGGTTGGAGAAAAAGGAGGGATCCAAGCTAAAATCCTCACGGCCCTCTTCTGTAACACAAACACGCTGTCCCTATCAGCTGCAAGACCCCAATAATGAATTTCGCACGATAGAGTGGATTTAACATATGCATAGTAAGCCATGCGGAGATTCTCTTGCGATAGTATAGGGGCGAGTCGAGACAGTGAGCGAACGCTGCCGTGCCAACTTGCCCAACAACACCTCAATATGCTTATCCCACTTCAAGCCAGAATTAAAATGGAACCCTAAATAACATGTATCCTGCACTTGCGGCACAACCGTACCGTTAACGACAATTTTGCAATGTTACATATTGTCCTCTAAGCCTGAAGTGCATAATAAAAGTTTTCCACAAGTTAACTGCAAACTCTTAGCATCGAACCACTCGTACAGTGTATCAGTGGTGTTTGGAGTGATATTTTGCTCCAGGTTAGAAAACGTGCTACCAGACACAAGCGCACAGCCACCATCCGCTAACATTACAAAGTCACTATCCCCAGTACGTATGTTCCCATACCAACAAGGTCATTCACCATTACCAAAAATGAAATATTTCCTGTCAAAGATCCCTGGGGATCAGAACAGTCACCCAGCGCCCACTCCTCAGACATTGTGATATTCAAACTTCAAATTCAAAATGTCACGCGCGAGTTCCGCAAGGCTCTGTTTTTGGCCCGACACTGTACAATATCTTCTTCTTCTTAACTTGTGACCTACCCAACTCCAACGACGTCGCCATTGCAACCTCTGCTGATGACGCTGCCTTTCTTGGTTTTCTGTCACGAAAACCCAAACGAAGTAAGTAAGGTGATCCAAACACAATTGACCAATACCTACAAATGGTTGAACAAGTGGTGTTTAAAAGTGAAGTGCCCCCAAATCAGATCAAATAACTTTCACAATTAGAAGAACCTGTTTACCGGTCAAGCTAGGCTAAGATATACTGCCACACTCATCCTGCAACAAACATCTTGGATTCTACTTGGATAGAAGAATGACCTGGAAAGACCACATAAGACACAAAAGAGGAGAAGTTAATAACAGATTCAGAAACCTATTGTAGCGTCTTGGCAGACAATCATGTTTATCCCTCAGCAACAAGTTCAGAGTGTACTGCTTCATTATACAACCAATATGGACCTATGGGATCCAACTATGGTCCTCAGTTAGCAAGTCGAACGTTCTCTGCCTCCAACGCGCCCAAAATAATATTCTGAGGGTTATTATCTACCACACCCTGGTATGCTCGCAACACCGGAATTCATGAATGTCTGGAAATACCAACAATCAGTGAAGAAGCGAAAAGCTATGCAATAAACTACAAGGCTCGCTTGACTAAACATCCAAACCCCTTAACCAGCCCATTAGTTAAGCCAGATCATGTCAAAAGACTCAAAAGTGCTGATATGCTATCCTGATAAGGGAAGTTCTTCTATCTTGCCATAATTACTCCTGTTACTTAACACATCTGATTATAGTTCTACGACTGATTGCAGATATTTTTTTGTTGTGTTTGCTATTGTCAGAAGTAGGTTATTAAGAAAAAAAAATTAAAAAACAAAAAGATTATAAAAAATTGATAAATTAGTGCGTCTTGTTTTGAATGATATTTGCAGCGCGCTTCCTGTCAATTGCGCCAACTGTTAAACAACTGATAGCTATGTTTTTTATTATAAATTTCAGCTGGTCAGTTGGTTAACAAATAAATGTGTGACCACTAAACAGTCCAGAAGCAGAAAGTCTGGGTTATACTATGTCTTAATTACTAAATAATCATGAAGGCTTAATGGCCCATTCACAAAAGTTTGGTTCTTAATAACCATAATTCTATATATACTGGGACAGTCACCCACCATTAAATATATATTGGTTACAAGTAAGGTTGAAAAAATGTTTTTTTATTTATATATTTACTCAAACAATTATTACAGCCTTGCTGTTAATACCAAGACACTGTACAATTCAGTAAAAAATAAAACAAAGCTTAATGAATAAGCTAATAAAAAAATGGCTTGTAAATTAAAAAAAACATACTGTATGAATAAACTTGTAAATTTTCTTTATTTTTTTTTAATATTCTTTTTTCTTACGCTCTCTGGAAAGTGCTATGAAAGAGGAATAACTGTATACGCAAAATAATTGTGGTGTAATTTTTTCATAAAATATGAAGCTTTAAAAAGTCATAGTTCAGACTTCAGACTGTAAAAACACTATACAAAAACGACGACCGGAGTGAAGTTTTGATTCTATAACAAAATCTTAATAAACGGGTGAAAACTTTGTGTATTGCGCTTTATATGCTTTTTTTTACACTTCTCCTAAATCTTATCAATGAAACTCAATTCTGATTTTCATGCATGTATGAATCAGAATCAGAATCAGAATAATCTTTATTCAAGTAGGTTTACAAATAATAAACTCTTTTGAAACGTCATAGTAGCGACTTAGCCTAAATTGACTGCAGGTTCAAATCGCGACCGATCAGAGAAGAATGTGTATTCACCTCATTTCTATGGCAACTGAACCTAGATAAGATTGTTAATCATTATCTCTTTTTAAAAATGACTATTGATTATCAACACATTTTTAATGAATTAATGAGCCAGCTGTAAGTAAATAGGTCACATTGATTTATATTTTAATTGTTTGTTTTCTATCAACTATTATAAACATATTTAGCTCAAAATAAACACATTAAGTAATACTTTTTGTCTTTGTTGATAACTGGTGATCATAATTAAATAGTGCCATTAATAATTATCTTTTCGATTTTGGTAACTTAATTTCTTATGGTTTGCAAATTAATCATTAAAAACGATTTTTTTTAAATATATTTTAGTTTATATACGTTATTACCAAATATATACTTACAACATAGTTTACAAGGGAACATGCAACAAACTTGCCTGCGACATGTAAGCCGCTCTCAGTAATCCCCGTCTACATAGTCTATAACGAAAGAAACGCGCGAAACATTTTTTTTAATATTTGAAACTAATATATATATTATATAAGAAAAGGTCAATATATATATTGACCTTTTCTTGGTCTATCAAAAATGTTTAAAGGGTGAATACTTGTTCTTTATTTTTCAGAGACACTGTTCGCTACCTATTCGAGTTCTTTTGTGAGGTGTCACCGGGAGATCACATGAGCGAGCCGTTTATAGTGAGAAAATATCCCGAATCTTACAAAGGGGAAGAAGAGCTTAAAAATGTCCCCAAGTTCACATTTCCCTGTCAATTAGATAAGTAAGTAAACTTAAGTACTAGACTTCGTAGAAGTACTCGTAAAAATACGTGAGTCTTACGGGCAAGGGAAACAGTTCGCCGGCGATTATGGCCTGTCAGTTCATTGTATTAGAACAGATTTAAATATCTTTCTCATTCTAACACATAGCTGCATTCCCTCTCGGACTGTCTGTCTGGGCGCCCATTATGGTTGATTGAACCTAAAGAAAAAAATTGCTTGGATCGTTTTCAAAGTTTATTAAGGAGGCTAATTCCTGTTCCAAACATTTAATCAGATAAGTTAGGTTACTTCGAGTAAACATTTGTATTTTTCTACATGCAAAAGTTCAGAATGGGCACAAGTAGAAAGTACCTAGACAAATTTTTGTATTCATACTTCCATTATAAATATGATAGTAACTCTGTCTGATAGTTACACTGTCATGGCTAAACCGCTGAACCGATTTGGATGAAATTTGGTAAGAAGATAGCTATAATCCTAGAGAATGACATAAGATACTTTTATTCCGATAATTTGGACAAAGGTAGCTATTTTCAATATTATAAATGCAAAAGTCCCTATGTTTATTGATTGTTACGCTTTCGTAGCTTGACCGATATGAATTCATCATAACGCATGGAGCGCCCTGACATAATATTATTATAATTATGTGTATTCAAATATCAATCTTAATTCGAACTGGGCCTCTATTCAACTGCGTTATAACGAAATCGTATTTGACGTGTTTCCGTATTGTCAACGTTTTGATAACTCGTATGTCGTTTACAATAATGGCGACTGTGACATAAACGATTCTTAAACGAGTCTAACACGATATCGTTTTAACGCACCTGAATAGAGGCTCTGTTCTGATTTACAAGTTCATATATCGTTATGAACACACGGCGGTTCATAGGGCGCTCCACGGGTTAAATCCCGCGTAAGGACAAAGGTACATTTTTTATCCCGGATTTTTTATAGTTTTCGATGGAATAGTGATACAAAAGCTTTACTCTCTCTTCCATACTGCTAAACAAGAGATAGATATTAAAAATGTCAGTTATGTTATTCAAGGTTGTCTGGAAGAGATCGCTATTTAGCGGTAAGACCGCCTGTTGTATACCTATGATTTAAATGTACTGTTTTTTTTTTGGTGTTCAATAACGAGTATTTGTATTGTATTGTATTCTGTTATCGCTGTGTCTCTTTCTAATTAAGTTGTTACTATTACACGACCAATTGAAATGGGCAGTATGGGAAATTCCTAAAGATGTGAAAGGGTGGAATAATTCTTGTATTGGAACTAAATGCCCCGAAATAAAGGACAATGGGCAAATTTGTATGGGCACTGTCCCCCCCCACCAACAGTAACGGGATGCATGTCTATATGTTTATAAGGACCCAAAAAAAGACAAAATACTTATTTCAGTAGCAAAATCAATGGGATTTTTTTAATGAAAACCAGGGCCAAATAAGGCAAATCATCCATATATGTGTTCATTTTCAAACAAATTCCATACGATACGATTATGGTTTTCCAAGAAAACCCCATACATCTGGTGATCGTCTCCATAGTAAAAATACGTAATGTTGCTGAGATCTATTAAATGAGACATGTTTCATTTCTGTTGGTGGGGGGGACATTTCTGCCCATGGCCCTTGTATTGTTACTTTTCTTTTTCCATTTTCCATGAAAGAAATTGAAAATCTTTGTAAGCTGTTTTTCTTTTAATTCAAATTTGTCTACCACTATTATATTTGCCAATTGATTTGTTATGAGTTCAAACTTCGCATTCATGCAGTACCTAGTTTATACTTCATTGTCTCAATCAATCAGTAACATACGGGTTTTATTAGTGTCAATTGATTACTACTTTTGCGTGATTTCTTGTCAAGCTATAGGTACTTCTCTGTCAAAGGATTGAAGTAGTTGGTGTATAGCAAAGCTAGTACATAGATAGACGGACTTCAATCAATACCAACTATCTAATATCGAGGTCACTACCAACTGCTAGACTAAACGCAACGACATGTCTTGTATGAACAATTCAAATTGCCTCGTAATTTTTTAATCACACACTTTTAGCCAGACCAGAAAAATAAAATACCTTAAACGTTTTTTTCAGCACATTTGTTCAGCACTACTCTTTCGTGTTGACCTCCGATGACTCTAAGTACACATTTTGTTTTTGCCGCTACGATCCCAGATCCAATACGGCGCTGGTTCTACTGTCTCATTTGCCATGGCACGATATATTCTATAAGTAAGTATTTTAAATTAAATTTACAATCAGAGTCCCCTACATACAAAGGTATTTTACTGGGACAGGTGTGGAAATCCTTATCCATCAGAGATACAGTTGTTTTCTCTGACGAAAGCGGGTGGGCTATCTTGTTGTTTTAATGCGTATACACA
The DNA here is from genome assembly GCA_949316455.1 of Acleris holmiana. NCBI lineage: Eukaryota > Metazoa > Arthropoda > Insecta > Lepidoptera > Tortricidae > Acleris > Acleris holmiana. Next base: position 77,004,312 of record OX438762.1, read on the forward strand.
CGCACATTACGGTGACGCCTAACGACGACAGCTTAAAGCGGGTACGAATTAGAGCAGCCTCGGGTTGAGCCACGCACGGCTCACCTATTTTACTCTTATTCGTACGCTCTCACTCGCTGTCTTTTGACCGTGCTCAAAGGTGCCTCAGTGAGCGTGCCTCGCGTCATTTGGACGTGTATCCGAAGGTGCCGCGGGCAGAACGACAAATTCTAACTTGTCTGTGGGCGAGGTTCGTACAAATTTAATAAAGTTGCTGAGCCTTTCCACCACCGGATCGTATTTTCTTCTTCTTTTTGTTAATAATTCGGTTAATTATGATAAACGCAGCCGTGGTTGTCATCATGTCCGAAAACATTTTGAACGATGCACAATGTCGGCTAACTGCGAGCACGCTGCCCCACCCGCGCAATTTATGTGCAATAATTTGGCTCGCGAGCAGGCGCGGGCCGAACATGCCTCAGCTTCACTTACTCCGAGAAAACGTGCACGAGCAGTTAACACACCAGTATCGCCCATCGGCTGTCGTGGGATAAAACAACTGTACAGGAAAACTGTCTTAAAACTAGGTATTATGCCGTCTTTTAAAACACAAATTCTATACCTACTTATTTACAGTATTTTTTTGAAAGTCATTGTGTATCAAGTATGTGTATGTTCGTTAGACAATCTTTTTTCTTGTGTTCCAGAACTTGAAGTAAATATTTAGGGATAAAATAGTCCTTTCTATACTAGACTAGTCCAGGATATAGTTTAAACTTTTTAATATGTAGGAATAATGCGGTACCACTTCACTTTTGGCTTCTTTGGCTGAAAATTACTATCATTTGTGATTCTGAACCTTTATATCAATCGTCAATAACGTAGCAATAGATTACACCATAATTCCAAAATATCAACGCATTCAATATACTTTTACAATATCCATACTTTTTTAAGCCACTGAAGGATTTCTCTTTCTACATTTACAACTTTGACTCTTCGTACTGAAGTAGAGTTCGTTACCATTAATTACCTTTATAACTATTAAACCAATTAACATATTGGAAAGTTGGAACTACATTCTGGACGAGTACAAAAGGGACTTTCATAGCCCATTATATTTACGTCAAGATAATATTATCTTTTATGTACTTGTAATGTTATCGCATTGCAAACATTATGATAGATATGTATGCAATCGGGGTGGAACGCAGTAGAATGGAGGCCTAGCAAGTACAATGTGTCTCAATTGTATCGTATAATATCAATCATGCTTTAGTACTTAGTTACCGCAATGCTTGCTAAGCGATCGCTTTTTATTGAAAAAATCGGGTACCATTCTCCCTCTACTTTTTAGCACATACTCGTGCACCGCTGAATATATGCCTCTTCCATGGATTTTCGTGTAGTCTGGTGCGGTTGAACTAGCAAGAAGCTATTGATGTTAGTACCTTGTCGCTGTCGCAGTTATTAATATAGGTACTAGATTCGAACCACTCTCACTTTAATACGTTAAGGTAACAATGCGATAAGGTAATAAAATGTACAGCTATGTCTGAGTTTGACTGTACCATTAACTCGCATTAATTAATATGAAAAATCCTGACTTAAATCAAATTGTATCATAGACTGAAACATCAATAATCTTTGGCTATTACCGTGCGTGCGTCTTCGGAAATACGAACGGAAGTATTATTATAAGAGCCTCTCAATTTGACCTCATCTTGCTTTTATAAAGATATCACATGGTTCGCCGTATGGCAGCTCTTATTCACCTGTTATTAAGAGCTACTATAACGATAACGTGAATATAATTTAAAAAACAAAATGTCCAAAACGAATTGTAATCAAAGACAAGTCTGCACGACATGGTTGCAATTACGATCTATATCAACCAAAATATGAAATGTGGAAGCGTTTTGCTAATTTCGACTGATTTATACAACAGCGTTGCGATTAAAACATTCATAACCCTTGCACAGTGGACAGCAAAAATATGCTGTAGCTAATTTTTTTAGACTTTGTGAGAGCGCGCTCCTAATCTCTCTCGTGCGTTTGTAATATAAGTTAATTGTACATATTTGTTGTTATTAGAGATCAGTGCGAAATTGTCGAGCCTTGAACGTGTTAAGACTGGCATTGACTAGCTATGCGTTATTCCTGTTAATTAATAAAACGATTCATATAATGATAATTCAATCTGATTTCTGATTCACACTGAAATGAGCTTTGCTATCTTTTTGTCATATTTACTAATTATTGATAATTTTACTCTCTTTTTAGGTTATTAAATAGCATATCGAACCTAATAAATAGTTCTGAGAAGGCAGAGCTGACGTCGTTTCTGGAGGCATGCCGGATCCGCCCGCCTCTGCCTGGCCATACTTTGAAAGTCACCTACAATGCAGGCCACAGCGTATTCTCTTGCCAAAGCCCGGATACCAGGCTGCCCTGTATACCTGATAATGTATGTTATATTTGTGTTTAATATTATCTTATGGTAGGCACACACACAGAAAGACGTCGTCGTTGAGGAAATGCCTCTAACATCGTATAGGCGTTATTGCTTAGCTTCGGGTTATAGGGTAGCCTTAGGCTCTAGTTAAACTAGCAATAATGCTTATTACTTTTGCGTAATCGATAAAAATTATCGCCGTTCGTGTGTACGACGAATTCCTACACTTTTTCTCAGCGTCAGTAAATATGAATAAAACTACTAAAGTACAGGGATTACTTGACCTTAAACGGACTCAATAGCTAAGATGTAATTTTTTGTACTATTTATAATTCTGTTGAATGATACTAATATTTATGTACATAGTATACTTATAGTTACGTACAGTAACATTCATGAAATAATTCAAGAGCAAGCCAGGTATCAATTTACTTTTGTACCACCTATTCATTATAATAATAGCACAAATAGACTGGATTTAGCCTAAATGACGTCATAATCAATCGGAAATACATACGTAAAAAACATACCCAAAATTTGGCCAATTAGGTAGAAATAATTTTATGAATTATCTCACACATTTGAAACTCTAACCATTTAAACCACTGTGAAAAACTACAAAACGGATACAGATTTTGTTTCATTTAGTTATTATTCAGATCTCTAGGTATCATAACTAAAGCAGCATGCTTTCCTAGAAATAAGTAATCAGATCGTTTAGTTACATAGAAGGTGGGTACTTAGGCATTTTTACAATAATTAATGTTGTGCAAAATTGGTTAATCTTTTAAGATTGGTATAGCTAGGTAAAAAAGACAAATATTAAACGAGTTCATTTAAAAATATAATTAATAATTATCCACCACAGCAGAATCCCTTAGACGTTTCCGTTGTATGAACTCCGCTAAGCAAAATAAAATTGTTATTAATATAATAAATTTAACTTATTCGTGTAGTGCTATTTGTTTATTTATTTAACAATCCAATAGTTACAAAGGTTAATTAAAGATTTCACATATAGTGACAGAACAGAAAATGTTTAGTGTAGTACTTATACTAAAAAACGTGCGTAAATAACAGCTATTTAAAAATAAAATTACTGCTAAATACCAGCCTGAGGCAGATTGCCAAAGGTTTTCACTCTTAAGGCGAATAGATCAAAATAAGACAATACATGCTCAGCCAGGAATTTTGCAGTAAATACATCAATATAGAAATATAAATAATTTTAGTAACAAAATTTGACACAATACACGAATATCAAAACAAAATAAAAACCTTTTTTGAAGTTGGTTAAAAAGTATGACAAAGTATAAAATCGTATCAAATATGCCAAATAGGGTGCCACTCAGCATGGTGTCGTGGCGTGGCGAGCCATGATATCCAGCTTATTCACCCAATTACTTATTCAAGCCCTTACCAGCACGCGTCAAGAAACAGTTTTGTCTGTCTCTAGGAGATGCAAATCTAAGTGATATTGGGAGAAAATACCTTTAAGACTGAGTGGGAGTACTAAAAGAAACAGAAAGCAACTCGGGACTGCCACCAAGGCCGCTAGTAATATTTAGAATAATAAGTAATATCGGCTATTTCTCGGCGTTGGTATAGTAGTATTACACTAATATTTGAAAAAACATCTTTTCATATATTTGTGTAATTGAACCACAGAATAACAAACTACAGTTTGGTCGTTCTAAGAAGGCTGTTTTGACGTTTGTTGGTTTTCATACCGCGATAACATTGTGCGGACGTCTACGAAATTTAATTAAAAATTTGAATTACTTACAATGTTACCTATACATTACAAATACTGAATAATTATTTTCAAGGATCAACTGTAATATTGTTATTGTTACCGATTATTGTTACGTGGTATAGAATTTATATTTTATTATCTTTTTTTATTGAACACACACATTATGAATTAAAAATTTAAAAATAAATAATTAATCATATTATTACTCTCGTTAAAAGACTGAAATCTAGAGCGAGCAGTAAGTTTTTTTTTATATCGCGTCTACGATTTTTCGTATTAGTCTTCAAATCACTGTCATCGGTTGTCTCGTGTGGGTTGTATCGGAAGATTTTGTGTTCTATTGTTTTTATTTGACCCGGTTTGTACTTTTGCACTGTTTCTAAAAACAGACAAAAAATATTCCAGATTATAAAGAACTAAATCATAAATCCTTAACTTACTATCAAATATAGACTCTTGTCGTATTTTTGATTGTAAAAGGTATTTTATTGTAAATTTTCACAGCCATGTGATGTGTCCCATAGCTAACAATAGCTCGACTTGATGTAAAAGTTTAACCATGTAGCCATAATAAATGAAAAATGTGCAAAATGTTTGAATTTCCCGCCTTAACCCTGACGACCATCGACGATCTAATAATTTAAAAGATTTTCGAAATAATATGAGCGTATAATACGCAACTTTATAATTAATCGATTTCATAACCTAAGTGATAAAAATCGATACGTTTTGAAAGTCGGTATTTTTTGTAACCGATTTTTTTTCTCATTTCTAGACGATAGGTTTTGGCAGCTGTCGGCCTTCTTAGAACGACCAAACTGTAGTGGAAAGGTGAATTGGGCGTTCCCTTGTCGCCACAAGTAAGCGTTATAATATGGCATAGGCGTCGCCACTTGAAGTAGTCATATGCCGTACATAAAACTGACAAGACATGACAGATAAATAAATAAAAAACTCATTTACATACATACATAACGTCACGCCTTTATTCCCAGAGTGGGGTAGGCAGAGCAACAGAATATCAACAACTCTAAACTTGTTGATAATTCTGTAACCACATTTTGCAAATAGTCATTTATATATTAAATATACCTTACTGCACAGTTTGTCGTGTCGGGATAATAGCACAAACCAAACTTTATACAATGGAGGCATTTCCTATCATCGGTTATTGTTTTTTAATCTTTATATTAATAAAATGTACATTTCCTATTATCCTTGTAAATTTACTCCTTTGAAGTCAGGTAAAATGAGCGTTAAGTGTAAAACAAAATAGTTTATATTACTTTGCACGTCATTGAAACCAACGTTCTAGAATTTTCCATGCTACTCGAACGATCCGTCACTCGGGCACTTATCGATACATTTTAAGATTATGTATTATTTTTTATTATGATTTGTTAGACATTTTAAACAGGGTGATTATTATTGTATTTAACAAGATTAATAATAAATACCAATTATTTCAAACTAAATGCTTTAATACGAAAAACAATGTTACCTTTATTGCTTAAGAAGAAGGAAATTGATCGTAAGGAGATCAACTTCTGTAGTAAATTTAACGAACGCAATGGTTCCATCTATAAGTTTTCGCGTATCGTACGGTGAAATTGGTATTAAGGGGGCACCGAGCTTTTTGCGCTCATTAACTTTAGGTATTTTATGCACTCTGTGTATGTGTGCGTATAGCACACCAGCAAGGAGCGAGCTGGAGCCATGCGCCGGCCGCGCGCCGCGCCTGACGAGCCGTGCGCCGGTCCACTAGGCGCGGAGGTTGCTACCAATGTTTACAAAATAAAAAAACATAATCGATTCCGAATACTTTTATTCAAATAATGACTATAAGAAGTTAAAAACTTTTTTCAGTCTACATTTTTTTTTAAATTTGTTGTTTACTGTCGGTAGGTAAGGTAGGATTGAATTACTTGTATTGTTGAGGTACAGTCACATCACGAGATTGTTGAGCCACTCTAGAACCCACTCACAGATAGATAGATAATTTTTAATTAATGTCGTTTGTACATCTATGGTGTATTTAGCTAGTGTTAAGTTATTTATAATATTTATTGGGCAAATTGTTCGGCTAAAGAGAATAAATCATAAGTAAAAGCCGTACATCTTCCAATCGGCCATCTTCCCTCTCCGAAGGTTACCGGGAGAACCCTTTCATAGAAAGTTGACGGTAAATTTTGACGTAAATAATTTCTTTTGCGTGACTTGACGCTGTCATTAGGACAGAGTTCTATGGTGGCTCAACAACCCCGTGATTTAATGTGACTGTATATTGAAATGAAATAAAACCTAATTACCTTTATTGACAATATTCTAAGCACAAAATAAAGTGAACTCAATACCTAATGTAAAGTAATAAGAACGGCTGAGTAGGGCAAAAATCCCAGTCATGGACCCTTTCTTCAAGATATTATTTATAACTGACTTCAAAGAAAAGGAAGTTCTCAGTTTGACCTGTATGTATGTATGTATGTTTGTCCGCGATTATCTCACGTTTGGCTGAACCGTTTTTAATGCGGTTTTCAGAAAAGTATTTGTTTCACGTAGGAGAAGGTTTTGGTATTTTAACCGTCTTTAAAAAAAAGGATCTTAGTTTGTACGAATGTTTATCCATGATTATTTCCGCAAAAACTTCAATGTCTGATTCTGATCACTATAAAGTATAAAATTAAATTGATGTTTTAAAAAACTAAAAACTTAAAGCTGCTGTATCAATCACATATTTAGAAGTTCCTACTTAATGTTTGTATGTATATAATGTAATGAATAATGTACGCAGGTATCTTTAGAAAAAAATATTAGGACATAAGTAACAACAATAATCAATATCGGATTTTACTTGACGGCATTATTTTGTCTGTGTGAGTAAGCAATGTCATTGTCTATTTCTCCATCCACTGAAAGACAAAAAATTTGGTCCATTGGCATCCTGTAATAAAACAGAACGTTTTGATTTAACTATAATTTATTTATTAACAGAATTAGTTTTTGGATGAAATTTTGTAATCCTCATTCTATAAAAATAATTCGTATTTGGGACTTACAATTCCATTGTGTGGTAAATTTTATAATCGATGTCAACCAATTCATTTACTCTGTAAATTGAAAAAATATAAAGATAATGTGAAAATTCATACTAAATTTATTAAAATGTTTTCCTATACACCTCTTACTATTTTTACGCATACCTCACCGGTTCATTAGGTACCTAACTCTTCGCTTTGTAGCGAAGTGCCAACAACTGGAACATTAACCCTATAAATAAAAAAATATGAATAATTTTGCAATTTTACTCATTTGTTGAAATATAGTTGTTAGGTACTGAGTATTCTTACGGAGTATTCTCTTTGTATTCAGATTTCTGGAGATGTCTTGCTCTAGAAATATTGAAACCATCCCAAGAAGTAACAATATTATATAATTAATTATAGTAAAAAAAACCTCGGGTCGTTCTAAGAAGCTTGTTTTGCCTGTAAATGTGTTTTTTTAGCTAAACTACTTTTATATCTTGGTAAATATTCACCATAGAAGTGTATTTTTTATATACCTACCTACTAATTGAAAGAACTTCGCGTGTTGTTGAAAATTACTTGTGTAAATAAACCAATTTTGGCCCAAAACATCAAGACTACAACTAAACGATTACAAAGTCTTAGGAATACAAATCGATACATCTCGAAAATCAGTCTATGTTGCTACCGATTTATTTTCTCCTCCCTTAGCGTGGCATTTTGACAACTGTCAAATCAGGTTTCTTAGAACTACTCCACTATCAGTAGGTTTACGATTTTAACTAACTTCATTTCTTCACGCAAGCGTTTAGCATTGTGCTTTTGCCAACCCCTTCTCTTCCTTTCTTGGTTGTGTTTGTTCCCCATTTAAAATAAAGTGAATAATCACAAAAATGGCGATAAACGCAACCAACCACCAAGCGACACAGCCTCCACGTCCGACGGCCGAAGCCTGACTAATGCGGACATGGGGGAAACGTGACGGCTCTGGCTAAAATGGACGAAACGCGTGCGAATTTAGGTATTTCCTTCATATTAGTAAAATAAAAACACATTTTCAAATCTAAAGTATAGAATATATAGAAGACGTGTAGTTTTGTTGTAAATCCAAAACTGATGATCTTCCGTGAAGTAATTACGCCGTACTAAGTGTTTGTTTTGTTATGTAGAGGTATCTTTGGATGTGTTTTCTATCGAGGGAAGTACAAGTAATCGTGTTTCTAAAGTATATGATAAATAGAGTGATTCCTTAAATATCTTACATATGAATTGCATAACTAAAGCTTCAGTAAAAACAATGCAGCAGGCGATCAAACGAACGCATTTTTTTCGTAATTACGTATCGTTGCCTCGGCGCACTCTTAAGTGAATAAATACTTTGTAAAAGTTTCACCTGTTGACAAGTAGCAATGTGAAAACTGCCATCTCTTGCCGAGTAGCAGAACTTGAACAACAAAAACATAGCTTTGTCTTGCTTTATTTAATTAAAACTATTATGTCATCCTACCTGAAACCATAGTCTCAAGAATTAAAGCGAATTATACATGACATTTTACTGTTAGGCTTTTTAAAATGAAATGTATAAACCAATGTGAAAAGGGGTTTCCATAGTTGTTTAATAAGCATTTGAATTACGTATGTGTGAGTTTGGCGATACTGGTTCTGCTTTAAACGCAGCCCAAGGGCCCTTCTATTAGTTTGGTATTACGTGAATTCAACGAACGATGGGGACATTTAAGCTTAAAACATAGGTATATTATATTTTTTTGCCGAACACTCTTTTAACATATTATGTGGCATAGCATGGATTCCATATTCCGGAGACATACTTCTAACATATGAGCAAAAAAGCACTTTGAAAGTTTTTTTAGCTTGAGTATAATGGACGGAATTACGCATACGCATTGTAAAACCTACTGCTATACAGGCACTGCTTACAATACCGTAAAGATGCTTGGCAAAAAGAAGCTTAGAATCGTGAACTACGCCAAAATCTAACATGTGGAACTTTAAGCAGTGGTTGGTCCTTTATAGCATAAGAAGTAGAAATTAATTTAAGTTGACGCGAGAGGGTAATTGAGAACACTGATGGATTTTAATCCAGCCATTTGTTTGACAATATTCAACGTGAGGTGCCAAATCGAACTGTAACAAAAATGAGTAACGATCAGATCGCACTCATATAAAGATTTTCATGTCATCAGCAAAACACAGAAGTTTGGAATGGGCAAAACATTAACCGATGTCGTTGACGAATAATGTTAAACAGAAATGGTTCCAATATTTATCCTTTAGGAACACCACTGAGACAGTTACCCAGCCTGATATATATTTTTTAACAACAACGGCTTGGGATCTATTGTCAATATAAGATTTAAACCATCTCAATAAATTTCCATTAATCCCTATACCTACTACACAATTATTCCATATTTGTTGTAATTTAACGTTCGGGAGTTTTTCCCACACTACTTTACACAGTTCATTTAATGTAATGTCTTGATTATTTGTCATGCGCATAGATCGTGAACTGGGACGAGACTGACTTTGATTGATTATATCCTCTCTCTGCTCAGATTCGCTTAATTGAAAACGCACCTATCATTATACATTTGTCAGTTCGATTAATTTTGTCGAAATTACCCTAAAGCCTTTTACAGTGCAATTTGACGGAGTACTTCAGTGCTGTTGACACAAAATGCATGGCGGGTCTTTGGGCGGCGCTGCTACACGAGCGTAGAGTAGCCATAGTGGCCTCGAAGCCGTCCCGCCTGTCTGCCTGCGTGCAAGCGGCCAACGCCACTTTGTTCCCCATGTCTTGGCAGCATATCTTCATACCCATACTGCCGAAACACTTGGTGGATTACCTGCTTGCGCCGATGCCGTTCCTTATCGGAGTACCTGCTAGTGTTATGGAGGTTAGTATTAACGTTGCTTCTGATCTTTTATTGCCGACTATTAGGGTCATAATAATAAACGGAGGTCATATTTACAAGACAAAATCTCAAAAGTTCCAACCAGCATAGGGAAGGAAATATGTGTCGCATAACGATGTCCTTTTCACTATCCGGAATTTTGGTAATTTTTCACGTGGTACGAATAATACGGCTTCAGAATCAAACCCCGGTTCGACGGGAGCAGGAATGCACTTCTGCTAGTGCTTAATTTCATTCCGGGAGTGGGTAGTCAACGTGAAAAAATGTTCAACGGTTGGAATGTGCAGGGGTCAAAATGTCCATACGGGCCGGCCGTCTATGTGGCAAAAAGTATGAACCGTTGAACATTTTTTCATGTTGACTACCCACTTCCGGAATGCTTAATTTTAATATCGAATTTAAATATGTGGGTAATATCTGTTTAAATAATAGATACGCAGGCAACATTTAGATAAATCATGCGAAAATTATAACTCCAAAACGGTTTCCTTTTTGCTATAAAGAAGATGGCAACTTTTACTAAAAGGAGAAAGTAGTCGATAAAGTTAATCAGGATATATCACATACTATTCACACTGTACTGTACTTTCTTTTTGTTTCTGTTCCAGACTGTAAGAATGTCGGAGATTGGAGATGTGGTAATATTAGATGTAGATGCAAACGAACTGAGATCTCCTTTCCAAGATTTAGAAAGTCTTCCTTCAGATCTGGTGAGTATTTAAGCTTAACTTATGCTTTATACTATAAGTGGCAGTGAAATAGAAAGGCATTGAGTGTAAAATCTCTCATATGCTTTATTACTTGTATTTTTTTTTTTATTGCTTGTGCTTTGTGTTCCTATTGATTGATTATGTTTTATTTTATTTTTTATTTTTTGACGATTTCAATGTAATTTCTTATACTTTGACATAACACGCAATGTATACTGTGACTTACTTTGGAAAATAAATATCATTCATTCATTCATTCATTATGGGTCGTTTTCAAAAAAAAATTACATAGTTAAGGGCTTAATGAAAACAAAATCACGATCGCGTCCTTTGTGTGTTTTTTTTGAAAACGTCCCTTATAGACATTTTGGAGAAAAGTGTATGAAACATAAACAAAAACTATATTATCTTTATTCTCGAAACTTAAAAGTTTGATCCTCGTACACCATCTTGGCTGTCCCAGCAACATTCTGAATGCGATATTTTATTGACCCCGGGGAACGCTATACGCTCGTTTCGTATAAAACGAACTCACAGGCTGCTCGAGTAAAAATATTGTCAAACGCTTTAAACAGCGTTATTATAACTTCAGTGGAAAATCGAGCAAACCTGCTGCCCTCTGCCCTGTCCATTCTGGATTCTGATAAATAAGACTATATAAGATCTTTATTGTAATTCATTGTTGTTCAAAGTATATATTCACTATTTACACATTTTTAAGTCCCAAGAAAGATAGATCGCACGTAACGTAACTCGTGGAATTCTACTCGACTTCGGTAAATTAATTGCAGATTCTTTTTTCTGATAGGTAACCAGTTTGAAGAAAGCATTAAGTGATAAGAATGCTCTGGGAGACGCGGTATCGCGAGCTTTTTTGCGAGCGCTAGTGTGTCTAATAGGTGGTTACCGTGATGCTATAAGGTGAGGAACGTGCAAGTAAATGGTTTTTTTATGTTAGAAAGTTTTATAAAAGAGAATCCTTGTTTACGGGGAATAAAGGAAAATAGTTTCACAGATAGTGTTGCCGGATATGTAGGAAATTTATAAATGATAAACTAATATGTTACAGACATATACAATACTAGCGACCTGCCAGCGGCTTCGCCCGCTGCAATATTTTTCTTACCATTTTTTTTTTTGCTACTTCTAGTACTTTCCAGGACTGTGTACAAAATTTCATGATGATTCGTCATTTAGTTTTTGCGTGAAAGCGTAACAAACATCCACGCTTTCACATTTATAATATTAGTTAGGATAACCAACCACCCATAACATTATCGTAGTTCTCAGGCAATCGGGCAACAATAATATGATGTTAGTTTTTTGTGGTGCGTATTTTGCCAAGAAAATAAAGACCGTGAAAAAATGCACCCTCAACTCATAGAATTGATATCATTTTTTGCGTGAGGTTAGTGTATCTAACGAGTATCATTTGATTACTAGTGTGAAAAGTAAAGGAACTTTCTTTAAATCAGTATGAAGTAAATGGACTAATTATTGTAACTCACATGTAAGAAGGAAAAAGGGAAATGAGTTTTATGCGGATGAAATCGTAGGCAAAATCTAGCTCTTTTATTTATATAACGTGTATATAAAATGAAACTCAAGTAAATAACATAAATAGCTATTGGCACTGATGTGTAATCACAACAAAGTGCCATACATTATTTTAAATGTCATGAAGATAGCTAGTGAAGGCTGCTTTAGATTTTTCTCAGCGACAATGAAAGTATAATGCAAATGTGTTTAGTGCATAAACATAACTTGATGATAACATTCCACAATCTAAATGTTTTGTATGCGCTGCGTAAATAGAATGGAAATAAATACTTATTCAAGTTCATCATACACAGCAAACAATTAATATGACCTCCGACTTCTCAACGAGTTGCATGCGCATAAGTGGCTCTATCTAGCGATCTTTTAGTGTTGAATTGTTTTTCCTGTAAGTAGAACTATTATTTATTAAACTGGTTTACAGAATTGAAAAAGGCCAACTGATCACATTTAACCCTGAAGCATTTGTGAGAACTAGAAAAAATATGCAACCATTCCTTAGGAAAATACTTCAATCACAAATATTCCAGCAGGTAAGCGCAAGCTCACGTTGCTTCATTAGTGATATTTTTCCTTCTTCTACAAATTAAATTTTATTTCTTTATCCAAAGGTCAAATAGATTTCGCGACCACAACACTACGTTGCTACTTTGAAAAGTTGGTGTAAAGTGTCTTTTTACCTGACCACTTACTCAATCATTAGAATACCAATTTTCTGTTGCTGTTAATAGCTTTTGATGTTTTTCAAATGTTTCTTTCCTTAGTTTATAGACGAAAGACTGGACTTGCTCAACTCCGGTAGAGGCTTTAACGATGAGTTTGAGGTGGAGTGCAACCATTATGCTGAGAAACTTGGCACTGGGAGCGGGCAGAGGCTCAAGCAGCAGTACAGGGACTGGGCCAAGACTGTTAAGAAAGAAGGCGGTGCTTTCTTTAAAAATTTCAAAGATAAGGTAATAAAAAGTGTCGTATTACAGATGGTAATTATTTTATTAGGTGACTAACTAGCATATTAATAATACGATGCTTCTTATTGAGAAGATCGATTAAATCAGAGACTACTTTTTTGGATAGTACGCCGATATCGGGATGGTTACCACGAAACGCGTGTCGAAACTTCGAGTGCCCCATCCATTTCACTCGTCAGCCGAGACTAGATCGAGATAAAGGAATTTAGGGTTACTCTCAAAATTCCCTTTTCGCTAAAGGACCATTTCAGCTAGATGACATAAAAGTAAAATACACAGTCAGCAAAAAGTCAATTCAGCTGAATGACATGAAAGTAGAATATTAAGTCAGCAAAGTGTCTATTTAGCAGGACGTCACAGAATTGAAATTAGGAAGTAGCCAAACGTTTGGAAATATAAATAGTCCGTGTGATTAGAATACCTAATTCACCGAAAGTAAAATTTGCTGATTGACATGAACATAGAAGGAGTTATTAGCAAAACGTCTGGAAATTAAAATAGTCCGTATAATTGGAATATTGAATTCGTCGAAAGCAACATTATTTGACTGTCATGACCACAAAACGAGTTAGTAGCAAAAACGTCTGGAAATGTAACGAATGAGTCACACTACTGGTATACTAGTCCTATGTCTCCTATATCCATCCCCAGGGATTAAGCTACACGCTAAATTTCATTAAATTCGGTTCCATATATAATTTACCCGTGAGTTTCTAATATTAGTATGGATAAATAAAATGTAAGTGTGCCAGGATTTCGACAACAGGATAATCGATTGCGTGGAAAGGAGTTTGAATTATCAAGTGTCATATCAACACTTGACATATCCAGACATTTTGCTAACGGGCTATTTGGCGTTCATGTCTGTTTAGTAATTAAGACATTTTGAGATACAAACGTTTCGCACTTTCGTTTTATGTCTATTAAGTAATAATGACATTTCTAAGATAAAGACGTTTCGTTACTAGTGTATTTTAAATTGTAACATTCTAAGATCCAGACGTTTTGCTAAAGATACATTTAGCGTTCATGTCATGACTACATAGCAACAAACACATTAAACAATCCAGACGTTTGATCTACATTGTCATTTGACTAAAAGAGAATTTTTAGAGTAACCCGGAATTTAGAGTTATCTTTTGGTAGGTACTTGGACATAAAAAAAGTAAAGTTAGAACCCTTTTTTTAGTCGCCATTTTTCCCAGAGTGGGGTTGGCAGAGCTATAGATATACCAACGACTCTAAAAATATTTGTTAATATTCTGTAACCACATTTTGCACAATCAAGTCAAGAAGTTTACTAGTATATAAGCGATAGGTTGCAAGTCCATTACTGAAACCTTATTTTTTTACGTATACGGTAATATACGAGTTGGACATTTTACGATTTAGACATTCTGCATGATGCGAAATAAGCATTTTGCTTGTTGGACGTTAAGCGTGGTGGATGTTCTGCGTTAAAAATGGACGTTCTGCGTGTTGGACTTTCAGCGTCTTAGACACCATGCGTCTAAGACTTTTGTGAATTGGATATTCTACGTAAAGGGCAATTAGCGATTTAAATACTTTGCGTATTGGACTATTTGCGAAGATTTGACCAAACTCGTATTGGACAAGATGCGTATGAGACAGCATGCGTTGAGACTGCGCGGCATCATGTGTGCGTGCCTCGACCGTACGCTCCGGAAGCCACCACAATCAAACTCGACAAGTCACGCCAAGTCGATTTAGTCGGGGCCGCGCCGTAGACGCGTTATGTTGCGTGCGTGCGTATTATATTTCGAGCGGCGCGTATCGACGCAATCCTAGTGAGCGCCATCCGAGCGCCAATAGGTATCCGAAACTCTACGAACTAATTTTCTATTTATATTGCTTATGTTTGAGTGCCCTTCACGTCAGCCCTCCCATCAACGTTAGTCACCCTGCAGAACAACAATGCACAAATTAATTTGACTAACTATTGTTCACTTGGGTTAGTGACACGGCCAATTCACAATGATAAAATGTTACCCTGCTTTTCCCCGTAAAATCTTCATGAATGTATAATTCGATATCTTTTTATTTGTACGAGCTTAAAATTCTTTAAAACCAAGTTTACAACTTTGGTTTTCTGTTCAAAAGAATATATCGTATGCATGGGTTTCGTTAGTTACCTCGTTACAACTTTAATCCGTAAGCATATATTATGATCATATACTCACCGTCCAATTCTTATACTTGATTTTACCTAGCCGGATGTATTTTCATGTCCGATCTGTCATTATATATTATCAAGTAATTTTATCCAACAAAACAGTATCTTTGAAAACTAATAGGGTAAAGGCAGCCATGCATTTTTAAGCTAAAAATAGAGTAACGATTGGGATGTTTAGAAAGAGTTTGTAAGTGAATCATTGTTTCTTTACACAGTAATACTATAAAACGGGACTTAATCGCGCAATATATAACATACACGGTAGTTATTGTGCTTATATTTAAACTAAGTGGCCCAAGTAGTGCATTATCAGTATTCATTTAAGGCCCGAAAAGTATTTGGTAATTTTTGACCAAAATTTCTTTAAAAATCTATAAAATGGATTATCGGTGCCTTTACCCTATGAGTAATCAAATTACACATGAATAATTAAAATATACATATATCTTTCCGACAAAAGTAAGTTTCCTAACTAATCTATATAAGTACCCTGTGATATTATTTAACTAGCATTGCCATAGATAACTATATGTAATTGCTAGCAAACCCCTTCCCTGCTTGCATGCTTTAACTACGTGAGTTTTTCGTTTATGTTTGATATTTACAGGCGAACCCAGCCGTACAGTCAGCTGTGAAAACGGTGAGTCCCAGAGTATATTATCAGTGGAAAAACTGTTCTGTCAAATTTCTTACTGTTATTCACCACTCTGTGGAGCATACTTTCAAATGTAGTTTCATGTTCTTATAAAGGTGGCGGTAGTTGTGTAATGCTATAGTTTTACTAATTTATTATGTACAATTTATCTATTATTTTATTTTATGTAATAAATATATGCCAATCTTATAGGTTGATCCAAATATCTTCAATCAGGGACCCGCCCACCCATTCACCGATAAAAAAAGCCTTTGAAAGACTAACCTCTCAATAGAATATCCCACTAAAAGAATAACCTCTTGGAACGAAATATACGACAAAGGTATTCGTTAAACTAACCATTCACTATAAGGGAAACCTTAACAGCTAAAGCCCAGATAACCCTTATTATTAGCGCTTTAAATAGCATATCGAATGGCTTTTCTAAGTAAAAGACTTAGACATTTAAAAACCCCTTGAATGGGATAGCGCGTTTTAAAAGCAAATCGAACGGCTTTTATGCGATACGGCTTTTAGTAAAACCCTTATAAAAACCCATTCGAAACCCCTTGAATGGGATACGGGCCGGTCCCTGTCTACAATATTGTAGATATATTTTGGTACCAAAATGTGGTTCTGGCTCTTACGAATCATGATAGTTTTTGATGTACTTAGTATATTCTTGTGTTATTTATGAATCCCGTTGTTTTGCCCTTTAGTAAAATGTTTCTATAAAGTATAAAATATATAGATTGAAACTTCATATGTACACTTGTAATTTAATTTACTTAGTACGTTTTTCACAATTAAAATTATTTTTCAATCTTGAAAATAAGAAACTTTAAAAGAAATCTGTTCTTAACTTTTGTAATCCAAACACTAAAATAACAACGGTGAGCAAAAAAGTTATAAAAATATAAAGTTTCCCAATTCCACAGGGTTTAGCACACCATTAGTGACCAGTGGTCACTGTTTGTACAGTCCGTGAGCTCCTAAAAGAACCTTCGAGTTTCGGGGGAAATCGAAAGGATTCGTGTAGTAGAAAACTACAAAATTTCCTTTTGACTTGGTAGCAATACATCACGCGAAGAGTGCACTCTTTGTGTTTTCATTGATTTATATGGAGCAGTATAACCACCACTTACTTATTTATTTAGTTTATTATTTTTCGGAAATTGATTTCCATGGGGAGTCATCTTAAACGGTGTTTCTGTAAATAGCCAATCACGGAAAATTGTTTAAAATGATTTTGATTTTAAAGTAGTTGAAAGTTACAAGAAAAGTTTTGATTGTAAATATTTTAATAAGGTTCAAGACCGAGTTCTAGAAGCAACGGAGATTTCGCAAAGTACATTAAATCATATTAAACGAAACAGACCAAAAAAAAACAAGTGCTTTTAATTGATACTAATATTAATTATGTAACATAATTTCGCTAAGGTCTAGATTAGCTTGAATCTGATTTTCGCGGAGGGGCGATATTTTTGACGCCGAGTGTAGTTCGGGGGCTGTATCTAGCTTGCTACGTATTTTTTTCTTTCTCAAGTTTTTCCAAACAAATTGTTTTGTAGTGCATGGCAAATATGTGGTTATGTAGCTGTCTTATTTAAATATAAATATAATTATTTTTAGTCGCTTGATGTTCTATGAAATTTAATTTATTAGTGTATGAATAAAATACGTCGATGAATGTTATTAAATAATCGCCGAACGCTTATACAGTATACTCATCTTACTGTCATGTGAAATATTAATAGTCTCCGGGTTTGTGAAGATTCTGTTAAATTTAGAGCGTTTTAATCCTTAAAAAAAAACTGAATCTAGCTTTTTTTATATAAAATATATACACCGTGTTTTTTTTGATTTACGATAACTTCGGCATATAGTTAGGTACACGTATAGAAACTACGTGGTACATTAGATTTTAAAATATTGCAAAAAAAAAAAAATGTTTTGAACAAAGTAATTAAATGTTGTGTCTTCAATCATTCTAAAAGGGTCTTTAGAGTTAACTCAGAGTTAGTGTCAAATACGTCAAGTCAGCGTGACATACACACACACAAGTAAAGATAACACTTGACAGGTGCACGACCTAACAATTGAAAACTCTTTACTCATAATAGGTAATTAAAAGAAAATTGTTAGGTATCAATTAAGAGCCTTTTACATTAGTTTAACGTGATTAACTGATTAATTTTAATAATTGAATATCTTTATAACCGTACGAGTTATCATATGTCTGTCTTCGGGAAATTAGCTTAATTTGACTTGAAGAACGTGCCCTTAAAGTTATCGTAAATCAAAAAAAACACGGTGAAGTAGGTTAGAAGTTCATCTTCAGGAACGTATAGTATAACTATACAAAGTAACTTTAAGGGTTAAGTAGTATGGTGTAAAATTATTGTCGAACTTCGACTTCATGTTGGTGATCGCCGATTAATCAATGATTAGTATAATTTCCTGATATGAAATGTATTATTTCCGAAAATTTTATTACAGAAGAGTGGTTTGTATTAGTATATTTACCCAATAATAATTTAAAACCGGTTAACGTTGAAGGAGCTCCCGTATTCAAGGGTGCATTTTTTTCTTTAAAACTTAACTATTTAAAAGTGAGAAGCATTTAAATTAGTCTGAATGTCCATATACGCTTTTAACTGAACTTAATGTGTGCTCTTGATTTGTTGTCATCGTAGCGTATAAAATTTGTAATACTGATTAGTTATCTTGTTCTTGTTAAAAAGTAAAGGAAAGAACTATTATTCCTCCATTTTACGATTAAACCCTTTCAACGCCCCACGAAAAATACAAATGTGTCACTAACACGCTAAGCATTTTTGAAAAGCTAAGCAAAATGTATGTAAATCCGTACTAAAGGCGGTCTCTTTTAAACTGTACTTGTATCAATTAAGTACATATAAGCGTCGGTGACGTTGTAGGCACGATACCTCATGAGTAGACCCCGGATTGTTGTGGCACTGACGTCACAATAGGGTGATTTGGGGAGTAAATGGAACAGTATTAATTAATACGGATTTATTAAGATAAGATAAAAATGTATATTCATTTCACCATAGAAAAACATAATTTCATTTACGATACGTAACCGAATAAATTTTAATAAAAACAATAAAAATTCCCAGTAAATCGATCGATATTAAATTTTTGGTATATAACTGCAAGACTTAAATTTCTACGTTTACTAATTTTCGATGAAAAACTGAGCGGTCGAATAATTATTTCGTTCCACTGTTCCATTCGGGAAATGGAACATACCTATATTAGAATCAACTTTATCAATGTATGCAACCTATGCAAACCTATATAAAGTTTGACCTTAGATATAAACTGTTAGCTTTATTGGCAACTGCACGTCACTTTGATGTATTAATGTGTCAAGACACTGTCTCATATCTCATAAGGCGTATGTTTTATTTGTTGAATTGAAATAAAATAATGTCTCTAAATAAATATCTTGCTAAATTTGACTTTTTAAAAGTAATCGATAACAAATTATTTTGTAAATGGTGTATAACAAAGGTAGCTTCAAAAACTTACATCATTCGAAAACATCTACGTTCAAAAATACACGGAAAAAAGCGAGCGAAAAAAAAAAACCAAAGTGAGTTTTTCTTAGATCTTACAAAATTCAACACAACAATCCGGGGTCTACTCATGGCACCTCACGGCGTCGTTGTCTTAAAAAATTGGTATAAGTATGAATTGGAAAAAAATGCTGAACATGTTTTTATTACTTTAAATATATAAACTGTATTCCATGACTTTACGTAAAATCTCGGAAAGTTGTGTTCTTAACATATAGACATTAAAATATTGCCCTAAATACCTATTACCTTGTCTATTTCAAAATGCAAAAAAATGATCGAACTTGCTTCCACCACATAATGTGAAGTATTTCAAAAACAGCCAAAATCACTTGATTGTCGAAACTTCCTAACGAATATTCCCTCCAATTTCCAAGTCTTTATGGCCTGCGGTTCAGCATGTGTTCTCTCAGTCAGTTAGGCAGCCATGGGAGCTTTATTATATAAAGATAATATCTATATTTGTGCTTAATATTTCCTTATCTATATAGTATATGTATCGCATTATCCACAATTACCTAATGACATTGTAGTGCTACAAAGTATTTATCTCCACAAAGTAGCGAATTTCATGTGAATTGGTTCAATTTTTATATCTGCACTGGGTCTCTAAATCGGATGAACTGTATTTAATGCATGTCGATGCATACTTTG
Source organism: Acleris holmiana (assembly GCA_949316455.1). NCBI lineage: Eukaryota > Metazoa > Arthropoda > Insecta > Lepidoptera > Tortricidae > Acleris > Acleris holmiana. Next base: position 77,024,783 of record OX438762.1, read on the forward strand.
ACAGTACCTAGTACACACCGTGTCCAATAAGTACGCATACAGTTTCAAACTATCATTGAAACATAGTACTAAAACCAAATGCAATAAAAACTATATTTCATTTAAGATATTCTTTTATACAATATTCATAACAAATGATTTGGGATACTCCAATTTTATCTTCATAACGAGCTCCAGACGTTTTTCGAATCCGGCGCACGCGGCACGCACTGCCTCCATCGGCATTTGGTCCCAAATTAGTACGATAACTTTTTAAATGCTCCTAATTCTTAATTTTATTAAGTTTTGAGAGCATGTACTCGTACGAACAATAGCTGTCGTTCCCAAAAAATATTTTAAATTTGGAGCATTTTTTTTTCCAATCCTCTGTTTTATAGTATTCGGCTTTGATTTTTACCCATTGGTCGTTAAATGGGTAAGAACCAAAAAGTTGGACCATAGTTAAGCGCAGTTAACCATACAAACAACGAAGACAAAGTTCCGTTGTGCGACGAAAAGTATCCTTACATGTTTGTGTATGGCAAATTTTCGTCGCACAACGGAAAAGTTTAATAGAAATCTTAATTGCGTGAGTTAGAGTTGCCAAATTTTTGGCCCTTACATAAATTACGAAGGAAGTTAACCCTGCATGTAACCTGCTCCCCAATTCATCACTGATTGGAATCTCTGATTATTTGGAATATTTTAGATGTTTGCTGTTGAGAAACGATCATTTCGAGCATTGGGAGATGGCTCTAATACGAAAAGATTTTCGTCCGATAAAACGTTTTCATCCACCGCGTGCTAGGAAAGTATAGTATTTGATCGACCTAACCTTTTTTTCTGTATAGCTTCGGAAATGCCGTGTACTTTTCTTTTCTTGTAAGCGTGTTACCTGAGTTCTGCTTTCAAGTTGTTGTTGTGTATTGATCCTCTTGAAATCTTTAAGTCAGTTTACAGCTCATTTTCTGATTGAACGGTGTTTTTTTCTCTCGCGATTTTTACGACCTTATCCGATCTTGCTGAACACGAGCAATCAAATCTATGCGGTCTTCTAACGAGGAGGTCTCCTTGTATCATCTTTTTGTAGTATAAACTAGGTTAAGCTTTCCAAAAGGTTTCAATGCCTTTAAAAATTGTACTGGGCCGCACTGTGGGAGCGCGTAGAACAACCGGTCGGACATGCGAGTGCGCGACAGTAAACTGTTTATTGCAGATAAACTGCTATTATTATGGCCTCTAAATTATAACGAAATGCTAGTATAGTGCATTTTTAGCAACATATTAATAGGGGAAAAGAATAGTCTTCCGATTATATAGCAAAAAAAAAAAAAAAAAAAAACGCAAGATTTTTGTCAGTATTTTATTCTGGTCGCATGCAAACATCCCTTGATAAGTTTTTTATTGGTCCTGTGCTTAGGATTCACTTAAAAATGCATATTTCTTTATTACGCCTACAATTTAAAATTATATCATCTAAAGAGATTGCTATTAAATTACACAAGGCGCACTGTCGAAATAGTAAATAATTATTGTAGATATTGTTGTTATTTATAAGAAAAGAAGGTCATATTTTCATCATTTCTCCGTTATGGTTATGATATAAAAAATTACAAAAGGTTACTCATACTCTATAATTTGGGTTTCGGTTTCACTGATGAGTGGCTGCGCTTCGATCAACAGTTTTTTTTTCGTTGTCCTTTTAATGTTACTGGAGATAACCGGATCAGACCGTAAAAGTAATGCATGTATCAGATCAGTATTGCAAGCAATCCTAGATATTTTGCGTGTGTGGTGAAGTCTCACATATCGAAATATTTTATGATTGCATTCTTGTGCATCTTCCGATAATGCACCTATTGGCAGGATTGCGTTGTGTTTTATAATGTCTGCTCCATGAATTAATATTTTATGGATGGTAACGGGCATATAGTACCATCCATACAATTGCACGTATAACTCCGCAGTTTCACGTGTATAAAAACGAAACGAATCTACATTTATCGCGAGTCCTGAAGCTATGACTTGTAGTATTATGTAAAATCTTTTTAAAAGATCTACATTTAGACCCGTTATATCCGCACTAATCTGGAAGTTTGCGAAAAATCTCCGAGCAGTGTTGCCATCATTTGTGTTTCCCACGCCTTGCTTAACCATATCTATTAACAACCCCAATCTTCTTTTGAATTCATCTTGTATGTTGCGTTTTGATTGCTCTCTGACATTCTTATTTTCTCCTCTTGCTGACCAAGATTTGAATGATAAATTGTATGCTATATGTAACATACATTCAAAGCTCCTAATCCACGCATGTAAAGAGGACATGCCGAATTCAAAACAGTCTTGATTTGGTTCTCGATTATAAGCTACATCGATGTCGTTCATAGCTTTTGGAGTAGCACCGCAAATAAAGCATTTCATGGCTGATGATGTATCTGTTATATCATTGCAAATTTTTGTATCAACCATCGTTAGTAACATTTTATAATTCACAACGACATTTTTGAAAACATATGGACGTAATTGCCTTATTTCTTCATTTAATTCTGCAGTGGTCTTCTTTGTTAAATTTTTGTTTTCTTTTTCGAACCGAAAAGATATTGGTCGACAATAACGAGAGGATGATGGTGTAGGATTCTTCCAAATGGATTCAGATAAATCTTCATTATTGAGTTGAAGGGGAACGAGGCTACAAACAAATACAGATGAATCATCGTGTAGAGGGTCTGAACTCTTTTGCTTGTAAACAGACTGAGAAGAGGCTCCATCGCATCCCCATTTTAGAACCAAGACAAGATTATATTCTTTGGTATTGTCAAATTTTAAAGGTCGCATTATTCTTTCTATTGTTTTATCCAGTAAACATTGCAAATTAATACTAACATAATTTTCAGCTACAGTTATTGCTTCAGGTACTGGACACAACTCTTTCTTCAGTTTTTGAATTTGAGCATAAGCAGGAAATAATCCGGGAGCAATATTATTAACAGATAATCGCAATTGCGAGTACTGCTCTCTAGTTAGGTCAGAGTTCACATACAAGCTAAGTGCATCGTCGTCAGATAAGGATTTAGACTCGTCCGTGTTATTTAAGAGTTTTTCGCAAAATTCCTTAACTTTTGTAATGTGTGCCGGGTGTGTTTGAATGAAGTCAAAGATAAATTTAGCATGTGTGTGTCTGATACTTTTTGATGCTACGTAGTTTAGCTCATCTATGGGGAGGGATCTTACAGATTCAGTTCTCCTTCTCTTTTGACGATCACTCAATGTATTAAAATATGCTTTAGAGGATGTCGATGTCGATGGAAGCAAAGTCGGAGGCTTAGTGTTAATAACATGAGACCAGTCTATTTGTAAATCAAGCCAACTGCCACATGTAGATAGAAACAAATCTTCTTTCCAACATTTGTCTTTCCGTTTATTCTTCACGGTATACAGAAATTTCCTTATTTTACCGTTTATAGCACTGCAATAAAGTAAGCAAATTGTTTAGTATTCAATACAAAAAAATATACGTTTTAGTAACATTAAACAATACTTACGATTTAATTTCCGAAGAGATGGTATTTGGAAATACAGCCATCACTTTTTCTACAGCAATACTATGATCTCGCAGATCATGTTTAAGCAGATTATATAAATCACGATTTGTTTTTAGTTTTTCCATTATATTCCGATTATAACAACACGCACAACGATTGACGACGGCTTAGTGTGAAGACATTTTTAATTTTGCGGGTATACTGAAATTACTTGCACTATAAGTTTTGAAGTGCCAGGTACAAATTATAATATTTGCCGTTAATTTATTTATTTATTTGTAAAAATCAAGGAGTTAATTCATGCGCTCGGTTGACACAAAAAACGTAATATTTAATGTATAAATAAATATTTACCGATTCTTCGATGTTAGAACTGCATTTCTATTCGGCTGCCTGCCTTAGCAGATTTAAGAAACAAATTGCTATTTCTTTTAAATAGGCGCTTTCGAAAAATGACCTCCAATTGCAAATATCTCTAAAATTCGGCTAAGTTCGGGTAAGGTTAAAATGCAGCGTATTAAAATTATCTTTAACTTATAACTTGTAATACTTAGTATCTTGGAATTGCTTGGCACATTTTTTATAATCATGACTTTCTAGTTTAATTTTACATGAATGATAAAACAGCAATTATAATTAATTATAATATGAAACACCTAGATATTATTTGTTGTGGCGATACTTAAACATATATTCTTTGTAATAAAATCAAAAAAAGGACCTCAACTACTACACAACAGTTAAAATAGTACCTAGAAGTATAGTCGAGTTTTACGGGTTTATCGGATAGTGATGTTTGTTCGAGTACTATTCACCAACAAGGCAAATAAGTGAAAAAATAATAATAAGACATGATGGTCTAAGCGTTAAAGTTTACAAAAAAGTCATTTAACAGCAAGAAAGTGAAACATTTTATTTTCAAGCATGTCCGACCGTTTGTTCTACGCGCTCCCACAGTGGGCCGTTAATATATTATTATTATCCCGTTATTTCGGGATAATAATTCGAGGAACTGCTTCATCATGGATTAAAAGTGAAAGACGCCAGCTAAATATTTTAAAAATATTGTTATTTGTTCATGAATATAGATTTCAAATTATAACGACATAACTGCCTGAAAATTGTTCATGTTTTTCAAACCAGTGCTGGAAAAAGTGTATTCGAACTTATTGGCCACGGTGTATATATTTGCGACAAGAGTGTTTGAGGTCGTAAAGCTATCGTTTTGAAATAAGAATAAATCTTGAAAATATTCTTACGTTTTTACCTTTACTGTATACGAGTTAAAATTAATTTCTAGTAACACCACCTCATGAAACAGCGAGATCGCACACTTAATGCTGGTTCGATTTGATACGAGCAGGAAAAAGGTTACTTATTTCCTAATTAACGCATATTTTATTTCTTAAGTATTATAAGAAAAAAATACAAAAGAATATAACTTGACATTTATTTTAGACATTGCATCTTTCCTAGATCGTAAGAAAATAACGATTAAAAATTCAGAATTCGTGTGTCGGGATCGTTTCTAAACGATAGATTATATCGACCTTAATAATGAAAATCTTACTAGTTACTGTCACCTGTAAAGTAAATCACTTTAACAATAAATTGTGTACCTATTGACACTTCTTGTGAGTGATAAGTGATAATATTGATAATACTTGACTTCCATGAAAAAGGCCATTCCGTCGTGCGGGGCGAGCAGGTGTTACAGTGCACTTACACGGGCAATGAATTGCCCGTCAAATAGTATGGACATCTCATTCTATTCTATATTAGTTTTGTAATCCCCAGTGCTGTAGTGTCTTACTGTTATGCTGTGTTTTATTTTAATGCAAATAAATAAATGACACCAAATTAGAGTAAGACAGATAATGACGGCGGGTAATTTATTGCCCTTGTAAGTGCACACGGCTTCTAATGGCCGCATTAATAAACATTTATCTATGACTACATCTACTTAGACGTGTCTCGAAATGGTTATCACATTCAAGGTATGTATCAGTATGACTAGACATGGTTACACAAACATTATTATTTATTACAAGTTGTCCCGACGGGCAATGTACAATATTTTTTTACTCTCTAATAACCTTATTTATACTATAGTGAACATTAATAAAAAATATCTGGAACTATCCAGGCGTTATCAAGTGATGCTCTTTAACACGTTCTCTGTTCGGGTGCCCCCAATGTGAGATTATGAACCTTTTTTCAGGACTCCGTGCTTCCACTATGGGGTCACATTCCAACATATGGACATAAAACTGTCAGTTGGACTTGTGACATTGTCATATCGTTTTGTATGGGGACAGTGAACGTGTTAATAAGCACTGACGGTAGACGTCTGAAGTTGATGACATCCCGCTTTCCGAAAATCTTCGGAATAGTTCACTTTCTAGCGGTCAAGCTATATTGACTTTCTATCTGTCATTGTTGTGCTCTATTCAAAGATTTCTGTGGAAATGACTAACTTTTCCTTCGAAGGTCCGGCAAGGAGGGAAGAACATGAAATCAGCGGTGAAAGGTCTGAAGAATAAAATACCCAAGACCGGGTCGCGGCCGTCGTCGATCAACACTACTGATGACAGCAGGTAATACTTAGAAGCGGCGTTGAATAAGTACTAAGAATTGGTAAACAAAATGGAGGTCCCTCCTTATAAACCTTTAATAATAATAAGTCATACCTTTGCTGGGACCGGAATAAGGCCCCAGCATTATATGGCCTGTGTCACGGAACGTATCGACTTTCTAAAGCAGAAGGTTTACGCGTGGGCGAGCCGTATTCTTCGCTATAGAGAGCGTGTGGATAGAAACCAGCAAAATCGCCTCTTCTAAAGCTATCAGAGGAAGGTGTATTGAAAGTAGGAGGGAACCGATCAAGGTGAACACCTACCGGATCCTGCTGCAGTGTGGCGGCAGTCCATCCAGCCTTTGCTATAAGCGTTGTGCGAACTGAGGCGTTGTCATGCAGAAGCGGAAGAGCGGCTTCTTTTTCTTCTATGTTGAATTTCCTTAACTATTGTAGTATACCAGTCTAGGCGTAAGATAATCGGTGAGTGTGGCGGCAGTCCATCATACGGCCGAACCCTATATTCAAACCGCGGACCGGACGGATAGCCTTACTACGGATTAAACTTTGTCACTTTTTGTATGGGCAAATGTCAAATTTCAACCCGAAGTAAGCCTTATCTATCCGCGGTTTGAATATAGGGTTCGGCCGTTAGTCATCAGGGTTGACAAGGCATATGCAGTCTGAGATGAAAATGTCTAAGGGTCACGGGAGCTTATTACCATCAAATGGTCGTTTGCTTTCTCTCTCCGTGTCAAAAAAATGCTTCCAAGAGAAATGTTTATGCTGGCGTTTACCCCAACGCTGCACCTAGCTCTAAGCGTTTATAGAAAGACCTTAAACCTTGGCTATAATAATTTGAACTTTATAGGTTTTCCTGCGGTTCCGCTACCCCAGTATCATCGGATTCCTCCGACTCTTCGCCATCACGCGACGGCCCGCGCGACGTGCCGGCCGAACTGCGTCTTGACCTCCTGACCGAGATGGAGTCCCTCTTCAAGAACCGGTCCCGGAGAGACAGCCTGCCCAACAGCTCTCATAACTCTGAAATGAGCCTTCTTGATAAAGCCGTGAGTGTAACGTAGGAATAATAGATACGTTGGTACAAGTGGCAATCTATCACATGATTTTTTATCTCACACCGCGCTCATCGAAACTGAATCGCATTTTATAGTGTTTCCAATTCACGAAGTGGGCCCAGTAATTCATGCTGGCGTTGCGCGGCTCCATCAACGTGAGTAAAATTAAGAAGTGGATTTAAAACGTTGTAATGCTGATCTGTCCATTTCCAAAGATTAATAACCGCTTATAATATAAAAAAAGAGATTGTAGTCATTGTGAAAAAACATACAACATCACTCTTTGGATGGGTTTAGAAATACCATTGGCTAGTCCAATTAGGTAGTGGGTGTGCATCCGTCCCGCAACATTATCACTTTAACTAAACTTTTTCAGAGTGCTGAAATACCAGAATTTCAAAATACTGGACTACTCTTTTTACCAAATTGTCTAGAAACACCAGCTTCGAAATATTAGGTACCGAAGGGTGATCAACAATACCTTAATTTAAATGTTAAGTTTTGAAAATATATTAATAATCTGGTATTTTAAATTCTGATATTTTGACACTGAGCGGTAATTTCTAAGCTCTAGAAAGGGACAGAGTTGTCTTAATGTGATTCATGGTCGATAAGTGTAGCAAGTGTATAAGCTTCTTAACGCGACTAGGATTTGTGTTGTGAAAATATCTATTTTCGAAAGTGAACACTCTCACGCCCCACGGTTTTTTGAAGTTCCGTACCCAAAGGGTATAAACGGGACCCTATTTATTTATTTATTTATTTAATCTTTATTGCACAAAAAAAGAATACACTTAATATGCAAAAGGCGAACTTAATGCCGTAAGGCATTCTCTACCAGTTAACCTTTAGGCAAAGCAGAGATTGTAGTGGCGGTGCAACATAGATTCTGACTTAACTATATACTATATACTTACATAAACATATACACTTACATAATATCAATATGCTACATAAATATAAATACATGAAATACACTAATAAATAAATACATACATAATATGTATATACATATAAGCAAAAAAAACAAAACAGATAAAGCAATCAGAAAACCAAGATGATGTCAATTCTACCTGCAAAGAAATTCGCGAACTTTCTTTTTAAAGGCAAACTTGTTCGGAGCTTTCTTCATTTTAAGGGGAAGGTCGTTCCAAAGTCGTGCTGCCTGAAGGGCGAAGGAGTTGGACATGAAACCTGTGCGGTGAGGAGGGATGGAAAGTGTGAGGTTTTCAGTGGATCGTAGCTGACGGATGTGGGTAGAACCCAGAAATTTAAAAAGAGATTTTAAGTATTCAGGAGATTGCGGATCGTACAGAATATTATAAAGGAAACAGAGTAATCTACTTTTGCGACGTTGGCGAATAGGAAGCCATCCAAGTTGAGAGCGGAAGGAAGAAACGTGATCATATTTACGAAGACAGAAAACAAAGCGAATGCAATTATTGAGAAGGCGATCCAACTTATCGAGTTGTCCTTCGCTCAGATCCGGATAACACACGTCACCATAATCAATGATGGGAAAGATTAGAGACTGCACAAGGGATACCTTGGTCTTAATAGGCAAAAAGTGCTTTAGTTTATTAAGAGAATGAAGAGAGCCCATGACCTTGCGGCTTATTTCAGTGAGATGTGTTCTCCAATTGAGAGAGTTATCCATATAAATACCAAGATCCTTGACGCTGCAGCTAAATGGGATATTAATACCATTAAAATTTGGTGGCTGAACAGCATCAAGGTTAATTTTATTGAGCTGGCCAGAACTACCAATGATAATAGCCTGACACTTGGCTGGGTTCACGAACAAGCCAAATTTTTCGGACCACTGTAATATGTGTCGGAGATCGTCATTAAGCTTGTCGGTAATGCATTTAAGGTCAGTCGCCTTACAGTGGTCGTACAGCTGAAGGTCATCAGCATACAGATGGTAGGAGCAGCCAAGCCCAGGTGTAATGAAGTTGATGAAGGTGGAGAATAATAAGGGGGAGAGAATACCTCCTTGTGGCACGCCAGCCTCTAAGTCACACCAATCGGAAAAGGACCGATCAACGCGAACCGCTTGCTGACGCCCCCGGAGATATGAAGACAACCAGTTGAGAGCAAGATGTGAAACATTAAGATGCTTAAGAAGTGCTAGGAGGATGTCATGGTCAACTGTGTTGAATGCATTTGAGAAGTCAATAAGAATAAGAACTGTAACCATACCGTCCTCCATGCCCCGTCTAATATCCTCCGTGACCTTGAGCAACGCTGTGCATGTGCTGTGGCTAGGACGAAAACCAGATTGATACGCACTAAGGATATTCTGGGAATGAATAAAACTAGACAGCTGTTTATGTGCAACCGCTTCAGCAATTTTGGATACAAAGGGCATTATAGAAATAGGCCTGAAGTTATTAGGGCACGTGGGATTACTAATTTTGGGTAGGGGAAGTACAAAGGCCTTACGCCATAGCAAGGGAAATTCTCCGCTGAGAAGGGAAAAATTAATGATGTGAGTAATTATCGGAAGCACACAGTCAAGTACCATCACGATCATGACACGACTCACATCATCACACCCTACAGCCCTGGATTTAATGGCAGAGATAACCTTCCTTACGTCAGTTTGGGAAACGGTAGAAAAAGAAAAGGTCTTATTTAAAGAAGGAGGAAGAGAAGATAATTCTACAAGGGTGATAGCTTTAGTATTTAAGTCAACAGAGAGAGCAGAAGAAAAATGTCTTTTAAGATCATTAAGAGAAATCGATGAAGAGCTGAAGTGATTAGCAGGTTTCCCTAGGCCCAGAGTTTTTAGAAATTTCCAGACATCTGCCATGGAACTGGAGGTCACATTATCGTGTATATAGCGTCGCTTGGCTGCCCGCACCATCTGATTACATCGGTTCCGAGCAGTCTTAAACAACTGCCAATTGACTTCAGTACGGTCGCGTTTGTACAATTTGAACGCCCGATCCCTCCTTCTCATCGCCATCCGAACGCCGCTGGTAATCCACGGCGCAGGCGGTCTTCTGACTCGGACTGAACGCAAGGGAGCATGCTTATTAAAAACTTGCAAAATGGCTTCGTTAAACAGAGTCACCTTACTGTCAGCAGTCGTTGCCTCCGTCACGGGAGACCAATCAATACTAGCGGTGTCAGTCAACAATGCGTCGGTGTTAATCTTTGCAAAACTGCGCATTTGGATCACAGAAGGCTTAACTTTTGGCGGTTTAATACGGTATGAGGCAAAGATAAGGTCGTGATGTGAAAACCCTGGAGCTGGAGCCTGACCGTGGTTTATAATATGAGTAGGAGATGAAGTAAGAATAATATCCAGCCAGGAATCTGAAGATGACGAATGGTGGGTTGGGTCTAAAGGAAGAATAGACAGATCAACGGATTTAATGAGGTCAGTAAATTTTTGACTACGCGGAGATTTTTTGTAAAGATCGGTGTTAAAGTCGCCCATGATCAAGAGATGCGTGCAACCCGAACTAAGCGACTCAAGTTTTTGTTCAAGTGCAGAGAAATAATCAATCGATGGAGGGCAGTAGACTACACCCAGAACGGCCTTGACCCCCCTGACATTCACCTCAAGAAATAAAAATTCCGCAGCGCCAGAGTAGAGAGAAGGGGAGGAATCAACAATAGTAAATGAAATGTTACTTCTGAGGTAAATTGCCACACCACCCCCACCCTTACCGGTACGGTCGTTCCGAATAAGGACAAACCCAGGAAGAGAATAAGATGTTGAGGGTAAAGTAGGTTTCAACCAACTTTCTGACACCAAAACAGCGTGGATGGAATCCAATTGAAAAGTGTCTAGAAGATCGCTAAAATGAGAAGGAATACTTTGGGCGTTGATATGGCACACATTAAAGTTATTGGAGTCAGGTAATTCCCGATATAACAGCGAATTCAAAGTACTGGAAGAGTTGAGAGAATTTATAGATAAGAAGGCAGAACTGTCATCACTTGCAGAATAAAAAGTATCATCATCTGACATAAAATATGAATAAACATACAACAAATATAAACAATATAAATACTATAAATGATAGGTATATAAATAAGTTATGGCTTAAAAAAATAATTACTAAGACTAGACCTATTACTAAGACTTCGCTGTCCGTCTGCCTGTCTGTGTAGTGTATAGTGTTTTCTTTTAACTGGGACCGTATGGGGAAATCCGAAACCATAGAAGATACAGCTAAACTGTCTTAGGAAACATTAGGTATTTTTTTGTTAAAACATTTTTGGCTTAGTTATTTTTTAGGTCAATAATTGTCTAGCTAACAAAAATAAATATGTAAATCGACTCAGTTTGGAACGTATGGATCATTTCATTGTATGGGAAGAAAAATTTGGTCCCAGTTAACACTGTATAGTGAAGCAAAAGTGTGGATTAGGTATTTTTTTGTTAAAACATTTTTGGCTTAGTTATTTTTTAGGTCAATAATTGTCTAGCTAACAAAAATAAATATGTAAATCGACTCAGTTTGGAACGTATGGATCATTTCATTGTATGGGAAGAAAAATTTGGTCCCAGTTAACACTGTATAGTGAAGCAAAAGTGTGGATTGCCCACACAAATAAAAAAAAAACTTTTGGCGATTTAAAAAAAAGTACCCCTCAGGGGTTAAAATGTGGTTGAATATTTTTTTGGTCAAATTTACTTGAAACTTGGTGGAAATGCTCTTTAATGCAAAAAGTGAGACACTTATTACAGTGATTACTAAAATTCAACTCCTCGGGGGATGGAAGGGGTTTGCCAAGTTTGTATATGACAAAATATTTGTATTGTCAAAATTACTTGAAACTTTGTAGAAATGCTCTTCGGTGCAAAAATGAGACACGTATTTCAGCGATTACTAAAACTTACCCCTAAGGGGATGAAAAAGGGGATTTTAGTTTTTAAAGGACTTTTTTATGGTAAAATTTCTTGAAACTTGGTAGAAATATTCTTCAATACAAATAATGCAAACCGTATTTGTAATGGCAACTGTTTAAATCACACCCGTGAATAATTATTGCAGCTTGAAAAGAAAGTCGTATATCTACAATGCAGGTTCCTCTAAAGGCGTTTTCTAATTTTTGTCCTCTCTTGACAATAGAGAAGCCTTGCGGGCATTAAATTCCATAGAACAGCTGATGCAATGTTTGTTAAAACTAAGGTTGTTTGGATACGCAAATTATTGTAAACAACAAACAGTTTTTTTTTAAAACCACAGTTACCAACTAAAAAGGACTTACGCCCCTGTTTGCATAAGTATAAAAAATATTGCGTATTGAAGGCAGCTCTATGAGTCTTGACATTTTAAAATTAGTACTTGAACGGGAAAAAATTAAATCGACCAGTACAAACACCATGGAGTTAAGATACTTAAAACGATCGGACAACCAAAGAAGTAAAAAGGTAATAGCGTGAAGAGAGCGATTTCCTCACAGCGATAATAATGTTGTAATAGATAAAAAAAAACGAAGCCGTTATTAACATTAAAATAAGCTTAAAAACTTCAGCTTCTAGTTTTTCCAAAAATGTGAAGTCAGACATTACTGTGAATTAAAAAAACATTTGGATACATTCAAGTTTTTTGTTGTTAATTCATAATATAAAGCACTTTTTTATATACAATGGGCAATATCTTGAACAACTATAAATAAGGCTTTGTATAATAGGAAAAAATATGAAACTGTTCAGAAGGGTGTACTTCGACTCCACTAACAAACAATTTTCATTAATTTAGAAGCAGGTACCATTAGTCATTACATTGTGTACTTTGGTTACAAAATCGAAGACAAATAATAACAACTTTTTCACAGCTTTATTAGAAGTGTTGAAAATGTAAGTCTTGTATCTAATAGCATTGTGGTTGCTAAGCAACTTTAAATCGCTATAAATCCTAAATGATCATTTAAAATGAAAAATGATGAATGAAACCTAAATAGGATTTTAAAATACCTCTTCAATAATACCCACTTGCTATACTTAGTCGACTTTAATTTTTACAATATGTGGTCTGGTGGCGGCCATATTGAATTTTGATTACTGTCATATCTTCAGTGACACTCACCAAAATAAGTCAAATTGATTGACATAAGAATCATCAAAATACTACTACGCGTTTAGTTTTTAGAGCGATACAAAGGAACAAACATACATATATAGGCTGTGAATCACCTTACCCTTCTTTGCGTCGCGCAGTCGGATAAATAAATATTATTTTCATAATAACTCTTCGTAATTGTTTCAATTCTACTCCTCTTTTTTTCTCTTTGAAATAAAAACACAGACCTTTGGTGTTATTGTTGTTTTTATCAAAAATACTTTTGCGAAGAACAACTACGAATAAGGAAACAGAAGGAATTAATTAGGAAGATACGACAGAATTAATTACGATACTAATGAACAAAATACTTTAAGTGCTATAGAGTTTTCAGTCCACTACATCGAGAGCCAATACTTAACTTCACGTACATTTACAAAATCAACGTCAATTGGAGACGGTTTGAGGGGCGAGGCGAGCCATCCTGAATTGATCCGACCATAAACGCAAATTATTGTAACAGTCTGCTGTGATAAGATAACACTGCTGCTGCCCTTATTAATAAACGTGGAGTAACCGTGGTGTCGATTGACAGATAAGGACAAAGCGTGGCTTAGCTTCTCCACGGTTATAATAAGGGCGTGAATAATCTAAGGAAGCTTGTACTCTAGTTTGGTGTTACCCGTGCACACAAACTCTAGAAAGAAATGGCTGCCGTGGTCATGATACTTGTAATAATTATTTATTATTCGTATGTCAGTCGCTCGATAGCCTGGGAATATGAGACGTCGGTACTGTATTAGATGCTTGTGTTGTGCTTGTCCAGTGACCTAGCTTTTGTTACTTATTATTAGATATTCGATCAGCGTTCAAATCATTTAAAAATTTGTAGTATGTTTAACACTTAAAGAAACAAAAGCTAGGGAATATTTCATTGTAACATTTTTTAATTCTATTTTATACATTATCGAAATAAAAGTCATGTAAACACATACTTTAGCCTGCTCGGTATGAAGTTTTCTGCTTCAATTTTGACACAGTTCAAGTGTTTTTCCATTATTTTGTCTTTCTGTTTGCGATGAGTTTATTTCGGTAACGTATGTTCGAATGTTGTACGTGTCTCGATTGTTCGCTTGTTCTCATTTCAAAAAGTGCTTCATCTGTCGGCTTGTGTCTTAGTGTACGTGGCAGTGTATGCGTGTGTGTCGGCATGCCGCTCCTAGGGGCACCGTGGCACATTATTAAATTTTATTTTGCAGAAAACCCTGGCACCAAGCCTCCCACCCCGGTTACCGGATCGCCCCAAAACCCCTCTCCGTTACCCAATCATATTCACGAAGAAGTTGGTAGACTTGTCGGACGCGCCCGCGCCGCCGCCGCGCGCGCAGCCTGCCTTGAACCACTCTCATTTCGTGACTAACATCACCAAAACGAGCCACGCGAGCGACTTTCTCTCCAGCACCATACGGTTCACGGAGGGCAAGGACACGGGAAAGCTCAAGCTGATCACGTCGCCCAGCCGGCGGCCCGGCGACGCCCCCGCGCCCGTGCCCGCGCCCAATGGTGCCCTGCGCCCCCCTCCCCCTAGGCCCCTGGACCCCGCGCCCCGGGAACCCCCTACCATACCCCGGTTCGATCCAGCTCGAACTCCCACTCTACCAAATAGAGGAAAATTACAAGAGGTAATTGTGATATGCGCATTTGTAATATTATCGGTTTTGTATTTTATTGTAAATCAACCAGTGACGGAGTTATTCTAAACAGCGAGAGTGGAATTTGTTTTGCACTAACTAACACGGTTAACTTGATACGATTAGATACGTGTAATTTATTTATTTAATAACTAAGAACATAATAATTATGTTAATTATTTTGGATTAATATATTTCTAACATATGCAAGGTCCTTCATTCCCGACGGTATTGAGCTAGGTAATGTGTCCCTATGAGCGGCGCCGCGGAGGCGGCGTGCCGGCCCTCCGACCTGCATAGCGCGGCGCGGTCGCCCGACAAACAATCGTATTTCAGGGTAATCATACATGCGGAAATGTTTCTATCTGGAAATAAACAAATAGTGCCCAGATGAGAAACATCACACAAAGTCGCAATGGAGATCGTTCTCTTACTTTACAAAAGGTAAATATCATCTGATTTGTAAACAAATTTTAAGCGGTAAATGACAATCGTTAACGTTTATTATGTATGCTGCAAAGTGTAGACGACAAATAACAAATTTTACGCTGAACTAATCCTGGTTTTACTTGCTAGTTTAATAAACAGGTGAATCCTGAGATTAACGCAATTGTTGAGTTATATTTTGAATTGTTTTTTTTTTTTATCGCAGCGTTTCAATTCACCTTCGTCGGATGACGTATGTTTAACAACTGTTTGATTCAGAACTTTGTCTTTTGTAATCATTGTGTTTTCTTTGGTCCGTTTTATGGGTTCGCTCGTTATATCGTAGGTGACGCTACTTCGATTTGTGTATCTGTCCTCTTTGTATAGCTACGTATTTAACTATTTTCCTGGCTCGAACACTAGTAATGTCATGATTTCTTTTTGCACTCACTTGCATGTCACTAAACAAATAGTAGTGTGGTAGAGCTATTTATAGATTTTATGTATATTAGTAGTATATTAGTGTGTAGATTCTAGTTTTGCACTACTAAATAATTAATTGTAACTATGCTGATATTCTAATAGATTAATAAATTCGGTTTAGCTCGACGACCAGTGAATGTTAAACGGGAGTTTTCTTTTGCAGTCATGTGGTTCAACTGATCTCATTAAACTGGACGATTCGCCGACGAATCTTGAAGATTTTGATCCACTCAAGTGCCGTGATAAAAATGAGAAAGTCGAGACTAACAAGGCGACGGATAGTGCTCTCTTACACGAGTATGGACTGGATTTTAGTCAATTCGGTTTAGGCTTGGCGGATTATTGCGCAGGGTCGAGCGCGGGCGCCGACCCGCCACTCGCGCCTTCGCCCGCTCCCGCTTCCAGTGTGCCACGTGGGTGGACTACTTTCAACTAAGTGATCCAGTTCTCCTGTACAACCAATCTGTTATTGTGTGTTATGATTACGGGCGAATGAGACATATCTGAGCGTCGAGTGTTTTCAATAATATGACAATAAACCTCAAGGGCGAATGGATAGAGTTTACTCATCCCTTGACCTTTACACGCTCTTATACAGGGTGGCTCATTTAGATCGGTCAGTTTGAGAAAGTCTAAAACTCTAAGATCTGTCTCTCAGGAACCATGACATCGATTTTAGTAACAAAAAAACGGCATTAAACATTAAAAAAAAAATATCATATCCTTCAATTTATTTAAGTAGGTGTAGGACTATCGTTCTTTTCGATACAACATTCAACTCGTTTAGGATATGAAAACAATGCATTTTATTTATTTTAGACATCATGTTTTATAGTAAAATTAGCTGTTTAAGACCTACACAAACGATATCTAAGTAGAAATAGTGTTAGTTTTATTTTTCAAAACGTCTGGGTTCGATCCCGGGCTGAGTACATTTTTTTTGACGTATGAATGCGGTTTTTCTTATTAATTAAACTGATGACATAGTTCCTGAGAACAGATCTTTGTATGTCTTATAGTTTCAGACTTTCCCATACTGACCGATCTAAATGAGCCACCCTGTTCATAATCTAAACTCGTTCTTATCTTGTAAAAATATTTATTTTATAAAAATAAGTACTACATCAGTAGGAAAGATATTTGAGTTGTATACTCGATTTTGAGTTTCGTACTCAGATTTACTTGATATTACTGTACATATTGTGACATATCAATGAACTGTATTATTATAAATCTTTTATTTTAAAAATGTTATGGGTTATTTTATTGTATATGTGCTGTTATTTAAATGTATTTCATATGTATATTTCAGATAGATTAATTGTTTTTATTTTTGTGCGAGATAGTTAATATTTTTCTTTGATCTTCCGCATTGTTTACTTTTATTACTAATATCGTCGTGATATTTTACGAATAACAGAAAATTGTTCGGCTCTTGTGTAATATATTTTAATATAGCGTCAGTCTAAAAAATAAATCAAATTATAGAAGATTTCATACGTTGATATCATTTAAATAACTAAACTAGTTCCTCTTGGATAGTGAGCGGGAAAAATAGTTTAATTTTATATTTTTGAATTTGACGCGTAATGAACGCGTTTACTTAGAACGTTTTTTTTTATTATTATAAGTATTACGAGTTATTTAGATGATATCATTAGTTATTTATTTAAAATTACTATCCAGATGAAAGTGTAATGTGGAAATAGTATTCTCATGTGACTAGTTTCAAATAGTTGTAGATAGCATAATAAATAAATGTTCAAACATATTAAGCACTGCTTTTCTGAAACGCGAACTTAATTCATCTCATTACGTATTTATTGAATTATATTTGCGCTTAAACATTTCATAAGTCGTAACTTTAATATTATGTTTTCTGAAAGAATAATAATGTTGTCGAGAAGTACAATGAAACTTTTAGGAATAAGATAAATAAATTCATAAACGAACGTAGCAATAGCCAAGCAATTTAGTTTAATATATATGTATATAATATTTGGAATCGGTTTATCATAAGGTGCTTTAACCGTAGCGTTGTAGACTGCAGTTTCGCCTATATTCTCTATAATGTATTTTAACGCGTAGGCCTAAAAGTGACACTTATTGGAAATATCAATTTACTCAAGCCAGGATGAACGGATTCTCTTTTGTACAATGTGGAATTGTTTTCTAAAGTTGTTCATACAAATCCTTTTTCGTCTTATTCCTATTTTAGAAACCTTTATTCAAGTAGCGACTGGTCAATAATATTTATACGTGCAACAAGAGAGCAAAGTTGGTTTTTGCTGCGAGTGTTGATTTTGAATCCAGAGTAACGGGTGATAACAAAAAAAATAGAATTATTTGCAAAGCTGTAAAAAAATACTTAATTGTAACATTTTATCAAACTTTTTTATAGTAAGGTTATACACATTAAACACACAAAACACATTTGAGATGTTATAATACACATTTAACTATTTACAAAATAATCAATGAACGTTACAATACTTAAAGGCCCGTGATCAGCTGTTCGACGCAGTTTTGACATAATGCCCGAACAAGACCGTTGGACGGCATTTTTGTCCATTTTTCGCACACAAGTTTTGATCCTTTTAATTAGCTCGGCACAATTTTCTGGTCTCCAATTATTCTTGTAAACCAGACTGTTCAAATGACCAAAAAATCTTCGGCCGACATTGTGGAAGGTTTGTGGGATTTCGGATTTTCGGTACAGATGGCACATTATGGGATTCCAGGAATTGCAGTGTTTTTTTGGCGTAATGCGAAGATGCCTTATCTGGCCAAAATACATATTCTCCATCAGGGTGATGTTGGCGAATAAACGGTATAAGTATTTTTTTCAAGCATTCACTCTCATATACTTTTTGATTGACCGCTAAACCACTAGGTTTGAACCACAGTTTTGACACACCTTTATCGGAAATAGCCACATGAAGCATAACTTTCTGCTCAAACTTGTGCTTATACTTGTGTTTTATATTGTCTGGTGTTGTTGAAATATTGCTGGTATAGTACCGATCATTTCCAGGTATATGGGTTTTGCTCAAAGGGAAATAACTTTCATCATCCAAAATAAACGATTTTCCTCTGTAATTTCTAATCATCCAGCGGCATTGTGACATAATGTTAGATTTTTAGGTGTATTCCGGTGCCCGTACCTTCTTGCGGCACTCCAAACCCACCTTTTTTAAAGACCGGCAAATGTACGGTTGAAAACATTTAAATACTTTCGCGGCATCTCGTTGGCTCATGGAATCACTATCATTGAAAGTGGTATGGAGTTTCTTCAGTCTTCCCTTGGTCATTATTTTAGCTGGTCGGCCGCTACCACGTTTGCGAGCTGTCGTCAAGAATGCAAGAATTCTATATATAGTAGAAACTGATACATTTTCTTTGGTAAAATGATGTACTGTGTACTTTTTCCCCATGTTTATATTTTTATTATAAAAATGTACAACGCGTTTTCGCAGAGCTTCTAGTTTCGACGTAATTTTGACAATTATAAATGATTGAAAAAAATAAAACAAATGAAAATCAAGAATCTCAAAAGAGGTAAAAATAACCTCATGAACAACTTTTTTGTCTATGACAATAGTTTTTTTTTTAAGACTACTGAAAATGATTTTCATTTTTTTGTTATCACCCGTTATAAGGGATCGTATAATTCTAGGTTAGAATCCTAAGCGCAGCAAAGGATTCAAAATATACAGGATTAGCAAATAATTTTGAACTCATGTGACACACTACTTTTCACCTCAGCAGCGAGAACAAATTAAGCTAGAAACTTAAGGAAAAAAAATGGTAAAAATTCAACCACATTCATATTTGCCCACCCTTTTGTATTGTGAAAAATATTTTAAAAGATACTAAGATGCTCGCAGCAAATTCGAATTTGGCTCATTGTCGTTAAAAAGCAAAACCTGTCTGTTTGTGGTGCTGAGGTGAAAACGTTTTTTGTACAGTAGGTACATAAAATCTATTTTCTTTTAAAGTTATATGATTGACTTAAAATATTAATAACCAGATGTTTTACGGTCAATGTCACAAATGTAAGCACAAAGTTAGTCAATCATTTTTACTTTTGATTTTCGCTCAAAAGACATGCGTTTTAAGATTTTTTCAAAATCAAATCGTACTGGATTATAAATAATTCCAATGTTAACTACTTTGTATATGTTTTATCATGATCTTTTTATTTTATTGAATCGTAAAGGGCAAACTGACCTTGACCCGAAAATCCCCTATTCCGTTATCTTCATAATGGCCTTTTTAGGAATATTATCCAATTACAATTGTATGGTGCAAGGTCGCTCGCGACCGAAAGTTAAGTGTATCTTGAGAATAAGTTACATTCCGTCAAGATTTAAACAGTTTCGAGTTTGTGCTGAAATATTATATGACATTTGAGTCTAATCTAGATGCGAATGTCTCATATTTTAAGGAAGTCAAAGGTGTTTATTAATACTTGACGAAGCGTAGGTACAGTCTGACATATATGTGGTCTGCTACCGTAAGGTTGAATTATTTTTACACTTCACGATGCAATGAACAGCTCTACAAGATTCGTTGGTCAATTTGAAGGATCGACTTTAGCGACGAATTTCATTTCCTAGGGAATTGTGTCAAAATTGAAAGACTACCTATTTGACCGACTGTACATTTGAGAAGTTGTGTATGCTTTAATTACCTCAAATTTAATTACATAGCATGGAAACAATTAAGGTACCTGCCCTAAAAACGCCAGTGGGTGAATCAACTTTTAAGGTACTCCCCAATTTTCGACATGTCTCACTATGTCACCTTAATTTGGTAGAATGCAATTTTTTTTTTTGATGTGGTCAATATATTGAATAAATCAGACAATTAAACTTACTTTCTAGCAGACAATTTAAAAAATTCTTCTATGATTTACACAAATATATCAGGTAACGCAGGGGACGACGTTGTCCCCGGGTTTTGTATGAAAAACGTGCATTTTCCACTGCGTTACCATGTTTTTACAAAATTATAGAATTGGTTTATGATTATGAATAGTGAAATTCGAAAATCTGATTATCTAATTTTAACATGTGTAAACCGTTATCAATCTCACATATTCTAGTAAGTTTTTATTAGCGTGTAGAAAAGGAGGACTTTAAAAGTTGATTCACCCCAGTGCGATTCATTTATTAGTAGAAAATATATTGTTTTGGAAGAAGAAAAGTTAAGGGTGAATTGCAAAATTGAATCCACAACAAGCTTCGTCAAATATGTATCAGCGATGCTTGGTTTACCTATTATTAGATATCATCATCTCTGAGTATTGTGAATACTGCGCTAATTTAATTACAAAGGTTCCTTAGCTAACCGTTAATGCTCAGCGATTGTAACGCTAGTCTTATAGTACCTAATAGGTACACAATATTATAGCCGTTAAAGTAATACAGTCGTTTAAAAATATTTTGTGATCTTCAAATATATTATTTTATTACAAACTTGTTGAAAACCATATACCTACTTATAGCGTTTTATTTTTGGAACCCCGTCCCATTGCGGTGTTTTTTTGGTGTCAGTAGCCTAGTAGAACCTCTTGGAAAGTAGAACCACCATGGCCGACTGCAAGTACTGCAACTTTACTTTTCCCAGACGCCAGGACGACGTCAAATGCGTGAGGACCAAAAAGTTAAACCATAGTTAAGCGCAGTTAACCATACAAACAACGGGCAATTGATGGCCAATTTTCGTTGCACAACGGATTTTTTTATACAAAGTTTAATTGCGTGAGTTAGCGTGGCCAACTTTTTGGTCTATTTATTTATTTATTTAGGAGATAACACAGAAACATACACATGTATAACATAATTATTGAATCGGTACTATAGATACAGATGCTTCCCTGAATGTATCTCACTAAGAACACAAAAAATACTTAAGTAAGTAAAAAAACAGCATGCAAAGCACTTAAGCAAGACTTAATAATAATATTAGAAATTAAAATACATCGGTTAAATAAGAACAAAGTGAAATATTAATGCTTGTAGTACAAATTTGACACAGTTGCTTTAAATTGGGCACGGGATTGCGAAAACAGGTTCATGTCATGAAGAAATATATTGTGATGGCGACACAGCCTATATAAAGGTGCACGTTTTCCGGCGTTAGTCTTAGTTTTGGGAAGACTGAAAAGGTGTTTAGACCTTTGATTTAAGAGGAGCACGGAAATGGATTCTTGACAGGAGTTCTGGGCAATTGAGTTTGCCCATACAGATGTTACGCAACATGCTACTATCGGGAATGCATCGTCTATCTCGGAGAGATATAATATCATGTTTGACCAAGAGCTGGTCATAAGAGCATTGCGGGGACCGCATTCTGAAATTAAGACGACGTAGGAACCTTTTCTGAACCAGCTCCAACCTGTCACTGTAAACATTATAAAAAGGGTTCCACGCAACTGAGGCATACTCGAGATTGGACCGTACCAAGGATTGGTATAAATAAATTAAGCTCTTTTTCTGTTGGAAGAGTTTGGTAATACGCAGTGTAAAACCCAACATTTGGTAAGCCTTCCTAACAATATGGTCAATATGTGTATCTAATGTTAGTTTTGTGTCGAGGATTAGTCCCAGATCGCGTATACTTGTGACCATTTCAAGTGGGCGATCGCTTTTACTAAATGAATAACGCAGTTCATGACGCTTTCTTGTGAATACAATATGCTTGCATTTGTTGTATGCCAAGGATAGTTTATTGTTTTTGCAATAGTCGTTTAGTCTATTTAAATCGACTTGAATGAGTAGGACATCTTCATTTGATCGCACTATTTTTATAGAATCTCAAATCGTCGACGTACAACAAAAACTTACAGTTAGTGAAACATGATGAAATATCATCGATAAACAAGTTAAATAGAAATGGACCCACTATAGAACCTTGCGGAACTCCAGACGTTACCACAGTAGGCGCCGACATATGGCCATTAACAATAACAGATTGAGTGCAGTTTTGTAGGTACGAGGCAAACCATCTGAGGAGATTATCCTTTATTCCATTGTATGACAACTTCTGAAGGAGCATTAGGTGATCAACTTTGTCAAAAGCCTTCTGGAAATCGGTATAAATTGTGTCTACTTGTTCCCTTTCATCTAAAGGCCGAAATAGAGTCTGCAAATATGGTGAGATTTGTGGCTGTAGATTTACCCTTGACAAACCCGTGTTGCTCTTGCAGTATATGATGCCCCAGCTTCCATTGTTTGTTTAAGCGAACTAACGGCACTGGAGCTTAATTGCTTTTTCCCTTTGCACACGAGACATTTCCATTTTAATCTGTTAATAGGCAGATTTTTTTGAAACTCTTTCGGTTAGCTCTGCGCATAAGTAATGCAAATTTAGAAGACATGCATTGCATTTAATGGTGCTGGTCCTTACCAAAATAGCGATTAAAAAAAGTATGAAGTGTAGAAAGACTCGCCAACGGCTTTGACGGCCTTCTACTTCCTAAAACCATGTTACCTTTGACATGTTACCGTATTGACAACGTTACGATAGCTTTTATTTTATACTAGCGACCCGCCAATTTTTCATTGTTTTTCTTTTATAAGAACCTTCTGACGATAAAAAATAACAAAAATAATTAGTAAAATCGGTTCAGCCGTTCAAGCGTGATGCCGTGACCAAGGGAATTAGGGATTCGTTTATTTATTAATGGTGCCCAAATTAAAACAATATCTTATATACCATGTCAAAGGCAATATGGTTTTACGTAGTAGAATAGAGGCTCATATGAAGTAATAAATTGGCCATCGCACAGGTCAGGTATTTTTACCCGACTGCCCGAAAGAGGGCTATGATTTCGAGCGTGTGTATACGTACACTGTGCCCGGGACGTACAATCAAAATAATTGATGGTCCGATTATTTAACTGCATGATGAACAGAATACAGATGTGACTACGCGTCGAGGACGCCAAACGAACAGTGATGACCGACCGATGTTGGTATCGGTGGTGGTATACTTATTCTCTTATGTAGTAGTGGCGAGAGTGGATCTGGCCTCATGGAGTGATTCATGTCCTGAATCCCACTAAGTACATGTTAAGATTAGCATGAGAGAGCTTACTTTGCGTTGAAAGGCCGCTTGTTTCCTGCAACAAAATCTATGCTTCATCTTTTATAAAGTAAAGGCCTACAGAAAGTTCCTACAGACTGGACCAAGTAATAGGTAGATTCTAGCTGCGTGTCCGTTTTGCTGCATGGGCACAATACTGCAGCGCACGTTCGAGCTACGCACGTGGGGTAAAAAATCGCTTCGTTTTAAAAAGGATATAAATACGCCCACAGTGAATTACGAGAACATTACGAACAAGTGTGACCCAGGCGACGTAACTTTACCATGGGTTCAATAGGGCTGGCATGGGGATGTCTTTGGCGTTATTCCGTGCTTACTGCTTAGGTCTTTGTGTGCCACTGTAGGAGAATCTAAGTATGTAGACTTTGATTCGAAACGGAGTTTTACAATGTGCCGTTGGTTGTTTAATTTCGGTTCAATGATTTCTGCAAGTCAATATGTCCTGTAAAAGATTCCTTCTTTTGAGCAACGCCCAAGTTTGTTATATGATAGTCGTATTTTATTAAAATCACATAATACTAATACCAAGTAATAAATAACATAAGAAACGAAATCTAGTATTTTTTACGACGATTAAGATATTGGTAAGCTGAAGCCGAATAAATAATACAATCACCGATTAAAGTAAGTAAAACGATTTTGTTCACAAAACGATTCGAACGAGACCATATTCTATCTTGGACATGGATACGTTTATATAATTTAGATTTTTGTTGATGGCATGGAACGAGGGGCACACTGAAATGATCGGGGATAAGAAAAAGCACATGCACGGTATAACTAAATTGTAGTTTATTGTTTTTCGAAGTATTCTCCGTTCCATTTAATGCACTTTTACATTCGTGCAAAGCAATCATTAAAACAGTAATTCCAGTCTGAAGTCGATGTTGAGAAAATGGCTGATTTCCATAGCTGCTTCCGTATCTTCAAACCGTTGACCGCGTAATAAATCTCTCATTCTAGGGAATGTAAAGAAATCGTTTGGGCTCAGGTCAGAACTGTAGGTACGGCGGATGGCTCATCAGCTTAACGTTTTCCTGCTTCAAAAAAACACTTGTCATCCGAGCCGCATGGGAGCTCGCATTATCGTGATGTAAGATGATGCGACGTTTCGGGTTATTTTTTCGGAGTTCGGCTATAATTTCTGGCAAACATACCGTGATATAAGTACCACTCAGTGGTATCCGTTTTTCGTTCCTGCAAAGGAATTGTAGCAACATGCCCCTTTTTCGAGACAAACGTAGGGACCAAATTGTCGCTACGTTTGTCTCGAATGTTTGCTCCCGCAGCGTGGCAAAGAATATTCTTTGACGCTGCGGGAGCGAACTACATTCGTTCGTTTGACCTCGTCTTCGAAGACCTAAACTGCTGACTGATGTTTTCTTTCAGGTTCGTATGAATAAATCCATGAGACGATATTATAAATGGTATTTGTATTCCGACTCGCACTTGCCGTCTTTTTTTTTCTCGTCTACCCCATAGTGTGAGGTTGCGTTGGATAGGTCTTTCTAAAATATTGTGGGTTTGTGAAAAAATAACGATCAAGGGATTCCTTTATGGAATATTAAGCTATAAAGCACTAATTTTTGTTAGAGTCAACT
The DNA here is from genome assembly GCA_949316455.1 of Acleris holmiana. Lineage (NCBI taxonomy): Eukaryota > Metazoa > Arthropoda > Insecta > Lepidoptera > Tortricidae > Acleris > Acleris holmiana. The sequence goes on from OX438762.1 coordinate 77,050,297, forward strand.
GTCCCCGTCCCCCCACAGCCAAAACTACAAATACTAAAAATCTGAACAAAATCTGAAATGAGAGCGCATATAACGAATTTTAAAGGAATACTATCACGACAAAGTAGACATGATTGGTTTTTGAGATACCAGGCGATTAAAGTGTTTATAATACCTACTAAAATCATCTAAGATGGCGCCAAATGACTTTAAATAGAAAATAAGTTATTACTTGTTGATTTTTGTTTGTAGTAAGTACTTAACGGCTTCGGAACCCTACACAGAGCATGGTCCGACATGCTCTTGCCTGGTTTTATTTTATATCACTGGAAAAGTAGGTAAGGAATGACATTCTCATGGGTTACGATAAACCAGGTGGTCAACTTTCATTTGATACATTTTGAGCAATAGAAAAGAAAAACGTTATAGTCCAGTCAACAAATGGCTAAAAATAGAGTGCGTGAGCAGAAACCTAGGCAACTTCTTGAGAAATTTCTTCAGTATGCTTAGGGAGTGAACATATTAAAAGTCCCCACTTCTAGAAGGTGAGACGGGGGGAGGGGTGGAGAAAATAGGTGCCATTTTTAGGTTTTTTACTTATGTATGTCTCGAGAGTGGTGCGACGTAGAGGAAAGAAATCAAAGAACAGATGAAACAAAAAGAAAAAAGAAAACCAAATGGATAAATGAAATAAAATAAATAAACTTTATAAATTTGTCTACAACGATTATTCAGTATACTTTTTCAAATTCATAACCGTTTTAAGCTACATGCTCCGGGGAAGTGAATATTTTTGAATACCTCACGTTTCTTACGAAACATTGCTTGATAACATTTTACCTATTTATTTGAGAAAATGATTTTGGGAAAGACGTTGTAAGTAGGTAATTAAATCGTCTTTTAGAATACATATATTATACATTATTTCACTTTATCACTAACCAGTTAAGAGTTACGCCAGTTTCAAGCCTTTTCGTAAAAAATCGGGTTAGCGTGGCCAGAGATTTTACGATTTAAGTGTCTTAAATACGCAATATCAGCTAGATTTTGTTTGAATAGATTAAAGTAGTTGAAAATGAACCCCTCTTTGCCCGTAGTACAGTTGGCTATGTCCGGTTGACCGGACCATTTCTTTTTTCAGTAAGGCAGGGTACAGTGAACCGGTACAGAGTTATTTTTTTTATAACTATAGTACTTACTGTTATACAATTGTGAACGGAATGTACTGTTAAAATGAAAAATGTTAAATAATAATGTTAAATGTTATATTAAGGCTATTAAAAAAAAAACTTATTGCGATATTGAAAACACAATTGGATGGCTCTGCTGTCGGTATGTCACCAACTCCTAAACGGCGGGACCGATTTGGATGAAATTTTGTGTGCATATTTCAATGGGTTCCTGGATGATTTGAAAACACAATTGGACCCGGTAGGTGGCGGTATTGCTGTCGGTATTTCGCCAAAAGTTCAATTATAACCGAATTTAACAATTTAGACATATTAGAGCCCATATAGTAAACTGAGATATCAAAAAATGATGACTCAACCGTAGATTAGTTAGAAGCGTTCGAAGTAATTGTAAAATCGCAAAAATAAAAAAAACGTTCATGTTAAATGTAAAATATTATTGAAGTGATAACTTCTTTAGGCGAAGGCTAGATGTACAATAAATACTTTGGTCCATCAATACAATAAAAACTGATAGATTACGTTTTATTAACGCAATACACAGGCAAGGCTACACATTCAATATTTATCACGTCAGGGGCCCAATTCTACACGGGCTAAACCTTATGGCTTTTGACCTGTTATCGTATTGTATTGATTTTGCTATTCAAAGCGTTTAGCGGTACCTCGCTTTCTTATCGTTCATCGTTTGTAAAATGCTTTTAAGTGTCAAAATGACAGATATTGTTTGACTCAACGGCCCTTAGCGTTATTGCTTTCGAGAGTGAACGGTATCGTAACGCTATCGCTATTCAAAATGTACCGAGGAAGCTCAATGGTATTGCATTTTATTTGCGATATCGTTGAATAAACAATATGTTTTATTCTAAATGTTATCGTTTCTAAAAGGTTTCGTTACTGAGGGGATTTTAACTGCCAAAATGCTGGATTTAAACAATATAATTACTAGAAATATTTTTGACGTGTTGCATCATATCGCAAAAGGACTTCAAACGTCAATGAAAAGTGAGTGGATTATTTAATTTAATAGCTAAGATAATATGTGTTTTTATAAAGTGCTTTTCATACGTTATCATAATAAGACAATCTAAAAGTATCTGCCTAATATTAGAGATAAAGTAAAAACTTGAGTTTTGTTGCAGATGGCTTTTCTAGCACTTAAATTGGATGTGCTTGAGATGGAGCATATGGAGGTGAAACGACGGAGGAAAGAGGGACAGAGATTGCTTCGGCGACACATTTGTGCAACTCAGCTCCTGGATACAGAGTTCGTAGCCACTTATCGGCTGACCAAGGCGATGGCTGCGGACCTTATTCAGGAGCTGAGTCCTTTCCTCCCGAGTTCTCGCGGTGATTTAAAATTTGAACGCAAAGTAAGTGCCCGGAATAAGCTATTAATGCATGCTAGCAAAATAGTCAAATTTTAGAGCAATGCTAACATTTGTTATATTTTTCAGATTTTAATCGGTCTGAGCTTTTTGGCATCTAGCTCAGACCAGAGAAGCGTGGGCCAAATTGCCACCCACGCTTTCTCGCAGCCGTCGGCTTCAAGGGCCATTCAACAGGTGGTTGAGGCCCTGAACCACCCAAATATTACAAAAAAATACATTAAATTTCCTGGTTCTCGGCAGGAGCGGAATGTATTAAAAACCGGTAAATAACCGTATTTATATCAATTATTTATGTACTGGTGATAAATTGATGTTATAAGTTATCAATCACTATACATAATATAATATCATGATACTTATGCATATTTATTTATTAGTAAGCAATACTACTTATTTGTTTGCATTTCCCAGATTTTTCACCGAGTTCGGACTGCCGGGAGTAGTTGGCTGCGTGGACGGCACCCACATAGCCATTTTAAGGCCTGCCCAGGGGGAGGAGAACTTTTTTAACAGGAAACATTTTCACTCCCTGAATGTTCAAATTGTAAGTGAGATTGTATTTTTTTCGCGTATAATTCAAATAAATATACTATAAGCGTCGGACTCGTGATCATACCATTTTGTCACAAATTATGATAAACTATAATAAAAATCAGTAAAGACTATTTACCTTTGATTTTGATTATTAATTAAATTTGTACATAATGTGGTTACAGAATTACCAACAAGTCTTTTTGGAGTTGTGGGTATTTCTGTAGCTCTGCCTACCTCACTCTGGGAATGAAGGCGTGAGGGTGTGTATAGTATATGTATGTAAATAAATATGAATATAAAGTTTCCAATCACTTTCACGTTTATGTTGTTAAAATAACCGTCGTTATAGATCTGTGACGCGGACCTCAATATAATCAGCGTAGACGCCAGCCACGGTGGCTCAACCCACGATAGCGCGGTGTGGAGTAACCATCCCCTTAATGCCTACCTCCAGTCACTATACGCGGGAGGAGAGTCAGTGTGGCTACTAGGTAAGTAGCAAGTAGTTAAGCTGCCGTTCAATCATTGAATATTCACCAATTTCATTAATTAATTACTATCTTTGTTGTTTGATTCAAAGTCCTAATGTGTTTTTTCGAACTTCTCAAGTTATGGGCATTGTATAGCTAAACATTGTTATAAGTGTTATAAGTATTATATTATATGATACAAATGTCTCCTTTAATACTATTACTAAATAAATAAATATAAGGTTGAACAACATTATTTCAAAATTATATTATATCCAATGTAGACAATTTATTTCTTTGAATATTTAAAATAAAGTCAATTTCTAAACATAATCTTATTCATTTTTTGTATTTAACTTCTACAACATTGACAACTCTCCTCAACGCCGAATGTCTTCTACGAAACGTAATCACAGAAAAGTCAGCCCTTATGTGTGCAGCGGCTAGAATATATTTCTTACTAGATTGTTTCAAAAATGAGAGCCAACGACAACGCAGACAGTTTTTTTTTTAATTTGAAACCTAATGGCAATGGCCTCTTATTCTATTCTTCCAAAAAAAGAGTTAATTGTTCCTTTATTAAATAAATATAATAAATTCTGGCATTGGTTTTATTTCAGGGGACTCTGGTTACCCACAGCGCGAAACATTAATGACGCCCATCGTCAATGCTGACCCCGGTACTGCTGAAGCTCGCTATACCGAGACGCACGTGCGAGCTCGCAATTGCGTGGAGCGTTGCTTGGGCGTGCTGAAAGCGCGCTGGCGTTGCCTGTCGAGCTCGCGGAGGCTGCACTACGCGCCAATAAAGTGCGCTAAAATTATTAACGCTTGTGTCGTGCTACATAACATTGCGCACAAAGGCAATTTACCGTTGCCACAGCTTGACCCAGAGCGCGAGCTGGAAGAACAAAGAATTTTGGCAGAGTTGGAAGCAAGGCAAGAGAGTGCGGAAATGTTAGCCATAACCCATTCTCAGCGCCGGGTCAGCGCAGATCTCGTGAAAGGCCGTATAGCACGTGCGGCTCTCATCCAAAATCTATCTCAATGATAAAATTTTAGTTTTCATTTACAGGACTGGCCTTTCACAGACTTTTTTACCGTTTTCCTTTTAAGAGCGTGTTCCTGAGTTAATTTGGAGTTAAAAATATTGTATAGACTCGGTTCGATTCCGTCTAGTTTTGTCATTTAGCCATTTTTGTGAAAAAAACTTGTTTAGAAAACTTAGGGGCAACAGACTCTTATTATAATTGTGATGTTGCCACTTTTAAGCCAATTAACGTTATCTATACCCATATCACAAGTCAAAAATCAAATTAAAGTCGCACGCCAAAGTCATCCATAATTTCTACAGATATGGTTTATATTTGTCTGCAACGTGCCCTGAACTTATTGCCTTATAATACGACACTCACAAGATTGAATGAAAATGACAATTATGCTAGTGTCATCGTCAATGTTTACATGTCAACCGATTGTAAAATTAATATTTTCTTGCAAAAAAAAAGACGACAATTACGGAAAATGAAAGGCATATCTACGCATCATTTGCATCAAACAGTAACTTAACCCTAAGTCAAGAATAGTTTCAGTTAGGGACATGAGAGGAAAATGGTCAAAAACTAAAGTTGCTCAAATACAGAAACAAATGTGCACAGAATGGACGTATAATATTAATTATGTTTATAAAATGCCCCGAAGGAATTGTGGGCAAACGCGTATACCTACAAATTGACCCCATACAATAACATTCGGCATCGCGGCGGACCGAATAAGCGACCGACGACGTAACCGCGATGAACTTGATAGGTAGCTTTGTTCAAGACTGGAGGGAGAGTCCGAGATGATTATAACTAGAAACGGAGATACGCTTAATATTGCCTAGCGCCACACATGACCACGAATATGCAGGACTGCGATACAACGTACATAGACCCGGATGATTAGAACTAGAACCTTCATTGAGTTATAAAGTTACCGTGAAATACCTACTTTATTGGAACATTGTAGTAAGAGACCTAATACGAATCGTTTTGTGAACAAAACGTTTTACTTCAGGTTACCAAAATGTTAATCGGTGTAAAATAATAACTAGATTTAATTTCTTATCTTATTAATTAATTAGTATTAGTAATATGTCATTATAATAAAGTTACACATACCTACGAATCTATTTTTTTATCAAGCTTGGGCGGTGCTCAAATGAAGTAATGTGCTACAGGACACACTGACTTATAGAAATCATTAACCCGAAACTCAACCGCGGCGCACAGTATAAATCCGCTTTGAATCAAAGTCTACATACTTAGATTCTCCTACAGTGGCACACGAGATGCTAAGCACGGATTGACGCCAAAGACACATCCCCCATACCAGCCCTATTGAACCCATGGTGAAGTCACGTCGCCTGGGTCAATCAGTTATACTTATTCGTAATGCTCTCGTATGAATTCCACTGTGGGCGTATTTATATCTTTTTTAAAACGAAGCGATTTTCTACCCCACGTGCGTAGCTCGACCGTGCGCTGCAGTAGAGAGTGCCCACGCAGCATAAGGCACGCGGCTAGCATATACCTACTTATTACTTAGTCCAGTCTCTAGGAACTTTCTGTAGGCCTTTACTTTGTTAATGATGAAGCAAAGATTTTTGATAGATGCTGTTACGGCATAGAGTCCTAATAAAAAGTTGCCAAAATTGACTCATTTTGAAATAATTCCTTAACAATAAATCAATTAATGACAAAAAATCTCGACAATACCAGGGTGTGGCCAGAATGTTTTTGTTTAAAAACGCAGTAATTAAGTTTTCCGTTATGGATGGAAAAAGTTACGAGTGAAGAACTGTCAAATAGGGCATTAATCATTAATTATAGGAACTCTTTTTGATACCTTTGAATATAAATAAATATCCTACAATCATACATAATAAAGATACATTACTGGGATTACAGGTCTCAAAAGATAATTGAAATGTTATGACAAAAAGTTACATTGTTTACTCTTAAGTCGCAATGGACGTGCATTTGTACCTAAACATGTTTTGTAACATATTTTGTTAGTTTTTTGGCGCAGCGGACGCACCTTTAAGATAAGAGTCTCCCTTCTGGGAAAGTTGTCTATTAGTATTTGATAGGATCTCTAATGGTTCTCTAGGTATCCACAAAAAGAATCGTATTGTTATCTTTCTGCATTTAACCTTTTCAACGCCTTACGTCAAATACAAATGCGACACTCATACGTTAAACAAGTATTAAAAGTTATGCAAAATTTAACTTAATCCAAATGAAATAACGTCTCTTTCCTTTCGAGGCAGTCGTCCAACTGCTTTGTCCAACTGATCAATAATTTCCATTTGAATATCTAATTATCAGGCTCGTCGCGCGGAGCTCCTTTTTCTAGGTGGTTTGGCCCTTCGGGTCTGCTGAAGAACTAACATAGCCTAAACCTACCTCATATTTACGATGCTGTACCTGTGACAACTATAAGTGTCGGTGGCGTCACAGGCACGACAGCTCATGACTACTTCAGGCCTCATTGGCGTTGAAAGGGTGTGAAAGATAGAGAGTAAATTAGATAATATATTATTGTATCATAATATATTTTAGTTGATTTGCCCCCTTATTCCACTTCGCTTCCAAGCTTTCGATCCAATGGGATCGTTGTAGATACATTTTTATTTCCTCTTGGCTCACATATTTATAGGATTGAAAAACACTTGCGTTTTTCATGGTGACACGCTTCCACTTGAATCCCATAATTATACGATAGGATCGAAATGTATACTTGTTTCGTAGTTTTGGTTGCCATAGGATCCTAGGACACAATAAAAAGGCAATGTATGTATGTATATGTGTTTGTGTGTGTGTGTGTGTGTGCGCGCGCGCGCGTGTGCGTGCACTACCTATGTCTGTGCGCGCTTGTGAGGGATCGTTCTAAAATTATCATATCTCTTAGCTTTTATGTCCAAATATCCCATGGGATCATGATGTAAAAAAATGCCTTTTGGCTCCTCTATCCTAATATCCTATGGCATAATGAGGGCCGTTTTCTCGTGGTCCTACTATTTTTGTCCTACTGACTTTCGACGGAGCCCCGCCCAGGGCGGGGCTCCTACTTCTAGGTGGTTTTGCCCTTCGGGCATCTGAAGATACCTAACGAACCTGACCTACCTACTTTTACAACCATAATTAGTATTTAGTGATCAAATCTAGGTTCACTTTTTGACTAGTAGGACAAATTAGTAGGACTACGAGAAAACGTGCATAGTTAATTCCTCTCGGCTCCTGTATCCTACGCTCCTATGGGATCGGGGATAAGAATTTCCTACAGGCTCCCACGTCTACTAAGACGTAGGATCATGAGATAACAAATTCCTCTTGACTCCTGTATCCTACGCTCCCATGGGGTCCTGTGATTATAATTTCCTATGTATGTATTATTGATAGGGTCTGTTAATATGACTCCCAAAATACTACTCTCCATGGCTATCTGACAAACCTTGAGGGCAGAATTCTGATTATTTTTCAAATTCCTTGGTAAGTATTGGCACAAAACCGTCGCATTGGCATCGCCACTTCGGAGCCACGAGCAGCGTGAGTGCAAAGCAAGTGTGCTTGTCGAGACAAGTCGCGGAGTAAATTCAAACTAATTTTTTTTTTTTGACAACACTTTGGTCTAGTTGGGAGTGACCCTGCCTCCGAAGCCAGCGGTCCCGGGTTCAAATCCCGGTAAGAGCAGATATTTGTGTGATGAGCATGAGTAGGTATTTGTTTCCGAGTCTTGGATGTTTTATATGTATTTAAGTATTTATTTCTCTATCTCAGTATGTTTATCGTTGTCTGGTACCCATAGCACAAGCCTAGAGCTTAGATTGGGACTAGGTCAATTTGTGTGACATTGTCCCGTGATATTTATTTATTTTATTTATTTATTTATTTGTAGTGGACTGTCGTATTATCGACATTTTCGCATCACTACGGGTATGACTTTCATAATTATCTCTGACGTAACATGCGGTCTGAAAAATAAGACGGCGGCGAACAAACTATAGTCCGTTATTGAGATAAGACATCATAGTGTAGTCGGGCTCAAAGTGTCATCGATAAAATCGAATCGATCAACGAAAACTTCACTACGTCGATAACGACAAATAAACAATCGATATGGTTTTAATAATGTATTTGAAAATAAAGTAAGATTCTTCTTAAATAAATTACGTCATTCGCTATGCGAACGAACATAATTTGATTACGTTCAAAATACTCTTCGGCCAGCTATTAATTTCTGCTTGACATAGAAGTTTTCATTCAAATTCAAATTATTTATTTGTCAAACATAGATATATTCGTATACAGTTAGAATTAAATCATTTTACAATATACCTCCAGCTGTGTTTTGCCGTTAGGCGTACAAATATAAATGTTAACTTAATACATCTTTAGATGCTTAAGATAACATTGAGATAAAGTAGGTCATAATTAGGTTAATACTATAGTATTAACCTAATTATGACTATACCTACGAGTATATTTGATAAGTACCTACTCGGAAAGGAATCAATCATACGAATGATTTCATTACATTACTAGCGTCCTAAAAAATCGATATTAGTAATTTGCACTAGTCAGGTTTATACCACGTAAAATATATACAAACATTAAAAAATACCGTATTTTTTTGATTCAGTACTGAATTTTTTTAGTCTACCCACTTGCTTAATGTTTTTTAACATCATGTCATAAAAAAGTAGTTGCATAGGTAGGTACTAGGCACTCGCGGGCATGTTGTTCACCGTCTGTAAAAAAATATCTTGCATTAATATAACAATCTCGCGATGGTATGTGACGCTATCTGTTAGCTGCTTTTTTACGTCTTTTTTTTGGACTGCTTTCGTATAAGCGACAGCCGCGGCCTCTATAGCAGCTGCGGCTGCCCTTATTGCCCCGGCCGTTTCCAGCTGCGCAGCAACCAGCGCCTCCACGGCGGCAGCCATCCTGACGGTAGCCGCTGCGGAATCTGCAGCGCTTCGCATATTCCCACGTTCTGTCTCCACCCTTGCTTGCTCTATTTCTAAAATATGTCGTCGCGCTGTGTCAAGGGTGCTGGGTAATGGTGTGCCTATCAAATAGTTAGAAAAAATATAATACACAGTTGGAATTTTAATCATGTATAACACACTCGAGAGCAAAAATTTCGGGTCGCTAGCGTTGATATCAATATCTGAAAAATGAATATGGCTAGCCTAATAAAATAAATTGGACTTTAAAGCCCTTTTGATGTTACTTAAATAAAACGCATTACATTAATTACTGAATGTTAAAAAAAAAACAAGTTACTTAAATACTAAAGTGGCCCAAATCAAAAATAAATACAATTTGATTTAAAACTTAAAGTAAATAGCATTCCGAATTAAAATGCAAATAAGACTCGTTTTGATTTGGGGCGCTTTTTATTTAAGCAAACGATATAAGGAAATGGTATCCACTTGCTTGCAAAAACAAAATTGAATATAATTAACAATTTATACAATTATCTAATTTTGTCACAATGCATTTTTCAGCTCGCGAAGCGTCATTGAAGGAGGTACTCGTTGCCTTACACGTCATCCAAGCTCGTCCCAGGCAAATATATATATATATAACCAATTACGATTATGCCAAGGCATTTGACAGCATACAGCATAACGGAATATGGCAAGCTTTAAAGAGCAGGGAATACCGAAAAAATATATCCGTATAATCTGGGCGATCTACAACAACAACAGCACCGCCAGAGTCAAGCTAGAAAAGGAAGGGAGAAATTTTAAACTAAGTAGAGGAGTCGAACAGGGGGATCCTCTTTCTCCAAAATTGTTTAATGCCACATTGGAAAGCATATTTCGCAGATTAAACTCGATTGAAAAAGGTATTAGGATAAATGGTGAATAGCTGAACAACTTGAGATTGGCTGAACACACTTGAAACCATGATTAACAACCTTGCAATAGAGAGTAGAAAGCTGGGATTAACCATGAATCTATCAAAAACTAAAATACTAACGAACAGCTGTAGGAAACCGCCCATAAATGCTGGAAACATCACAATAGAATATATAGGGGAATTAATATCTATGCAGGAGGATATGTATAAGAAAATAGAAATATTATTATTATAATCAAGAAATTTTAGTGGTGGTAGAACCCTGTGCAGGTTCCGTCCGGATCGCTACCACCATCTTATCCATTAACCACCCGCCAAGCAACAGTGTTCGCATTGTTGTGTTCCGGTGTGGGGATAAGACAACCGGTGAAATTACTAGCATAGAGGCATTCCATCTTAGTCCTCAGGGTTGGCAATGCATTTGAGGTCTTAGGATTATAGTCTTGAGAATTCAAATGTCTATGGGTCTCAGATTCCACTTACCATCAGGTGGCCTGAGTGCTCGGGTGCCTTCTCCTTAACATAAAAAAAAAAAGAAAAAAAAAATGACATTGCATGATATGTAAATTAAATCAGCAATAAAAAATATATTATACATTTTATAAAAGATCGAAGTACACTTTTCAAAAACGTTCTTTTTAAATGTCATTATTTAACATTAGCCAATAAGTTTTAATACTTGTGATTAAGGAGTATAAAGTTGTCTATAAGGATCAATTTATTTCACTTAGCTAGGTTTATTCGTTTACTAAAATTATGATTTAGTCTAGTGACCCGAAATTTTTGCTCCCGAGTGTAGGATTTAAAATTATGTACCTACATCTGCGTCTCCTGGTGCTTCTTGAAAGTGGCACAGCGCGACTCGGTGACGGACTCGGAGGGGGCATATTTTGAGAACGAGCGGGTGGTGTCGGAGACAGAATGGCGTGAGCTGGTGCGAAGGTTGGTGGCGGCATGCCGCCAGTTGGAGGAGGGGTGGGAAGAAGTAAAGCACGTGAGGGAGTCGGCAGCGGCAAAGAGAGAGCGGCACCGGTCGGAGGCCGCACAGTTTCAACAGGGCATTCAGGCACATTTCCCGTGTCACTATTCCATGCTAATGGCGTCGATCGAGCCGTGGACGCATTCCCCAGCATAGAGACCGAGTCAGGGAGCGAGAATGATTCGGAAAACACGCTGAAATGGGAACATAATATTGCCATACGTCAAAATTCAAATAATAACTACAACCATAGAGTACAGTGAACAGTGTTCTAAGTAAAATTCTTTAATTTTATCAATTTGTCGGTGTATGTAATATTTATGCCAAATAACAACTTCCTAGTACAGTCTAGGTCATAAATATGTATACACTTTAATACCTTGTCACTTTAATCGCTGTGACAATTTCATATGGCAGTTTAAACATGACGTTACTAAAGTGTATACATATTTATAACCTTGACTGTACGAAGAGTCTAGATCTAAGCTATAGATGGATAGACGGACGGACGGCCAGACGGACGGACGTGGCGAAACTATAAGGATTCCTAGTTTGACTACGGAACACTAAAAGGATCCCGTACCATTCTTGTAATGGGCCCCGTTGACACAGTTTGGTTAGGAAACCCCTAAAATCATAATAATTATAATATTAAAAACATTACCGCCAAGCATCAGTGTTCGCATTATTGTGTTCCGGTGTGGGGATACGACAGTCAACCGATGGAAATTACCTTACTAGCATAGAAGCATTCCATGTAAGCTCCTGGGTTGGCTACGCATTTGCAGTCTTTAGATTGTAGTCTTGAACATGCAAACGTCTATGGGTCTCAGATCCCACTTACCATCAGGTGGCCTATGTGCTTGTATACCTTCTCAATTCAATAAATAAATAGATTTAATTAGTGGTCTCTGCCTACCCAACCCTACCCTGGGAACGGGGGGGGGTTTTATGTTTGTATGTATGTATTTATTTAATTATGATAATAACTGGCATAATAGTTTTGTAACATTTATAGTTTGGTCTAATACACGTTCGTCAGATTCCTTTTTCGTCAGAATAAATTATAGCCCGTTTTTTTTCGGACGAAAACGGACTTTCGAGCAGATTCCGCTATCGTCAGAATAAACACATATTACCTGATACGCGGATGACCATAGAATACGTAGGTAGGTTTAGGTTATGTTAGTTTTGCAGCAGGCCCGGAGGGCCAAACCATCCAGAAATAGGAGCTCCGCGTAAGCGGAGCTCCGTCGACACTGCCTAATATTAAATAATATAATGTAACAAATAAATAAATTATAAAAATTAACCAAAGTTTTTTCTGTCCAAAAAGTAATTCCGTTTTCGTCCGAAAAAAACAGGCTATAATTTATTCTAACGAAAAAGGAATCTGACCAATGTGTACTAGATCTATAGTTTCTGAGAAAACAACAGTGTGACATACATATGTACATACAGACAGACAAATAGACAGACAAGACGGACATGGCAAATCTATAAGGATTCCTAGTTAGATTTTGGATCCCTAAAAATACCACATACACACTTCACACACACCACTACACACACATACACCACCACTGGCATCACTTTTGTGCCACGTGATGACAGTGAATAAATGAATATAAATACTATTAAATTGAGTATGGTCATGTCTGTCAAACGTTGTGGCATTTACATATTTAATATAATGCATATTTCAACCGGGGAAAAACATTTTGTACCTTTTACTTTTGTGTTAAAACTATCAAACAAGTTGGAAGTAAATTTAAACCTATTTCAATCGTCAGATTGACTTGACATTCGGCAAACTTATGCAATTCCAATGATATGATAATACAATAATATGGTACCATCGAACTGGTATGATGACGGAAGTCCAAGAGGAACTCCTCATTGACTCATAGTAGATCTTTCCAGTTTAGCTTTCTTTTGATAGTGAATTTATTATAAGTACAGTCAGCAATGTGTTATTAAAAAAAATGTAGTACAACTTTTCTGGAACCTTAAGCTACCCGGCATTGGGTTTCCTAAGACATCAATCTCCTACAGTGAATAAATGAATATAAATACTATTAAATTGAGTATGGTCATGTCTGTCAAACGTTGTGGCATTTACATATTTAATATAATGCATATTTCAACCGGGGAAAAACATTTTGTACCTTTTACTTTTGTGTTAAAACTATCAAACAAGTTGGAAGTAAATTTAAACCTATTTCAATCGTCAGATTGACTTGACATTCGGCAAACTTATGCAATTCCAATGATATGATAATACAATAATATGGTACCATCGAACTGGTATGATGACGGAAGTCCAAGAGGAACTCCTCATTGACTCATAGTAGATCTTTCCAGTTTAGCTTTCTTTTGATAGTGAATTTATTATAAGTACAGTCAGCAATGTGTTATTAAAAAAAATGTAGTACAACTTTTCTGGAACCTTAAGCTACCCGGCATTGGGTTTCCTAAGACATCAATCTCCTACTAAAGCACAATCGTAATCGTTCATTAAAGACAATTATAATTAAGTAGCCGTTACCCGCGTCTCGGTGGAATCCTTGGCTGATATATTGTTATAGGTAATTTAATTCGTCCAACCGCTTAACGGAGTAGTGTGGAGTTACAGTAGACACTCAACTGATTATGTACCGCCGGGGATGCGGCGGCCGTAGATTAATATAGCGGTAGATGGCGACGAATGGTGTATCTGTTGCGTAGAAGCTTGTATTATCTGTGGCTTTAGTAATAAACAATCCTCAATGTTAGATTTCAAACATAAGAAAAAGGAAACTTTTCAAACTAGGCATTATTTCTTACTTCACATGGCTGTTTTGAATAGTCTTTTTGAATTTCTAGCAAAAAAATGTTTGTCCTTCAGTATTCCACTTTGTCCTAAATCATATCGTTTATAAATATTAACGTTATGGAAGCTTTTATTTCCTTGATGGTAGCAGACTAGAAATTTTCGTCAAAAAGCGTATATCTCATACCAATCCATGTCCACGACGAACTCAGGAGGTGCCTCAGGTACAGCCTAAAATAACATTATCAATAAATAAATCGTAATACGTATGTATTAGAGAAACCCTATCTAAGTCTACAACAAGCCGCACCGCGAATTATCGCAGCGCTTCTATTTCTACCGATCCTAACGCAGGACTGAGGTGTTAATATTCTATGTTATTCATCAATTTCTGCGTTAAGAACAAACAATTATCATCATATGCTTCTTTATTACCATGCTTTGGCCTAGTCGGGTTCAAATCCGGTTAACGACAGATATTTGTGTGATGAGCACGAGTATTTATTCCTGAGTCTTGGATGTTTTCTCTATATAAGTAAGTTTATCGTTGTCTAGTACCCATAGTATAAGCCTAGAGCTCAGTTTGGGACTAGGTCAATTGTTGCTATGTCCTTCTCTGAGACCCAACATACTCTAAACTGATGACGCATAACGAGGTAACATACAGACAGACACACTTAAGCATTAATAATATAAATAAGGATGGATCATCATCATCACAATCTTTTTTAGCACATTTTAAAACCATATTCATGTTAACAACAAGCTATGCATTCTGAATATGAAGGTGTTTTAAAAATGTTATACCTAAGTGAATTGGTACATAATATGTACTTTAACAGTTAATGCTTTAATAGATTTTGCGCGCGCTTAGTAGTCATTCATAGCTATTCCATCAAGCTGTAAAAAAATCAAGGTAAAAATTAGCCTATGTCTTACTCTATGCTAAAGTCTATCTGTATGCCAAATTTCATCCCGATCCATTGAGCCGTTCTGGTGCGATTGAGTAACTAAAAACCATCCTAACTTTCACATTTATAATATTATAAGCTTTTGCCCGCGACTCCATCCTCGTAGATGTTGTTTATCTCCCTCGGGAACTGTAGAATTTTCCACGATAAGAACTATCCCATGTCCTTCCCTGTGACTAAAACTATCTCCATACCCAATTTCATCTAAATCGGTTCTGCAGTTTAAGTGTGAAGAGGTAACAAACAGACAAACAGACTTATAGATTAGTAGGGTAGGATAAATAAATTATATGTTTTAAAAAACTAAAAACTGTCTTCGAAAAGCAAGAAGTTAGAGATCAAACTGTTACGTTGTCCCACATCTCAATGAATCATCATCAGTTCTTCTTCACGGAGTGATACTTTTTGAATGCTTATGCTAGATTTGTCACTGAAAATACTAAAATCGCTATATGTATTGCTATAATATTTGAGTTGCCTTGATTTCTCCAAGATCCCATCATCAGATGATGAATTGCTAAAAATGGGACCAACTTGAAAGTTAAATAACTTGAACAATGAATATTTTTTCTAGTTGTTCCAACGGTATTTCAGTCATCGCCCATCGGAGAACAAACATTAAAAAAATCCGACGAATTGAGAACCTACTTTTTATGAAGTCGATTTACCAATTATTCTTTGACCAAATAAAAATAGATTTTTATCAAATTATACATACATACATAACATCACGCCTTCATTCCCAGATTGGGGTAGGCAGAGCTACAGAAACACCAACAACACTAAAAAGACTTGTTTATAATTCTGTAACTACATTTTGCACAATCAGGCAAAGAAATTTTAATTTTTATTAAATTATAGATCTTGAAATTAAAGGTTTAGGAAGATATTGCTAAGTAATTGTCCAACTCTTACCTCTAAGTTTAGGCCTGGATCTACCCTGACACCAGGAAGGGGCTCTCCAAACGTGTCCCCCAGCAGTGCCAAAACCCTTATATCAATGTCGGTAAGGCTTTTGGCCTGAGGGCGCCCACCCCCGGTGCCCGTATGGTCTGTCCTCAACACACGCCGTTTTTTTTTAAGTTTATTTTTATAATCGCTCCAATACTTAAAATATAAAAGAAAAAATATTGCATTTAATAAATGTCACAAAAGAACTAAAAACAGTCTTCAAAAGGCAAGAAATTACTTCTTTTAAATTGATAGGTAATGTCAGTCCAACTGAATTCGGTTAAAAATATAGTGGGACGCCGACTTCAGTTGGACTGACCACCTTTCATGTTAAAAGAAGTATTTTCTTGCCTTTTGAAGACAATTTTTAGTTTTTTTTAAACATTTTATTTATTTCTTACGCATTAGTCATCATAATAATACTGTTACGTTGTCTCACATTCCAATTAATAAGAAACGAGCAACGCTGCAGGAAATTCATAGTCATATGTTTAAACCATTTGAATGTGATTCGTGATAGTCGCTCAACTATCTTGAAGACATCTTATCGCCACCCTTGAAATAAGTACCGTTGAGGAGTTCCGGGGGCCATCAGTAGTCTTCATCATCAGTTCTACTTCACCAAATGATACTTTTTGAATGCAAATGCTAGACTGCTTCACTGAAAATACTAACATTGCTATATGTATTCTTATAATATTTGAGGAGTTAACTCGATGTCTTCAAGATCCCATCATCAGATCTTGAAGTGCTGAGATTGGGACTTAGTAAAACGTATACCATTCAAACAAAAGTTAAAGTAATCGGGTAACATATATTTAAAAAAAACCCGACGAATTGACCTCTTATTTTTTTTAAGTCGGCTCAAAATAGAATTATTGAAAGTCTTACTGAGCTCCACCCTTTAGAACTTTTTGTTGCTCCATCCCCTAGTGCGTTGAGGATGGCGGCAACAGTCTCCCAGTGCCGGGAAGTCTTGTGGCGGCCAGAAGTGGATTGTAAAATCCCAGCAGCAAGGTCGCGGTTCTGCTCTAGATACTCTATGAGCAGTTCGAGCTGTTCATAGGATACACGCTGCCTGCGCCTAGCTGCAGTTTCGTTCGGATTCCTAAAACATTTCACAGAATTTAATAAATCTACCAGTTGAGGATTTTTGGGCAAATATAGTAAAATTGTTATAATATATTTATTCAATAACAAAATACTTACATTTTGCGAAACTGCGGTCAGTTCATGACAACGTCAAATCAAAAAAATAAATATTCTCTCTTTTTAAATTATTCTTATTGTTTTCCACAGACAGTGTTTTCTAAGTAAATCTATTTAGTAGTCTACGCCGTTAGTTTATCATTTTTCTCCTCGAGACAATAGATTTTATTGTACCCAAAGAAATGCACCTACCATCTTATTCACTAAGCTACTCCCAAGCTGCAGTGGTTGCACTGTTGTGTTCCGGCGCGGGAATAGACAACCAATCAAAAAGGTTAACAATTATGAGTTATACATAGGTTGGCAACGCGTAATTGCAATCTTGAGATGATTACATACATACATTTCCATATTATAAGGCCAGCGAGAAACGCTACAAATTATAGCTCGGTATCGGTGTACCAGAATCTCATAACAAAAAGGAAAATTACAATTTATATCTAGAAGTATTAGGGATTTAAGGGTTTTGATATTTAAGTTTTTTTGGAACTATTCCATTTTCCGGGATGATATTTTTAATCTCTATGTGTCGGCTTTAACTAGCTACTATGCTGTGACGACGGAACAAACCATGGCGTTACCTACCTTTCAAACCGGACTTTGCAGCTGCATTTTAGCGCGTTTTTAATTAATATGTACATGTGTATGTGATTACCGTGTAATAACCGGGTTATAAGTTATAATAGTCCTTGTCTTCCCGTGGATTTCGTAAGAGGCGACTAAGGAAATCAAGGCTTGTAGTACTTTTGGGCGATGGGCTTGCAACCTGTCACTAATACACTGGTAAACATCTTAGCCTGAGAGTGCAAAGTCTGGTTACAGATTTATCAATAAGCCTTGTTAGACTGGTTGGTATTTCTGTAGCTCTGCCTACCCCACTGTGGGAATGAAGATGTGATGTTATGTATTCTAGAGGGATCTCAGCTATGTAGGTACATACTTGTTTTATTTTTTCATTTCCTCTTTTCTTCAGATCATGATGATCGTACCACCCCAGCTACGATTCATCGTGTGGTGGCACCCACGGAATTAAATAGCACCACATTATTAAGAATTCCAAACTAACTGTTACGTGCCTAACATCAAAGCCAAGTTGATGCACATAACGTTCCTGCAAATATTCAACGGAACATAGAGTATCAATATTAATTAGTTGGCAAAGATTATTTGATATAGCACCCTGCAATTCTCCCACCTCTTGACCTCTCAACCTCTTTTTGACAAACTATAAATACTCTATGCCTTCTTAAAACTGCTTAAAAATATTATGGTACTTTTTACATTATCATAACGAGAGGACGCAATATAAATGCGATATGAAAGTTGAATAACGATAAACCATACGCATTGCCTAATATCGCATATTGAACAATATTGTACTAAGACATCGTATTTTGTCGGTTAAGCTCGTATCTGTCTTGCTTTCTTACGTAGCTAATTGATGGGTCCTCCGACAGAGAGAACAAGATCAATACGAACTTCACCGACCAAAATACGATGTCGTATAGATATTTACTTCGTAAAATAACGATCAATCGTTTGACTTTTAGTCATTTGGCATGTGTTTGGCATTTAATACATTTCAACTAAAAATTCAAAATAAAGATTCAAAATAATAAAGAAGAATTTAAAGGATGTGAATATAAATCAGCAATTTATTTATTAACAGTCATAAAACCACCAAACCAAACCATCTGCAGCAAGAAGTTATGACACTCCGCTACGTCCTAAATGGAGAACTAAGAGAAAAGGAAAGAAAGGAAAGTTTGTCAGTAATAAAAAGATCAAGTACTAACTACCTAGTCCCCTATGGATCTCTTTGAGCATGTTTATAGTGAGACTAGAGGACATGAGAGGCGAACTAAATTCAAGGATACAACAATAACCAAGTATTAACCAACATTGAGAGCAGTTCAGCCTTAAAGAATAGTATCCGAGGACAAGGGCAAATAATGTAGGGGAAAGCACTAAATAGATTCGCTGATCTACTAATACACCTTCCAGAAAAGTCGAAGCTAGGAAGTGGAATTTTAGGTAGTGCAGGCCGTACTAATAAAAGAGTATTATTTTCGTTGAAAAGGATGATGTTGTAGAAGCCTACAAATATTGCAAAATCGAGCAATATTCGTTTGCAACTTACATTACCTAATAATAGGATAAAATACTTGAAATCTCAACACATAATTTCTTATCATCACTGTTGTTGTCGTTGGGTTCATCAAGGTTGTCGCGTCTCATATAGTTTTCGATAAACTGGAATGTGGAATTTTGAAATTATTTATATTTATATCTGAACTGTGATTGAAGTAATTAAGCGTGTAATCTGTTATTTTGAAATTCTAGTTAATTAAGAATTTGCGAAGGTTAAATAGTATTATTCTGATATAGGTAAGCCTTTATAAAATGAATTTATAACATTTGCGTATTAAAATACTAGACAAACGTGAACTATATTTTTAATAAACTACTTACCCTTACACTTCGGTTCGCCATGTCCATATAACTAGTATGTCACACTAGTTTTTCTATAGACGCTGTCTTATACTCGTATAGTCCACAGCCAAAACTATGAATACTTAAAATAAAAAAAAACGTTTCCTTTTCCGCAGAGTTACGAAAATTTGCTATACTTTAGGGGTATCTCAGACAAAACTCCTGTAGCAAGTGCAAGCATATTACTAACGAGAAGGATTTAATCTGCTTCGTTTATTGAATTTGAGATACTGCTATTTAGCGTTGAGATTAGTATATAAATGTATGAGTAATATTCGTAATTTAGCAGAAAATTAACGTTTCATAATTTAAATCATTAACTAGGTACTAACTTTCTAAGAAATGTACTCTTCAGGTGGTTAAAATTGTACACTTACTGAAAATCTAAGAACAACAAATTAGCCCATATTTTGTACAAATTTTTGATTTTACATATATTGAAAACGGAACGAGTTAATAAAAGCCGTATTTACATTTAAACGATAAAATATATTTATTTCGTAAGTAGGCCGCACGGGCACTTTTACATATCAAAATATTACTAGCACTTTCCAAAAGGAGACCACTGCTGTGAAGAAACGCCGCATCAAACCCAACAGTCAGATTTTTCTGATGTATTGTGTCGTTACGCGTCAAACAGTATCGGCTTCATATATTTAATATTGTTACGTTCAGTGCTGGCTTGTGCAAATCAGACTAGAGTGCACGCGCCAATAGTGTTTGACGCGTCACGACACAACACATTAGACAAATGTGAACCGAGCTTGATACAAAATATCGTCAGAAAGCGCATTACACATCATGTAGACGTGAACAGTAGCCATCACGACACAAAACATTAGACAAATTTGAATGCGGATTTAATCGCCTCTAAAACGTCCCTGAAAACGGGGGTAAGATCTAAAAGATAAGGGACCATCAGGTACCATTTGACTACTTTCTTGGAAATGCAGGAGGTCACCTACTGTGGTTCCTCTTATGGTGCATCCTTAGAGCTGTTATCAAATCATTAATTTGAGCTTTCAATAATGGCTTGGTTACTTCTGTAGTATTTAAAGATACAATGTGTGTATTAATTGATAAGAGAAAGTATTGGAAAACTACAATCACGTTAAAAATAATTTACAATAATATTGTGATTGTTTTTCATTAACTTTAATAACGAAGATAAAACAATCAAAAACAGATAAAGTTTTATTCATTTATTTTAATCTTACAGTTCCTACACAAATGTGGCACAGCCATGAATGCCATGATACTCGTATAATTGTCATTGCCTTACTAGCACACTACTTCCACTTTTAGTTTATAATTTGTCATTTATTGGATAATAATTCAGGCGAAATTCTCAATACTGCTATTGCAAACTCCAAATGCCACCTGGTGTCTGCAAATAAAAAAAAACACATGTACATTAGAATTATTTATAATGAATTATCTTATTTGATAGAAGTCCCCTTATCGTCTCTGAGACCTATTAAAACTTGATAGTAAAGGCGGCCATAGCAAAATATGACTTTGATAAAGTGATAGGAAAGGTGGAATAAAGGCCCTAGAAGTGTGTCACCATAATTCACCACAATATTGAAATTCCTTCACATAACATATTACCTCATTTAAATAGGTCTTAATCCATCCCTGCCATGGGATTCACAACCAATATCGCTACCGCCTGTTGTTGGGTGCGCTACGCATCTATAACAGAGGCTAGTTAATTATAGCTTCTGCAGTTCTTATTATTCTTATTTGTCAGGCTTCAAAAGTCCATCCACGGTGAATCCAAATTGCTGTGCCTATCAAATTAAAAACATGCATTAAAACCAATTCACACACATGACTCAAGAGTAACAATAAGAAGAGTCAGTAAGAGCCTCCAAAAAAACAATAAGACAGTAAGAAGTTATAAAAATCTGCCAATTTATTGTAATCCAATATGTTAGTTAAACCAACTCAAGATTAAGTAAATGAAAGGTACTTACATGGAGGTGAGCTTGCCAAGAAGTCATTGGCAAAAAAGCACCACATTTTATGCGTATTTGTTCACGTAAAAACCGTTTCACATGTCTTAGTTGCTTTGATTGCGAACCAAACAATAACGAAGTAATGTTATTTTTTAAGTTCAGTGATTAAGTATCTATTTATTATTGAAATAAATCGGTTAAAATAATAAATTAAAGTTACACAAAAAATATAAACTTATCAAAATGTCATCAGCTGTCAACATACCCTTTAAATCTGTGGCTGTCACTGGCAAAAAATACCAATACAACTTTATTTTCTTTCCTATGTTTACTGTTTTAAAATAATGCAATTAATTGGTTATTAATTCGATTTACGCTCTCATTCCATTTTTTTCTCATAAATCCATATTATAATGTAACTGTTTTTTCCGCCTGAAGATTATTTTTTTGAGCAAGCAACACACATCAATAGGGGAGACCTAGGCGGGTTGACACAAAATTTACAATTCAGGTCATAACTGCCTCACTATACGTTTTAGAACTATGAGATATATATCGCTAGAAAGCAAATTTAATACTCTAACAATTGATTTCAGTTGAAGTGGTAATTGGTAGTGATAACTATTTAAAAAAATACATTTTCTAAATTAATACAGAGTGTTTCAACTCTCCTAGTATAGAGGTAAGATGAAACAGATACCTAGGTGAGTTGACACATTAGATAGATGAAGCATTTAAAAATAAAAAAACGCACATTTAAGTGAATAAAACCTTTTAATGTTAAAGAAACGGCCTTAGTCATCAATCAACAGTACAATATCTTTACTTATAATAGTTTACCTTAAATTATAATTAGTAAGGCAAATTGCAAGTAGGTTTATCCTAAATATTTTGTCAAATTTTTGTCTTTAATGTAGCTAAAACTACTTAATCAGGTAATAAACTTAAACAAAATGAAGGAACTTCTTTGAGATCAACAAACAAATAACTTATACATACATACATAACGTCACGCCTTCATTCCCAGAGTGGGGTAGGCAGAGCTACAGAATTAACAACAACTCTAAAAAACTTGTAATAATAACTTTTGTAACTTAAAATGGTCTTCTCTTTATGACCTTACCTACGGAGACAACCTTGTTTGTCGTCTAATTTCAAGTAGGCATTTTTAACCTAAACTTTCAATAATCAGTCGTTTTGTTGTAAATACCTTAGTAATATTTAAATCTTTATTACCTACTAAAAATACTTTTAGTCTTCCATCTCACTAAAATTATAATAATATTCTTAAATACTTTCTTTGAGATCAAGAAACAAATAACTTAAATACTTTCTTCTTATGAAGTACCTACCTAAACCTCTTTGGGAAACATATGTATTACTTTGTTGGACTATTTTTAACAAACTAGAACATTATACTTAATAAGACATTGCACAAAGAATTAATAGATTCAATCTGATAAACAGTTTTGGCAGATATAATTTAATTCACCATTTGTGCATTCCGCGTGAGACCAACCCTTGCATTCCATACACTGCACCCATTCCTCGTTAGGTCTACTATTTTGATATGGCTCTAAGCAGCACAGACATAAACAAATCATCATCATGTTCATGTTCACTGTCGGATTTTTGTGAGACTTTCTTCTTCTTGTTCTTTGTAGTCTTTTTGTTATTGTTTATTGCTTTCTTTTTTATGGTTGTTTTCTTTGTTTGCTTTGAATCATCAAAAACTCGCTTCTTCACGTTTCGTAATTTTCTGTTTGCTTCTATTGCTTCAAGTGCTTCTTTTTCTGGAGTGTCTGTTAAAATTGTCGACTTAACCTTGCGTCTGTTCTGTGTACCTTTCCTTGGCAAAGCTTTAGGTAAAGGCCTAATAATCTCAGGTGTAAATGAGGCCGTTGCATTTAAGGTACAAGGAATAGGGTTCTCAAGTTCATGGTTACGTTGAGGAGAACTAGTATTCACGCCAGAATAGGGTGTGGAAGAAGTAGACTGCTCAGGTTCATAGCTCGGGTTAACAGTTTGAGTATTCATGTCTGGAAGAGAAGTAAGCACATTTGCATTCGGACTGCAAGGCGAATTCCTTTCTGTTATAGGAGTATTATGGATCGCAACTGAAGTCTCATTATGAACAGAATCTTCTGTGTTTGATGTAGATTCTGAGGGGTTGGGTCTGGTTTCTGCCTCTCCTGTTATCGTTGTTCTGGGTTGCGTTTCGATTAAGGGACGATCGGTTACTTGGCTGGGCAGGAAGTCTGCCGCTGTAAAAATATTTGGATTCAATGGCCAAATGCCACATGCAACAAAACCTGATGTTATGTTTCTTCCTGTAACTGCAACTTCCATGGCTGTTTTCACAATACCAGGTACATCGTATATAGTCATAGTTTTGGCTGGATTAGAACGCATCCAACTATCAGCACAGGTATTTATTGCTTTCTTTAAAGGACCGAAAACAGAACGATCCAAAGGTTGCAATCTATGCGTGCAATGCGGGGGAAATGTTAATAGAATTATCCCGTTGTCTTTGCAAAAGGAAATATTTTTCACAGCTACATGTGAACTATGGTTGTCCAGTATCAACAACGCTTTACGATCCGGTGACGATCTTACATGGTTGTGAAAATGTTGCAAGAAGATATAAAAATCCTCTTCTTGCATCCAGCCCGATGCATTACCAGACCCAACGCTACCAGCTGGTCCGTCTCGTATGAAGTGATCCTGAAATCGTTTTCTGGGGAATATAAACATGGGCGGAAGATGATTTCCTATAGCATTCACGGATAGGGCAACAGTAACTAAAGTCCCTCTCTCTGCAGACGTCATTGCACTAACCTGTTTTTCTCCTTTGCGTGCAATTACTCTGTTTGGTTTCTGGACTGTTGTTACACCAGTTTCGTCCATATTCCATACATCAGAAGCTGTGAATTTATGTTTGTCTAATAGTTTCATGTAGTTATCAAAGAAGAGATTTACGTTAGCTTCATTAAAACTTGTAGCCCTAGCGAGACTAGTGGCTTGTGGACTTCTCAGAGAGAGTGTAGGGTTTCTTTGCATGAAAAGCCGCAACCAGACTTCCCCGGCCATTTCATGTGAATCCCACGAAGCAGGATATTTTTTGTTGTACTTTTGAGCAAGTTGATATGCTAGTCGCCTTGCTTCTTTAGTACTCAGTCCATAATTGGCTGCTGCACAATTTACAAAATACTCTGCCAATATTTTTTCTTCTTCAGCAGTAAATATAAAGTTATGCACATACCCCATTGTGACAGACATCTCGTCATTTCCATTGTTTTTTTGTTTTTTCCTTATGAATCGGTACAAGGAAGAATAATGTAATTGATATGATTTGGCAGCATCGCGGAGACTTTTGCCCCTTAAATTGACTTCCTCGGCAGCCAATTCATAAATTTCCGTACTGGCCTCGCCTCTATTTGTCTTCCGCACGTAATTATTTGGCATTCTAAACAAAACAAGAAAAAGTTTAAAAAAATACCGAGGTGAGTTGCAACAAACGAGGTGGGTTGAAACAAGGTGTTTCAACTTACCTCTCCATTGAAATTTACGGTTCTTATCGAGTCATTGCGATTATAACCTACAAGCCGTTAGTTTACCTAAAATATGAAATATGAATGTAAAACTAGCTTAATCATGCTTTAAAAATCATCTACACTCAGCACAACATCTGATTCATTTCATATAAATAAACAGTATCGAAAAAATGATAAAAAACTTACTTTTCGCACAATTTTGACCACCGACGCTGTATCTCCGTAACCGTTCACCTGGCGGCCGCGACGTGTACTGACAAGTCTATTAGACCGAGCTCAAGGTTTGAAATGCGTTGTTGCCATACTTCTATTCGCTACAGTTCCCGAGATATTGGCGTTGTGTCAACTTACCTTTGTTGCAACCCACCTAGGTCTCCCCTACGTTACATCTAGCGAACCTTGATCAAACCTTAAAGAAGCGGTAACAATACGATAGCCAGACAAAGCAATACGAAAAGACTACGATATGAAAGCATTATACGATAGGGAAACGATATTGTATAGTATCGCAAAACGAACGATTTGATTACGATAAACCACTGAGCGGTGTAGAATAGAGGCCCAGTACTGTAACGTATTTCGTAGAGTTCAGACGTGTACTGGATATGAAGATAAAAACTATACTGAAATGTCACAGTATTTACTGATCGTGTAGTCTACATAGTGTATTGACGGATTTCAATATTTATCACAAACTGCCATCCAGAATCCAGAAATCTAGATTTCCGTGATAAATATTGACATCCGTCAATACACTAGACAACACGATCAGTAAATATATATGATAAATATGAGTAGATCACAGTATTTATTGTACGTGTAGCCTTCGCCTTACGGAGGGTGAACATATTTCGTTACGTAACGCGTAACATTAGACAGACTGTCTGGCTTCCCTTTCTCTCACGCATACGGCAGTGGTAGTACTAATTTTTAAATTCCATTTCCTTGAAAATCGATATCTGAGGGCCCCTTGGGACTACAAATGCGAACCCGTAATCAGATTTTAAAAAAGTGGCCGCCATTTTGAACTTTTTTGTTACTGGTTCGATTGTCTAGTTATAAATCCAGTGCACTTAAGTTTTTTATATGAAGAACACCTACACAGCTCCGATCCACTTTTGTATTTACCTTTTTTGTAGTATTGGTGTCCATTGTATAATAAAACAGTCCCACCCTTTCTATCAACGTAATTGACTCCCGTGTCGCCACTTGTATCAGCTTCTTCGGACATAATACTAACAGGTCATGTAACTATTACCATAACACCATAAGTATCTGATTGAATCATATCTTGACAATAAACTGTAGAACTTATTCCTTTTCTAATGACAAATATAATCAGTAAGTGTCACTTGAACAAAGAGGTGATATAGCTAGTACAGTTATATGAAAAAGTGTTCCGTCTTCCATTAATCGATTACCTATGACTGTACCAGGTTAAAATAACGTTTCGATAGTCCGGTTAACTGTACCAGAAAAAAAGTATTTCTTCCATAGTCCGATAAACCGTACCAAGGAAAAACAAGATTTTTCCGTAGTCCAGTCAACAGCACCAAGGATTTTTTTTTTCGTTTGTGGTCCGGTCAACTGTACAAAGTAAAAAAAATTTACCCGCTGTCCGGTCAACTGGACTAGCCAACTACTACGGGCAAAGAGGGAAATGAACCCAGAACATTGAGTTAAATATTACCTACTAGCGTAAGGACCGGACCAACGGCGCGACAAAATAGGGCCAACGCGGTAGCCCTAAAAAAATTGTTTAGGGCCAATCGCGCTTCAGTCGTTCGCGGGAGACTGTCATTGGTCGATGTTAGTTTGCTCGTCATAAAAATGCCTGGTTGTGTGGTTAAAGGATATTTATGATATGAAAGTTAATAAGAAATATGGAATATCGTTTCATCGATAATGAACCTTACATAATTTTTATTGCATGTCAATGGCGACGCGCGACGTAACCTTGCAAGGGAGCCTTGGGAGGGAGGGCTTGTTTTTAATCGTATTTTTCATAATACATTATTTAAATAATTCTGTATTTCAGTACGAAAACATTTAAAAGGGATCTGTGCAGTATAATTACATATCACATTACTGTAGAGACCGGGAAGAAAGGGAAGAAAAATATTCCTGAACGCAAATGTAAAAGGTAAGGTACATCGTACACCCGTTACGTATGAGGCAACGTAGCTCGTACGGATTGTGAAATATGGCGCTAATAATTGCTTGCATGAAGACGGTTTCTGTCAGACGTTCAAAAGGGCGCATCCTTCCTTTTAAAAATAAACCCAGAAATTATAAGTCGCAGTTGAGTGGTGTTTTTAAACAAAACTGTTGAGTTTCGGTCATATTGCGGCCGCTTTGCAAGATCAACTATAATAGTATTCTTCACAATCGTGTTATAATAGAGAGTTTTTTAGTCGAGTACCGTGTTTAGGCCACTCAGCTTGCTTCGTGGCCTAAGTAAGGTACGAGATTAAAAAGTTTGATTATGACACTATTGTAAACACTACTTTTTGTACGAGTTCATTAAAATTAATAATTTAAATCATTAATACGAGTACCTATACAAAGTGTTTTTTTTTGATATACGATAACTTCGGCATATTGTTAGGTACACGTATAGAAACTACGTGGTACATTAGATTTTAAAATATTGCAAAAAAAAAAAAAAGTTGTTTAGAACAAAGTAATTAAATGTTGTGTCTTCAATCATTCTAAAAGGGTCTTTAGAGTTAACTCATAGTTAGTGTCAAATACGTCAAGTCAGCGTGACATACACACACACAAGTAAAGATAACACTTGACAGGTGCACGACCTAACAATTGCAAACTCTTTACTCATAATAGGTAATTAAAAGAAAATTGTTAGGTATCAATTAAGAGCCTTTTACATTAGTTTAACGTGATTAACTGATTAATTTTAATAATTGAATATCTTTATAACCATACGAGTTATCATATGTCTGTATTCGGGAAATTAGCTTAATTTGACTTGAAGAACGTGCCCTTAAAGTTATCGTAAATCAAAAAAACACGGTGTATAAGAAAATTAAATATCGTAAGTAAGTACTATAATATAAATAGTACTATATATATTTTTATAGACAATATTATTGTCTAGTTCTACTAACCGACTTCTTTTATACAAGATAATTGAAAAAATAATGTGTGATATGTAGACCCCGGATTTTTGTGGCAATGACGTCACAATAGGGTAGTTTGGGGAGTAAATGGAACGGTATTAAATATTATTTATTAACTAGGCATTCACGACAAAAAATATTATTATTACCGCAAGTCATTTAGAACAACTTTTGATCTGTTACGGAGAGTCGAAACACAACCACTAGAGCTTTCAGAATCGATTTTGATTGTGGATAACATACAGAGCGTGCTATCAAAATTAATTGTGCACGAAAGAGGACGAAACATATATGAAAAGTTTAGATTTGCCACGTTGCGTAACATTAACAATGTTAATGCAGGTCAAGAAATACAAATTGTTCCAAGCACCCGTAACAGATCCTGTCGAAGTGAAAAGAAGCTTTTCCTTTTTGAAGTGGATATATTCTGCTAGAATACGTAGCCTAACCGCAAGTCATTTAGAATAAGTTTTGATCTGTTATGGAGAGTCAGTTAACGAAAGAACAACTTCGATAAATTAATCTATTGACAATTGACTTATAGGTAATTTATATCGTGGATACCTGATAATAAAATTTTAATTCCGTAGAACACCAATAGAATAGGTTGCCGTATTAATTAACACCGTTCCATTTACTCCCCAAATTACCCTATTGTGACATCACTGCCACAAAGATCCGGGGTCTAGTGATATGAAATACTACTACTTACATTCCTTAGTTTATATTTTACCTTTTCAAGCTTAAGGTCTGATTTTTATTTCCACAGGAAAAACGTAAACTTCTTAGCCTTGAAAAGAAAAGTTATCACACCACCGGCGCCCGTAATGTTGCAGTACTGTGTCAAGCTAAAAATGCTAGCCAATCACAAAGCCTAGTTTTTTTTTAAACCCTGGATACAGCAAGTTTAAGTAGATTTTTGACAGATGACGCGATGCTGCTACGTTCCAAAACGCCATACATTGGCAATTTTGTACCACATCCAGTCTCCTTTCTATTTTTTTTCGGTTGTCTAGAGCATATCGAAATAGTTATTTCGGTTGTTTCGGAAGTAACATAAGACTATTCAACGATGAAAAGAGCGACGTTACAGTAGTCTCTATGAAATCTTAATACACAGACTTTAATTGACGAGTACAAAAACATTATTATGGTACTTACCTATTATATCTTGTGCAGTAAATAAATATGCATTATTTTGTAAATAATGCCTATTTATAAATTTAATTTCCTTTCGTAAGTAAACACTAGGGCTTCAAAAAGGAATATCGATAAGTAGACCCCGCTATCGGAGGTGGTACTCGTAATTGGTAACTGTCAAGTTCTTAGGAATCGGTAAAAACATTTTGAAATACTAGCCATATGTCGATAGTTATAGCTATACATATGATATTATTTTTACTTTAACATAATGAGAGTCTAGGACTTTAATTAAACGTGTAGGTATATTTTATAAAACCGAACTATATAATTACTAAATGAATACCTATGTGTTCAATATTTTGCATTTTTATAATAAAAACCTTCAATCTTTCATCATTACTAACAAATCATTATCTTCATAGCACGATAAATATTAAATAATTAATAAATCTCAGTTTTATTTCCGCCAAAGGGATATCGACTATCGTATTCTTAGTTCTCTGTCTTGTGTTGCTGTAAGGTAACAACACCAATGTTCGACACTTTTAGCTGACATGCACCAATAATCGACAGAAGCTTTTATTTCTAAGATCATAGGGTTATAAATTGATTGTAGCAAAACAAATGAATAACTCTTATCTTCTTTGAATAAGAGTCAGTGTCGAACGTTGGTCCTTTGTCGAGTACTGGTGTCTTTACCTTATATCCATTATAAGAAGGAAAATGACTTTGACAGAAGTAATGGGCAAAAATTTACATTTTGCGTAATTTTGTATCGTATTCTTATTTACATCTGCATTTTCAACACTTTCGCCATCTAACAAACTATGTGTAATTTGTACATTTGAACCCAGGATAATTATGTACCTAACACTTTTCGCATTTTTTAATAAGCATTACATTACCCTTCCTTTGCTTCGCCGTAGTCGGGTAATAAATAAGTTTTCCTGTTTGATGCAAACGTAATAATGAAAGTTTTTTGTAACCTGGAGTAATTACATCTAAGGATTCTTTTGAATATATTGAAATAGATAAATTTAAAAAAATCTTGTCAATGAAATTAATTATGTTTATCAGATTTGCATCAGAGAATAATGGCAGCGGCTTCAGAGGATTTCAATTTAGAACTTCTTGACTTTATCGAAATGATTTTTATAATAGCTAACAGCATCAATCCACGTGCCCCATCTCGTGATGATAGGTTCAGGAGGAAGAGGAGTATTAGGATAATCATGTTTAAACATGTTTATTCTATTAACATGTTTACAAGATGATCCTAATATATGACGACACGGTGGCCTAGTTGGGAGTGACCCTGCCTCCGAAGCCAGCGGTCCCGGGTTCAAATCCCGGCAAGGGCAGATATTTGTGTGATGAGCGCGAATATTTGTTCCTGAGTCTTGGATGTTTTCTATGTATTTAAGTATTTATTTCTCTATATAAGTATGTTTATCGTTGTCTAGTACCCATAGTACAAGCCTAGAGCTTAGTTCGGGACTAGGTTAATTTGTCCCTGATTTGATTGTCCCCTGATATTTATTTATTTATTAGGGGCTTTATTAAAAAATATTTTTAACACCATGTCTTCCCGTGGATGTAGAAGAGGCGACTCAGGGAATAAGGGCTTGTAGTATTGTTAGGCGATGGGCTTGCAACCTGTCACTAATACACTAGTAAACTTCTTGGCCTGATTGTGCAAAATGTGGTTATAGAATTATCAACAAGTCTGTTTAGAGTTGTTGGTATTTCTGTAGCTCTGCCTACCCCACTCTGGGAATGAAGGCGTGACGTTATGTAGGTATGTATGTATTTTTAACAACATTTATTAAATGGTTTACTTTTGGATAAGATTGTTTTACAGCTTCAGCTACCCTATGAGGCCATGAGCTAAACGACCAGTTCTAACTTCTCTGTGGGCGAGGCGCGTACAAATTTGATAAAGTTGCTGAGCCGTTCCACCACCGAAGCGATTTCTTCTTCTTTTTGTTAATAAATTTGGTGAACTATGATAAACGCAGCCGCGGCTGTCATCGTATCCGACGCCATTTTGAAATGAGGCTCGCGTCAAGCACGCTACCCGCGCATGTTTATGTGCAACAATTTGGCTCGCGAGCAGCTGTCCGCGCGGGACGAGTATGCCTCAGGCTGAGCCGATCAGATTCGTACCCAGCTTTAAGGTTATATTTTCTCGCTGCTGAGGTGAAACATTGTATGTGCAACACGAGACCAAAGCTATTTGCATCTCGTGTCTTTGAATCCCTCGCTGCACTAAGGATTCTAACCTAGAATCGCTACGCTTGTGATTCAGTTCTAGAATCTTTCGCTTGCTCGGGATACAAAATCAACACTCGCAACAAAAACCAACTTTGCTCTTTTGTTGCACAAATACCTAACTAATACGTCATTTTTTGATGTCTTCAACGTGTGTTATTTTTTGCAGTCATTAGCTGCGACTTGAACAAAGCATTAGACGTGGCCGACCATGGAGTCTACAGGACATATTATATCACTATGAAACGCTACAAACTATCCCTCCAAACCAAGGTTCAAACATGTAAAGTTAAAAAACCTTAAAAAAGGATTTATCACACAGTAGTCTTAAAATATTTTACTTACTTATCCTTAAATTTTATTTATCTAACCAAAAATAATGGTTCCCAAGAATACAATATAATCATTTTTCAAACTTCGTTACATAGATGAACTACAAATGAGTTCTAAAAAAGACGCCCGGGGCTAGTTTTTTCTGTTGTGTTAGGGCCGTTGAACGAGTTATAGATTCAGCGCCAATAAGCGTCATCTATATGGTTCCATGACGCACCATAAGGGTCAAGGGCGAGGAACAGTTACCATGGCTTTAAAAAGGAGTGGTAAGAAGGCTTGCCTTGTTTACGTTGCTTGGAAAATTAGGATCGTATAGAAGGATAAATAATATTGTGCGCGGATTAAGGTACCTATAATAGTCTTGATCAACCGCGGGAGCGCTTCGTTCGACCGACGACATTCACCCGTTTAAATGAATTATCACCTCTTTTTAACAGACTTAGACAAATGGGACGAGGTTTTCAATTTGTAGTTTATATATGTTTTAGGAAAATTTAAGTATACGTAAGCGTTTAAAATCAGGAAACACAGCTGTCGTAGGATGCGTGATAAATGGACCCCGGTATACTTAAGTATTAATTTTTAAAACTTATTAATTATATCTTTGCCATTTTAAGATGTCATTTAAATCATGACAAACACAAATTGGCATTGAATATGTTGATTTGATGGTTTATCTAATTTATAAGTAGTTAATGTATGTGGTTATGTAGGTTTTGTTTATACAACAAATTGATTAATGGGTCAAGCTACATATGTGATAACTGTGATAAGCCACTATCTGCTAACCGGCTGGTGATAGGGTAGATAACAAACAAGGTTCGGCAAAAAGTCTACCGAATTGTACGCGACGTGCAATAATAACGCGGCTGAAGCTTTGCGTCGATTCCGAGAAACATTATCCTCCACCACATCCAACTGGGCATAGGACAATTTTAAGGGCTTTGGATCGTATCGCCAACAACCAGCCCCTTGTACCAGCAACAGTCCAGAACGACCAACGTGGAGGAGGCGTTGTTCGAATTGCGGCTCGACTTGAAGAAAGGGTGCTTCGTTATTTTAGAAGACATCCGAGAGCGAGTTCAAGAGTAGCGGGACGACATTTCAGAATAACCCATACTGCAGTACTTACAATAATTCTCAAACGTGCCAGCTTTCACCTTTACAAAATACAGAGGGTTCAAGCTCTACTCTCTCGGGATGTCCTATCCGCGAAGCCTACTGCCGATGGCTATTACAAAAGATAGTAGAAGAGCGAGATTTCATAAGGCATATTATTTGGAGTGACACGTTCACACGCAACTGAATATAGAATAGACGAAACGAACATGTGTATGCCGGGAAGAATCCTTTCGCTCATCGATTCTAGAGTTACCAATATCGTTGGTCTATTAACGTCTGGGCGGCGCACAGAGGAGTATTTGCATTGAAAAACCGCTTAAAAGTCAAAATAACAAAATTAGTCTAATTCACTGTCGAACCTTTTTTTTGCATACCTGAATAACCGGCCCATCAAACAAAACCTATAAAAAACCCTATGTAACCCCCTTGTACCCAATGTCCTTTCCCAGGACTCAAAATATCTTCATAACAAATTTCATCTAAATCAGTTCAGCGGTTTATTCGTGAAAGCGTTACAAACAAACAGACAGAGTTAGTTTCACATTTATAATACAGATTTTCTGCTAAAAGTGAAAGTCGAGATAGCATAATTAGAAATGAGACGGCAATATGTGAAATATTCCAGACTAGTGGTGCCAATGGGTTCCACAGTCGAGCGATCATCTAAGTATTGATTTTATTGTAACGGTTAAGTGATTGTGATTATAAAGTCTAGCTCTTAATTATCAATGTAATTGTATTTCTGTCAGTTACTTACCCCCGCGTACGTAACATTTGATGTCAGAAGTGGGATAGAAATGCAAATAACTCCGCAAAACTGCTGGTACATAGGTCGACCACCGCTGCTGCTCCGGCTACTACAACAGCGTCACCTAAGCTGGATATCGACCTCAATGCGATCTTTATATATCCTGTTGAGGAAACAATTGAGAGGTATCCAGGACCAATCCAGAGTCCAAAAGGAACAACCTAAACCTTAAGAGGAACATTTTAGAGAACAGAAGGACCACTTTAGAACCCAAGAGAAACAACCGAGAGTTATTCATTATGCACAAAAAGTCAGAGAAGTTACAAAAGAAACAATTCAGAGCCCAAGAGGAAAAATCGAACATTCTTCGAGTTCACACACTTCGAGTACATTCACTTTTGAATGGAAGAAGGAAATGACTGAGGTTCAAGGAAAACTTGCTAACAAAGAACGGTAACTATGAAAATCGATTCCAGGCTGTAAAAAAGTTTGAAATTAAAGTAGCCAACGGAACCTCTGGACTTGATACATCTGCTTCGGTGGTTGGTAGATTTAAGGTGGCGCTGTTTCATGGAACTTCGTCATGGAGCCTATTCTGCAATTTAAGTCGGTTTCTCAGCCGAGCTGCTTTGTCGACAAAACCTGCGTCTAATAATTTCACAACGAATTAAAAACGTGTTATTGAGAATCATTTAACAAAATCTGGCTCGAAGATAAAAAAAATTATTTATTACATTGAGGTAAGGAGGCGCGCCCAAACCTACCTTACCTAACACAGCTTTCATGACGAATTGTCTAAGCTATTATTACAACCGAACTTACTTCAAAGCCATATTTCAATATCGGATTACCGTCGTCACTGAAACTGAAGCCGACGGATGATTAATATCGATTAGCTACTGTTCAAACCAAATTATGTTGTGGAACTGCTGGACGTAAGTTATATTAATTTGACTGATGTCACGCCGTTTTTAAAGGCCCAATTTGACAGCTGTCATCTTAGTACAGGTTATTAAAAGTAGGTATCTCATTCATTTGGTTGATGCTAAACTGAAAGCTTTAGTTTCGAACCGTATAGTTTGGTCATACACCGATTAAGGTTATTGTCTTTCCTGTGGACACACCGGAAGTGATCGTTTTTAAGGCCTAATTTTTCCGGCTAAGCCCATTCCGGCATAGACGGCGTCAGGACTGCTTTAGACCTATCATATAAAAACATAACTTAAATGCACACAATCTACGAATTATTGACAACCGGAAAGACAATTTTTGGTTTTAAGAGTGTGTCCTAAGGTCCTAAACCTTTGTATCCTTCCTTTAATCCTTATCAATATCCTTGCTAATGCATAGGTACTAATATTATATTAAAAGTACGAAGGTACTTTGTTTTTTGTTACCTTTCATGACGAAACGGCAGAACTGCTGTTAGTAAAATCTAGCAAAAGGACAGACAGACAGAGAAGGAGGAGGTATTATAATACTTTTTATCCCCAAGGAATAGCGATAAACGACTTCTACGTGGATGGAGCCGCGACGAACACCTGTTGTCTGTTTGATATTAAATTTGCAATAGAGATTGTTCAGGCCGGAAATGTTGATAGAAGATAGAAAGTAGGTACAATCGATTCCAAAATGAGACAGCTACCGAGGGAAAGGTGAAAAGTGGCGCGGTAACTAAAACATTTTTTTTGAGTTGTTTGTGTTATTCGTGTCTATTAATTACCTATTGTGTTTTACGAAAAAACGGAGTACTTATCGCATAAATAAATTTTTGAAAAGGTATGTAGGTAATTAAATATTTTCGCAGTAGTGTTTTAATCTACGATTTTCGCGGGACTATGGAGTCTCTAGTTTCCACATTATCACTTTACTAGACTCTAACGTGACGAATTATGTATCCGCGATGAGTTGGTTCGTACCGTGATCGTTCACGAGCGAATTACCCACATGAGCATTAAATGTTGGCGGTGGCACAGAATAGATAATAGTACAATACAGAAGGCACACTCCTTTGACCTTTACAAAAGCCGCTCTTTTTTTAGCCCAAACTTTATGATTAATAGCCCTCTGAAGCCGTCGACTCCAACGCAACCCAAACGGAACGTTAAGGCTGTGTACGAACGGTGAAAATGAATTGGCTCACTCGCCGCGTCGGCGACTAAAAGTAGAATAATAAAATATTGCCTATTTATTTCTAGCATTCAATATAGAGAGCAATGAATGTATATTATTCATACATATGTAAATTATTTCATTCTTTACTCTAAAATAATAATATCAGGGGACAATCTCACACGAATTGACCTAGTCGCAAGCTAAGCTCTAGGCTTGTACCTACTATGAGTACTAGACAACGATGAACATACTTATATAGAGAAATACATACTTAAATACATAGAAAACATCCAAGACTCGGGAACAAATACTCGCGCTCATCACACAAATATTTGCCCTTACCGGGATTTGAACCCAGGACCGCTGGCTTCGAAGGCAAGGTCACTCCCAACTAGGCCAACGTGTCGTCTGAATATAATTTTACAATTTGGACGAATTCAATACACCAAGACCGCCAAAATAAAATAATGCGTCGAATGCGTTACGTTACCATGCAACGTAACGAATAGAAAATAGGAATAGTACGGCGTGGTGGCGCCAGTATTGTAGTCTAGGAGCTAGCAGCAAGGTCATTTGTAATAGTAGGTTGCAGAAGATGAATAATAAAAAATATGTAATAATGATTAAGGTTTATTTTACTTACTGGACGATAAAAATAATAAATAATTAACAGAAACAATGCAACACACAAACAGACGAATGCTGCACGTACACTTGCGAT
The DNA here is from genome assembly GCA_949316455.1 of Acleris holmiana. Classification (NCBI taxonomy): domain Eukaryota; kingdom Metazoa; phylum Arthropoda; class Insecta; order Lepidoptera; family Tortricidae; genus Acleris; species Acleris holmiana. Next base: position 77,087,301 of record OX438762.1, read on the forward strand.
ATATTTACGATTTTCGTAAGCGTGTGCGCGCGAAGTAGCGTGCGCGTGCGATCCGATGCACAGCGTGGCAGCCACTGAATAGAGTCTGGCAAACGAAAGCGTGACCTGAGAAAACGCGGCAATTCAAAAAAATACATGTGGTATTAGTCAATTATAGTAGGAAACAAATATTTGATACTTATATAAGTCCAGTTCACGCTTTCGTTTGCCAGACTCTACCAAAACATTTTTTTCCTGCTATAATTACAAATACCACATGTATAATTTTTGAATTGCCGTGCTTTCTCAGGTCACGCTTTCGTTTGCCAGACTTTAGTACCCGGGATACGGGTAACCGGCATGAACTTGTAGCGATGAACGTAATCGCGGAGTGCGCCGCGCCTGGCGGTGGGTGGGGACACCAGGCCGGAGAAGGCGGGCGGTCGAACGGACAGTTAGGTTAAAATTTAACGAACAAGTCCGGAGCCGAACTCATCGCATATTACGAGCCCCAATGCAGAAGAGTTCGTCAAGTCATAGATTGTTAAGTATATGAATCTTATATCAACTCGTTTTATTTCTAGAAAGGCATTAGCAGCAAACGATTTATACAATATTATACTCCATAGATACAACCTTGCTTTTACACTATTGCACAATAAATCCATAAGAAAAAAAAAAACATATATATATTAATTCATATTATGGTTTCGAAAAACAGTTCGGCAGGTTCTTAATTGATGCAAAATAGTTCGTACATGCCTAACGTTAAGCCTCTTTAATTTTATTACTCAAAAAAACAAACAAGATTTAAATAAATTAGGAACCCATTGTCATTTAACATGTCAAAGGGTATATATAAGTACATACCCCAAGTATTTTTCATTATTATAAGTTATTAATTAGAGCAACATGGGCCGCGGAAAACCAGTCACAGAAGAAGTCAGAAAAATTATAATTTCCAGTAGTGAGAGTGGAAAATCTACCAACCAAATCGCCAGAGATTTATTACTGCCAAGATCTACTGTCCAGTCAATCATTGAGCATCGCAAGAAACACGGCACAATTTCGTGTTTGAAGAAGTCGGGTCGACCGCGTATGACGAGTGCCGCTGAAAACCGTGTTTTGAAGAAAATTATCAAACAAAACCGCCGTGCTCGTGCGGGGGAACTTACCGTAAAATGGCGTGATACGATCCAGAAAGACGTTTCAGTGGATACCTGCAAAAGGGTTCTCAAAAGAATGGGATATGGTTTTTACACGGCCAAGGAAAAACCTTTACTAACGGAGTTACAGAAAAAGAAGAGGCTAAAATTCGCTCGCGAGCACTCAAACTGGACTACTGAGCAATGGCGTCAAATAATATGGAGTGATAAATCAAAATTCGAAGTAACTGTGGGCGACGAACGGAAAAAAATAATTCGAAAGAAAGACGAAGCATTCATCAAAGACTGCATTAAGAGAAAAGTGAAGTTTCCTGGGTCTGTGATGATATGGGGTTGCATGTCGGCACAAGGGGTAGGCCGCCTGCATTTTGTAGAAGGGACGGTTAATGCAGTGAAATACCAGGACATTTTGAAAACAAGTTTAATTCCATCTATTCCAAGCTTGAAATATGAAAATGTCTACACTTTTCAACAAGACTGGCTTCTTGCCATACTGCGAAAACCACGAAGACTTGGCTCGAGTCTAAAGGAATCCCCACTATGGAGTGGCCGTCGAATAGTCCAGATTTGTCACCCATTGAAACATTGTGGTGGAGAATGAAAAAAAAATACGCAAGTTTCCATCGAGGTCAAAAAGTGATTTAAAAGAGAAAATAGTCGCTGACTGGGAGTCTATAACCCCAAAAGAGTGTGAAGAGTTGGTAGAGACGATGTCATGGAGAATCAAGGCTGTTCTTAAAAGTAAAGGCGAGACAACTAAGTGGTAGGCGAACTATTTTGCATACTCAAGATCGATAGCCGAACTATTATGCGTTGTCGTTGATAGAAAAATTGTATTTTTTTTATTTAAATACAGAAATAGTTTTAATTTGTATTATGTAGAAAATAAACTTGATTAATTTTACAATACTTTTTTTTATTTCTTGCTTCCATGCTATTAAAATTACTAACTAGATTTGACTTTGAAAAAAGTTACTTTCAATTTTAAATAGTAGCCGAACTCTTTTGCATTGGGGGTCGTACATATCTATAGGCTAATCATCTTAATGTGTTTCTTCGTTTGGTTTCCGTTATTTGTCACAAATAAAACTACCATTACACCTCCTCGCTTTGCCCGGCGTCGTTTCTAACTTATTTTATTTAGTAGCTAGGTACATATTTTGTGATTTAACTAGACATCCCGTATTTTTGCGAAAAAAAAACAGCAACAGTCGTATCATGATAATATGTTTTTTCCCTGATACTTATACAGATTTTTCACTAATCTATCTTTACTAATATAATATTATTATAAAGAGGTAAAGATTGTGAGTTTGTGAGGTTGTAGGGATCTCTGGACCTACTGAACCGATTTAGATGAAATTTGGTTTGGAGATAACTTAGGTCCCGTGGAAGGACATAGGATACTTTTTATTTCGGAAAATTGAACAGTTCCCGAGGAAATAGCAAAACCAGCTAGTGTGCCTATGTACAAAATACGCGATCTAATACACTAAATGGGTCGTTTTCAAACGGCTTAATGAAAACAAAAATCACGAAAGTTAGTCATACAAACTATACGGGTAACTCTCGTTACACACAAGAATCAATTAAGTTTTGTTTTAATTATAGTTATTAACTATATATACGAGTAACTCAAGCAAACATAAGCATCTATTCAGTGATGTAACAATTAATAAAAATGACCGGCGAGGCTCTAGGCATTCCCCTGCCTATATTTAATCCAAGGGACCTTAATCATAGTATAAATAGCACAGAAGTGTCTTCAAACCAAAGTACACGCGCGGCTTGTATGTGTACGTGCCTCGACCGTACGCGCCACGAGCCACCAAAGCAAACTCAAGAGGACGGCCAAGCCGGTGGCGCTGCCTTGCACGAAAGCGGCAATCACATACCCATAAACATAAGCAGTGTCAATAGGTAACAATAATAATTTAAATTAGGTACCTTCCAATAAATTATTATAAAATAACGTAAGATAAAAACTTAAACTCCGCTTAAATAAAACTAAATCTAAGAAATAAAAATAAACATAAACATAAAATCTAAGATTGTCCTTGCGGCATTGTATCAAAGAGATTAGCTGCATTTCCTCTATGGCTAGACTAATTCGTTGAGGGAGAAAACTGCCAGCTCTTCGGTCTCCAGTGACGTCAATGAGTCTCTGACATTTCCTTAAATAGGCCTCTTTCCTTAAATTTGCGATATCGGCAGTAAATACACCGAAAACCCAACCAGAAAGTCCAGAAACAAACAAAACAATCTTGTAGAGCTCATTGCCACAATTCTGAATCCATGGTTAACTCAGTTTTGACAAAAATGATTCTTACTGCCGATATTGCTAGCGCGGCAGAATTACCAATAAAATCTACATTATTACTTAGTTCTAAATGATATGATTTTATTTGATTCTTTGTTGAAACAATTTAATATTTGCCACTAGGTACTGTCAACCCGTGCTAGGGCACGGCACCAAAAATGCTGGAAAATCTACGATCACTGCTCTTGACATAGTGTCGGAAGCTTGATCAATAAAAGCCAGAAGAACATAAGCATTTGAATGTATTAAATTCAATTCAGTGTAAGGGCCATTCGGAGCTCCGTAGGAGGGATCCGTGAAAAAGGATAGCTATTTGATACAAGAACAAAAAGGTTTTCGCTGCGCTCATACATTCTAATGTTCAGAAAAACACTTATTACCGACTTTTCAGCGATTAGGAACAACTGGAGGGACTGTAAACGAAAATACGGTTAGATTACGGTTCATTTATTTTTCAATTCTAAACCACTGCTTAGAGTACCTAAAAGAAATATTAATGTTAGGTTTCGATGTAAAATATTTTTCGTCAACCGGATTTTACTTCGGCGAAATCAACAGAAATAACAAATATATCGTATCTTACAGTTTATTTTTTAACATCACAAGATTTACATATTCATGTTTCGTCGGAAAATGATTTAATATTATGATTCGCCGACAATGATTTTATTTTGTATGAAAACTAACCCTGTTGTTTCAACTTAATTTTAGGATTTTTATATTTATATTTACAAATTATAGCTCAAGTTTATAGTACTGCTTACATACTCTTGAAATAACGTTCAAACTATTACAATTTTAATCTACTTAATAAAACATTTTGTTTTGGCTGAGGCGTTAATGGTAATTCGGAATTCTATTGTACACGCCGTTATAGAATGCTGGTGATTTTTTGTCGTCTGATTGGTATTTAGCCATCATGCCTGGCCAGCCTTTTTCGTTTTCGGGAGCATTTGGGTTTGCTTCCATCCTTTGACGGATCCGGGCTGCTTTGGCGACCACTTCGGAGTTGAGCATATTCTCGAGATACCGCAGCTTATGCGGCAGAACTATTTTGCATTCCTGTAATGTAGAGACAGCTCACCTTTAACTTTAACTAGCATTCCTCTCAGGAATGAAGCCCTTTGAGTTTTAAGAGGGGCGTTATTCTCTTAAATAACATCGCAGTCGAACTTCGACGGGCTCAAATTGAATTTTAGCGCGGTTAAAATTTCTTGGTTGTCTGGTTTTGTTTGTCCGTCGCTTATTTACGTAGGTCTACTTATGTCATAGGTACAATTAACTTCGTATTACTAATGTAACGAGCGTATGGATCACGTTTCGGTGTATATCAGCGAGGAAGTTTTTTAAGAGAATAACAACCTGTAGTAGCAGGAGTTAGTTGTCCTTCTAAGCGGCTTTCTCACAATCTTGGTAATCAAGTATTCTTTAGGTATACTGAAAAAATCTAGTATATAATTTATCTAAGACACACTTACGGGTACAGACTCGTATAGGGGCGGACGACATTTTAAATTAGATTACGGCATATCGAGAATCTAATTACTAAAAATATAAACTCGCATCTATTTTAACTCATCCTTTTGTAACTTCCCGTTAAAATATAATAGCTAGCCATAAGCTATGTACGTATTCGTTTTCTCAAAGCTATCGCTACATAACCTAGGTGTACAAAAATGGGTCTTGTAAACGAAATTACCAATTTCTGTGTGATATTTTTAATGGAAAAATATTTTTTCTAATATGTACATACCGTCCGAACTGAATAAGTTTATTCCAAGTAACATTTACTCTATGCAGCCGTACAAATAAAATGATGGTTATTTTCTTATTGAGATGTGTGTCAGAAAATATTGTATCACAATATAAATACGTTAGTTAGGTGGTTTTTTCATAGAAATAGTGGATAGATCTGGCTCCAGCACGGTTGTTTTACTTAAACAGTATTTCTCCATCATCCCTAAGGAAGGCAACTTACCACATTGATTTTTTAACCCGGTTATCTCCTATATTTATATTATTTTTATAGCCGTTTCAATGAACACACGAAGAAGCCTCACGCATGAATTTGTTTTACCGGGAAATAAACTGCTTGCTTATACAATAGTGAAAGCCCTGTAGTATACTTAAAACACTCAGCTTGATTCACCCAGGTGAATCAATTATACTAATAGTATCCTTTATTCACTTTGTGCACCTAGTGAGTGCATCAAGTTAACTAAAAGTTGACTTGATGCACTCGTCTGCTGGCATGGGTGCATTAAGTTAACTTTCGGTGTACTTTGCGCACCCAGTGAGTGCATCAAGTTAACTAAAAGTTGACTTGATGCACTCGTCTGCTGGCATGGGTGCATTAAGTTAACTTTCGGTGTACTTTACACACCTTTGAATTCTAAGTTTTTAATAGCTAACAAATAAACAAACTGGATTTGATCATTATGCAGGCACTTAAATTGAAGTGTTTATGACAATGTCATTATCACTTTCAAGTCGACTTCCCTATTAGTCCTATTACCTATATTCGCTTTACCGAATTGCTTTCTGAATGAAAAATGCCAGAATTTGTGTTCATAACACGTGGCCGGGGTCGCGTTTTATTACACAACGGGCGACAATTTTATTCAAAAAGAACTTAAAGATAATTAAAGAAGTATCCCATGCAGAGTGCTGTAAAGCAGACTTGGCGAAAAATGTATGGGTTGAAACGTTAGAAAACTGTAAACAAAAAGTTAAATCTACAAATGAACCTGTACCAAAATTATATGAAGAAGCTGTAAACGCCTACAGAGATAGTGGATATGATCTAGTGCACGAAAGTCAATCCTTCGAAGATGTTAAAGGTGGTCTATATAAAATTAAGAATAAGAGCCTTGGAGTTCGCAAGGTAGCGTACCACCAAGATGCAGCTGATGTTGTTATACCTCAAAAATTTCATGATTTTGTCATAGCTGATTACAATTCAGACGGAATGCGAATCATCATATTTGGCACGAAAACTGGAATTGAATTGATGCAAAAATTGGACCATTTCTTCGGGGATGGGACATTCAAGTCGTGTGTATCTCCATTCTGCCAAATATATTCAGTACACGGAGATTGTGGGAGTAACCTTGAAAATACCTTTATAAGACCACTTGTTTACGTGTTAATGTCTCACAGGAATTATGCAGCATACATGATTTTATTTGAAATGCTGAAATCGAAAATGCCGAACTGGAAGCCTAAGAAGTTCACATGTGATTTTGAGAAAAGTACAGTGAAGGCACTTCATGATGTTATCCCACAAATAAAAGTTAAGGGATGCTACTATCACTTTCAAGAGAGTCTTGTGAGAAAGGCGAAGGCATTAAAGGTATTTAACTCAAAACAAGGTCGCCGCTGTGTGTTCCTATGCCGCAATTTGGCTTTATTGCCAGAAAGCAACATTTCCGAGGGATGGGCATACATACGTGAGCAATATTGTAACTATGAACGTATGCACCCATTTCTGGAATATTTTAACAAATATTGGCTGAAAAAAACGTTTCGAATGCAATGGTGTGTATTCGGAGAGAGACACCGCACTAACAATTATGTCGAGGGCTGGCATACAAGCTTGAGCAAGAACATTAAGAAATACAACAGAAATTTGGTAGACTTGATTGTTGCATTTAAAAAAGATGCCAACACCATTCGGAAACCAAATTCACGAAAATCCAACAGTTTAATTAATGACCAGTTAATACGGGAGACCCAACTAAGTCTGTTAGATGGACACATTACCGTAGGCCACTTCCTTGAGATTATTCGCTAGCAAAACTTTAGATGAATACGGTTTTTTTTTCTATCCATAAAGCATTCAGGTATTTTATCCTCCTATTTAGTTAATGATTTTATTGTACAGACTCAAATGGAAGAATACGAGTAAGTTTAGTTTTTTGCTTGTTTTAAATACTTTCATCTTGCGTTGGATGAAAATATTGAAGCGCAATGAATCAGAATCAGAATCAGAATAATCTTTATTCAAGTAGGTTTACAAATAATAAACTCTTTTGAAACGTCATAGTAGCGACTTAGCCTAAATTGACTGCAGGTTCAAATCGCGACCGATCAGAGAAGAACCTGTAAGAAACTCTGCCGGATGTCTTTTTTTTTTTTTTTTTTTAATTTCAATGATATCCTGTTTATAGTTATTTTAATAGTTTTGTTTCATTCGCGGAAGCAGATCGATGTGAGGAACTACATGCTACTAAGTGCTATGGATAACATACTTAAATAAAAGTGTGCGGAAAGTGGTTTGTTTGCATGTAAACTTATTTGTGTCTTAATTTTTTGTAGCAGCCAAGGCCGCGAAATAGATCGGAATAAAGGTGTGTAACAATATAATAATTTGGCGGCCTTGGCTGCTACGAACTATGTGAGGCTGACTGTACTTATGCCACAACCAAAATGCACGTGTGGACAACACCACAGTGCACAAAATTATCTTTCAGTAAACTTAATGTACCTACCGCCTACTCAGGTGCACAAAGTTTACTTGAAATATCGATGAAATTTATTCTAATGCTGAAAGTCTATTAAATGTACTTTTAGTGTACTTGATTCACCCAGGTGAATCAAGCTGAGTGTTTTAAGTATACTACAGGGGTGAAAGCATTAGTGGTTTTTGGCTAGTCACATTACATTAAGCACATATTAGGTTGTGTAATAAACAAACATTTATTGCACCCAAGGTACCTACTAGCTAATAAATTGTAACTAGTTATTGCTAGATTGACACCACTATGCCCTTGGAATAAAATTGAACGTAGCTAGATAATTGGAGGGGTGCCCTAGGATTGCTTTTGCCTACGTACATTGTTTAGCGGCTTGTAACAAAAGTATTTGCATATAAAATTAAGTTATGATTTGATTTCTTTATTAATTATGAATCTTCGAGGCTTCTCAGGGAGCAACGGACCATGCGCACCTACCGGATTGAAATAGCTAACCTTATTCTATTTTAAAAATTCAGTGACCTGGCACAAAGAGAGTGATATCTTTTAGTATTACTAATTACCATCTTGTGGTATATAGAAATGGATCAGATCTACGTCGTAACAGACATAAGAATATTGCAAATTAAGATTTAAAACTTCATTATTAGTAAGTACAGAGATTGACAATGTTAATGACAGAAAGATGTTGGGTAGATCTAGCTCTACATAATTATAGCATATAATAAACTATACATACTTGTATAATATATATATATATATATATATATATATAACTTCTGCTCGGTTTTAGAAATATTGCTATTTACAAGTTTAGCTTTGGTCTGTTTTTAAATCTTTTAATGAAACTCATCCACGCCGGCGATTTTTGGCTCGCCGATTTCGGCATATCTGCAATTAAATGGGATCCCTTTGACTGCCATACATTTATTGTTTCGATTATTGAAAGTCAGACTTTTGTACCCATATTATTTATATTCATAACTATCGGAAGTCATAATTTTTTTAGGTCATAACGCTTTATAATCCGAACGTTAATTATCCATATTGTAAAAGATTATAATATACAAAAGGCATAACTTAAAACCCTATAACATTCAAAGGCATATTTATAATCAGTCAGAAATATTTTAGGACATATTTTTTATAGTATCAATTATTTTTATTCATACCGTTTTTCTACCAAATGTTAATTACACCATTTTTTATGTTAAGAATGTATTAAAGACAATAATTTAAAGGAAATTAAATTATTATTGGTATGATCTGGAATTTTGCTCCTATCATAGTATAGCATTAGCATTATATAAAACCAACTCAAACTTACAATATTTATTTGACAATTACACTACAACTCAACATACCTTCAATTTGGTTTAATATTCATTAATCTCTATAATTGAAATCATTAAAAGGCAACACTTAGTGGAAGCGGATGGGGGTACGAGGGGCTCCGCCTAATCAAGAAACTCCTACTATAGACCATAAATTTAGATCAATAGGTTAGGTTAGGTTAGTACTGCGTCAAGGCCGAAGGCCTTAACTACCAGAAAATAGGAGCTCATTTTAAACATAGAGGTAATACTATTTATGGACTTTGTACATGCTCCCTACCCGCTTTATTTATCTTATTACATTAGTATGCAGGCACAGTTTATACTCTGTAATTGTCTCTGTAATACGCTTAAAAACGTTAGTTACTTCTAGTTGTATGTGTTGTAATTTTATGATTACCAAATTTTGACGTAATAACATTTATTACAAGTACTATAACTAAACTAACTAAGTACTATGCATTTATTGTAAGTAACTTTGGCATTATGAGGTTTAATTATGATGACATTAATTGGTATGACTCTGAATTTTATGACTTCCAACAAATATGACCCACAATAATTAACATTCCGATTTATACTTTTCAATATTATGACTAAAAATAAGTATAATGTAAAACGTTTTGGCCAACAATATTCGGAACTTTAACTTTATGTCAGTCAATAGGGACCCACAATTAAATACATATTCTGGACTGTTATAAACTATTAAGTTAGATGGGTACCTCATAAATAATAGTGCTGTCATTTAAACGTTTACTTCAGGAATGCCCTTTTTAAAAAGAAGCATAAGGTTACAAGTAGGTGATATCTCGCTTACCATTGATCAACTTAAGTGCCTCTCCCTATGTTTAAATTGTTTATGATTTCACTAATATTAGTCTCCGGGTTTTTCACGTTTCGCGCAATAGTTTTGTCTACGTAAACTGAGGATGGGTTTATTACGTCGCCTCGAGTGATTTATAAATAGCGGCTGAATTAACGTACCAGAGCCTCTATTCTACTGGGCTAAAACGATATATCCTTTGACCTGTTGTTTTTTCTCGTACGTTAAAAATGATTATTTAGTTAAAATGTAACCATATTTTTTTAAGCCCCTTGGTAGATATTCTTTTAGAGGCACCATGTTAATAGGATATTAATATAAAGCCACTGTTATAGCTAATATTTGCGAAAGTATCTATATTTTTATAAAGTCTATGGCTGAGCCGATATTAACAAAACTTATAATGACGATCAGAGAACTTTAGTTTAAAAAAAATATAGAACTCTTTTACGAAAATTTGCTAGTGCCTAAGAGAGTTAGTAAAAATGTAACCTGTTTTAAATAATGTCCATTTAAATCACTTATCTATATTTTTATAAAACTAAATGTAAAAAATATTTGAAACACTAACATCATTTATAACGTTTGTGGCGTCCTTGACAATATGTTTGTGCTTGGATTATAAGACAAATGCTTTTATTATAGTACAAGTATTGTGTTAACATCAAGTTTGAACAAACACCGTGTACTATCTGCGCAAAATACTTACGAATACCACGACGCAATATAAAAAGCACAAAGTGATTATTGCAATTCTTCCCATTTTAGCAGTTGTGTATCTGGCCGCGTATCTTGAAACACTTGGCAACGCTTGATATAGCCAACAAAGAAACGCAGTTGTTTACAAAACCAAGAGTTATGTTTAACAGTTCCGTAATAACTAACACGTGTGCCATAACTCCTATTGCTATTCTAATTTTGGGGTACCGTTTTCTATGGTTCCATTTGATATTTTAGCGTTCGATCTCGTTTTATAAGTTGATGTTGAATGTTAAATTTGATAAGTGTGTTCAAGTGGAAGAGGATTATATCTCTAAAAAACAGGTGTTCCTAGCTCGAGAGGCACAAAATGTATATCTGAACTGAACTTATCGAATTATTTTGATTATAATATCATTGCATATTCTGTTTAAGAAGATTTGCTTTATACGTACGTCAATCATACTCGTATGTGTGGTTATATACCGTTGAGGTATAGAAGAAATTTTAAAAACATACATTTAATTAATATGAGAAATTACTCAATCAATTTATATGGTCAAATAACGTTACAAAATGTTTTTTTTTATTAATTAACGACGAGTAATAGGCCAGGTAGCTAAAGCTTTACGGCTACAGTATTTTACAAACAGAGCGATTCGCGCTATTTATCAGATAGGATCTCGCATTTCCTTAGGAGAAAAATTTAAGCAAATCAACATTCTCACATTTGTTTGTCAATATATTTTTGAAATGGTTATGTACGTAAAACGAGATCTACTTTTATTTAAGCTAAATAGTGACTGTCACTCGCGTAATACTAGAAATAAGAAACTTGCCGTGCCTCGTTACCGTCTCCAAAAAGTGAGTTATCTTTTATGGGCAATTGTGTGCGTTTTTATAACAAAATTCCCAAAAAAATATAAAATTTGTATTTAAATAAATTTAAGTTGTTTGTAAAAACACATTTAGTTCACAAGGCCTACTATACAATTAACGATTTTATAAATGACAAAGGTGCCTTTAAATTTTTTTTTTTTATATATATATATACATAAAGATAATATTTTTTTCTCTGTGTAATAATGATTTTGGATTGTTTTATATAATCTTGACATTTCTTTTGTCCCTATTTTCTATTTATTATTTTATTTTTTGACTTAAATGAAAACAGCATTTATGTTTGTAAATTAACAAATGCCTAATTGAAAATGTTTAATTGTAAATGATCTTTGACATTCAAAAAGTGTTCTATATGAATCTATATTAAATTCATTGAGTTTGACTTTGTAAGTGCTACCAGGGTTTAAGAAGCTGCCGAGAAATTTATGAAACATGAGAAACAAATATACTGTTAGTGGTGAGTGAAAGAGTGATATAGATGGCCAGCTAAAGTTATGAACCTGGGGAGTTATGTTCACAATAAGATGAAAAAAAAATAACTTTAAGTATTCCTGTTATTTTTTTCAAAAAGTGCCCGTTAAATATTTGGTCAGCTTCTTTTCTAATCTATTTAAATGCGCAGACAGACCTAATTCTCATAAAAATCAAATTAAATCAAATTAAATCATTTAGTCATTACATTGAGAAGTTTCGCTATACATAGTACATAGTACATAGATTGTGGTAATGAAAAGGGCGCGAGCACAGCTTAGCTGAATTTGAGCTCACCCGTGGTCAGCCATGGAGAGATCACATAAAACTAAGCTCGTTAATAAATATATACATAAGTATTAAGTATGAATGAACAGTTATAAACTCCGAAATATTGTATGTTAACTTTTAATTTTAGGGACGCATCTCTTAACGGGATCACAACATTGGGGCATTTTCCAAAAAAAATGTACATCGTTAAGGACAAAATTAAGAAAATTTAACATTTTCCATTTCGTCACGAAAATTAACGTATCTAAATGTATGGCTAATTTTCGTGACAAAATGGAAAAAGTTAAATTTTCTTAACTTTGTCCTTAACGATGTACACTTTTTTTGGAAAACGCCCATTGACATCTACAAATTGCTTTTGGTAACCCATATAAAATATTTTAAGCTTGGATTTAAACTGTTGGATATTCTTCGCCATATGCAATGGCGGGGGAATATCGTTCCAACACTTACAGGCTGCGTATCGGAACGACCCCCTAAAAGCGGCAGTATGGTGCGCGGGCAGTGTGGGGTGGTCTTAAATAATTTAGGTAGTTTTTGATTCCTTGACGAAGTATTAACCGGCAAACTAATGTTGCCCCGCGCTCGTAGAGTTAAGTGTCTACCGTTTCGGCCGAGCTGCTTCGACGCCGAAGCCTGCGTCCAGATAAAAAATACACGCTCTAAAATATTAATTATCGAAGTACGACGGGACTGCCAGTTAATAAATAATCTATCTACAAGTTGAAAAGCGATTTTTTCAAGACTTCACTATAATCAAACAGAACAACGAATAGAGCCAATCATTTGGATATAAGTACTTGTGCCTTAGAGTAGTCGAGCAAACATTAATGTATACACTCGTCAAAACGGTTTTCTTCGAAATATGCCATGTTGTCATCACCATTAGACCTATGTACTGTCAAGTTTGCAATGGACTTGAAGCGGTGTCTGGTAAACTTGACGGTGTATGTATCAGTGTGCACGACAAGTTTACTAGAAGCATCAATTATGTAAGAGTTAGTAGCGCTGGCAGGTCTACGATTTTGACCCTTGACTACAGAAATACAGAATTGAATAAGAATCCACAGAATTTTAGTCTGTTATCCTGCAAACCAACATGTTAAACATGATAAAGGAGTGTATTTTAATTACGAGGAATAAGCCTAGGATGGCTAACGCGTCGTCGTGCGGCGTGCATTATGGTAAACTTGATCATGAGTGATCTGTATGAATGCGCTTCAAACCGGACGCCGCTTCAATAATTCCACTGCAAACTAGACAGTAAATATGATCGCATATGGCCTGCTTCAGCATGTAGTCACTACGGCGAGTAGTACTATTGTTTTATACTCATTCAGACCCAAGTATTAAAAACCTTTTTTTCTAAGTTATTGTGCTTGCATAATCATAGCGTACCAGTCTTACCAGTAGGATTTCTAGTAAGTCCTACTGGTAGGGCCGTGGTACGCTATGACTACGCAACTGTCGAAGGAGCTGGGTCCGAATGACAAAGTTAGTAAGTATTATGGGTAGGACCTTGGGCCTTAGGAGGTTATAATAGTTTTTATAAATCGCTTGTGTCACTGAACGATCATTATAACAATAATGTAATGACTTTAATATTTCACAAGTTCTAATTAAAACCCGACTAAAGACTGGACCGAAGCGTTTATTTGAAATGGTAGTGCCCTAACACCTGATATATCTGTTGCAAAGGTTATATGTAGGTAGTACAGCAGCAGTCCGTGTGGGCGACGACGTTGACTCGGAAACCTTAGGACTGAGACTGCTGTTCGGCAAGGATGTATTCTGTCACCGCTATTGTTCAACATCTACACTGATACATTATGTGGATCACTCTAGAAAATTGGGACAAGTGTTCGTCTGTAGGCGATAGGAAACTGAGCAACTTAAGATATGCAGACAATTCTTGCGCATACAGAAGAAAATATTGAGGAACTATTGACACGCCTTGAAGTATCCAGTTTGGGTTTCAGACTTCGCATAAATAGGGATAAAACTAGGATGATGATATGGATGATAGTGAACAGGGCCAAAAAAAGACCAGATATCAGAACAATACGAAATGTGAAGTGGTTTCTTTCTTTCAAAAGATAGGCGAATAACCAAAGCAACTAAAGTTCGACAAATGAAATACCTCGTCATTCCTATATTTCTTTACGGAGCTGAAACCTAGTCAGCAGGCTGCAGGGGCATGAAAAAATTTAAAAGATTTTAAGATTAAGGAACGGCTTTCGTAGACTGTGCAAGCAAGGGTTCCAAATTTCTTTGGACATGTATCCAGGAATGAAGGGTCAAGAGAGTGGCTAGTAAAGCAGGGAAGTTTGTGGAAGGGAAAAGATCTAGAGGACGATTCGAACGAGGAAGATTTTACCATAACATCCGTGATTGAGTGCACTCGCAACGCTTTAAACCGGAAGAAATGGAGAAATGTTGTGAAGAAAGTGTTCTCGAGTATGCAAACCGAAGCCATGACCAGCCAAGTACAACATGCCAACAGCCCCGACCACTCTGAAAAGAGTGTACGACTAAGAAGAAGAAGATTAACGACTAGAATGACGAAACCCGTCAATTTACTAAAACGTTGCATCTCTAATGTGAAATATTTTGACTGTCTGTGGGGGCTTTCTTGGATACAGCGTCTGCTTATGTAAACAAAATACTATAGGTGCCGTCGTCATATTCGTGCGTCATTAAAATTAATCTCTAATGGAGATTTAAAAGTCGCCGAATTATTACTTTCCTATTATTATTACTATTACATTTGTGTTGTACTTATCTATGATTCCCGCACTCGGCCATATTTACTGTAAATCAATTTTGTTCCCCCTTCAATCTCCCCATAACTTTGTAACCCCCGTACCTATCTTGGTAATGTTCAACCCAATTTCATGAATATTGGTGTTACAGTACTCACGTTATCGTCAAGTAGATGTAGAAATATAAGTACCTACATACATTTATATGCCGTTTCAGTTGACTCTTAACCCTCATTTCGCTCGGTCGACTATCATAATGTATAACTACTTAATTATAACTGCGATAAAAAAAAACTAGATAAAATTTTGGATCCCAAGGACGACGTATATACCAACACCTACATGCGAACATAGGAAGTTACTTACAAAAGTGTCATATTAATTTTATAATAATCTAATGCCACTGTGTACTTCTAGATAGTACGAGTGGTATACGCAGATAATTTACAAAAGTTATAAAGTACCCGACATTAACTAAGAAGTAATCCGCCAAGAACCATCCGTAAACTAATCTGTGAAAACTAACTTTGTAATTGCAGCGCATAATTTTATAGTACTTTATTCCGATAGTACCTACATATAACAACTACATACATACATACATACCATCACGTCTTTATTCCCAGAGCGGGGTAGGCAGAGCTACAGAAATACCAACAACTACAAAAAGAGTTGTTGGTAACTCTGTAACCACATTTTGCACAAACAGGCTAAGTTTACCAGTGTATTAGTGACAGGTTGCAAGCCCATCGCCTAACAGTACTAGAAGCCCTTATTCCCTTAGTCGCCTCTTACGACATCCACGGAAAGACATGGATTGGTACTATTCTAACCCGGCAACCACACGGGCGATATAACAACTATTACAATATTAATCACCAGGATCTTTAATACATCTTCGGTATCAAATATGGTATTCGTTTTTAGGGTTCCGTAGTCAAACTAGGAACCCTTTAGTTTCGCCATGTCCGTCCGTCCGTCCGTCCTTCCGCAGCCTAGTGCAAAGACTATTAGTACTAGAAAGCTGCTATTAGTCACGCCAACAAAGTGGTACAATAAAAAGTAAAAAAATATATATTTTTAGTGTACAGTCAAGTTCAAAAGTATGTATACACTTTAGTACCTTGTCACTTTAATCGCTTGGATAATTTCATATGGCAGTTTAAACATGACGTTAAATAGACAAGGTACTAAAGTGTATACATACTTTTGAACTTGACTGTACCTCTCCTACACGTAACGTGGGGATGCATTTTTTTGTCTCGTCTACCCTATAGTGTGGGTCGTCGTTAGATAGGTCTAACAAAAATATTATATATGATCAAAAGAACTTCTTGAAGTGAAGTTCGATCGATATTATATGAGTCGCTTCATTCGAATATATAACAAACAGTATACTTTATTCCACTCGGCAACATTCGCACGTATTTAATCAATAAAAAGAACGTCAATTGATTTCCCGCCTTTTCAGCTGTCACCGCTCTGACATCGGCCCGATTCCTCATTCTTTTCAGAGACTATATATATATATATGCAAAACTTTCAGTATGGGATACCGGGAGGGCGGGTAATTATATATTCGAATGAAGCGACTCATATAATATCGATCGAACTTCACTTCAAGAAGTTCGTTTGATCATATATTAGTATTTCGTCGCTTCATTCTTCATATATAACAAACAGTAGATGTTTAGAGATGAAAGTTTTGTTTAAAAATAATAAGGTCTGTTTACATAACTGAACATTATTTATTCTCATTAATCCTATGAAACCTCTTTACAATCAAATAATTCCCTTAAGATATCGATTATTTATCCACTAAACAAATCGCCCTAGCAAAGTTTCCTTCCTCAGTCAGTGGGCGATTGTAAAATCTAGCAAATGTCTGCGAGGTCCTTGACCAACCGGCTGCTTTGCGTATAACATCTAAAGGGACACCCGCACGCCTGGCGGCCGACGTGGCCGCGTGGCGAGCGCTGTGCGCGCTGAACGCAGACACGTCCACTCCGCTTAGCGCGAGTACCTGCTTAATCCATCTGCTGATGGATTGAGCAGATGCGTTCTTAAATGGTCGTTTAAAAGTCAGTAGCAGATTTTGTAATGTGTCAGATCTGACCTTTTCCGTAACCATGAGATAATCTCGAATGGCAGTTGCGGGACAAATGTTATAATTTTCATCAAAATAAGGGAGAAAGAGAACCGGTTGCTCACGCCCTGCGGCTGACGTTTTAATTACATCTGTTATAATAATTTTAATTCCATTAGCACAAATGTTTATATTTTCTAATTTAATTACTGATAGTGTCTGCACCCTATGTGCAGTACATAACGCTAACAAAATCACAAGTTTCTTTGTCAGTTTTTCTAATGATAAGTCTTTGTTGGAAACCCATGTTGAAATGTAATTAAGTACTATTTGAGGGTCCCAAGTACTGGTATATTTAGGAACAGCAGGTCTCAACTTGTAAGCACCTTTGAGTAGTCTCTTGACTTGATCGTCTGAACTTATATTACTTCCAAGTAATAAAGACAGTGCCGATCTGTGATTATTCAAAGATCCATAAGAGGATCCATTATTGAATTGATCAGTCAAAAAAGATAAGACTTCTGAAACCGAACCCGTGTAAAAGTTGAAACCATGCTCCTGACTGTATTTCCACCATACCTTAAAAGTGACGTTATACTGGAGCATTGTGTTCTTAGATATGGATGCTAGCATTAAATTTAATGAAGCTTCAGGGGTCCCGCGTTTAACAAACGCGCCCCGGAGAGCGTCGCTGCAGCCAGGGTAAACTGGTTGAATCTCTGGTAGCGAGTTCTGGAACAACGGAACTGATTGATGAATTTGTTAGGGTCCAAGTATATAAGGTCAGATACCATTAAACGTCGCAGGAGTGGAAACCATGGCTGTGAAGGCCAGTACGGAAATACTACAATTCCTGATGCTCGGTCATTAATAATTTTGTGTAAACATTTCAACATGAGCGTAAAGGGAGGGAATGCGTAAAAAAACTTAGATCGCCAGCTAACAGTAAAAGCATCTACGGCAACGGCATCTGGGTCAGGTTTCCACGATATGTAGTCCTTACATTTGGCGGTGGTGCGAGAAGCAAAAAGATCTACGTGAGGTGCTCCGAAATCAATCCAATCCAATTATCATCTGAAAGGCTGTGTTATTTAGGTTCCATTCGATATCAGGGTTCTTTCGCGATTCCCTGTCTGCCTCCACGTTGTCTTTCGTATTAATGTAGGATGCGACCAGCCATATTCGTCGTTCCTCGCACCACTGCCAAATTAATCGAGTAATATTGTTTAAATGAGGGAACTGAATTCCACCCAGTCGATTAATATAACTTATTGCCGTAGTATTGTCTACTCGTAGCAATATAGCACAATTCGATTTATAACGAGCAAAACATTTCAAACCCAGGAATACTGCGAGTAACTCCAAATAGTTTATATGGAAAGCTAGCTCCTCGACTTTCCATGCGCCACCTGCTCGCTGGTCATTACAGTAAGAGCCCCAGCCAGTCCGAGATGCGTCTGTGAAAATTTCTAACTCAAATCCTTGTATTGTCAAAGGATAGGAGGCTAAGTCAATATTCCTTATCCACCAATGTAAATCTGGCAGAATATCGCTAGATAATTTAAAATTAGCATCATAATTTTGGTGTTCTTGGATTTCCAAAAATTTTTGCCTTTCTAATAGTTTGGTATATAACCAGCCATATTTAACTGCAGGACAAGCGGCAGTTAAAACGCCTATTAAATGAGCATACTCTCTCAGGGAGCATGTGGGTAAACGAGAATATTTCTTTAATAATTGTGCTATATGTATACGTTTGTCTACAGGCAATGATATCGACATAGCAACAGAGTCAAACATGAAACCAAGGAACCTGCAGCGCTGTTGCGGCTGCAAATTACTCTTTTCGTAATTGATTACGAAACCTAAACACCTAAGTAAATTAAGTGATTTTGTTAAATTATGTAAGCACTCGTCATAGTCTTTTCCTATACAAAGTAGGTCATCGAGATATACAGTTGAGATTAATCCCTGGCTTCTTAAGTGAGAAACAACTTCTTTCATTAGTTTAGTAAATGTCCTTGGGGCAACAGAAAGGCCATAAGGCATTGCATTAAATTCATATGTAATGCCTTCAAATTCGAACCTCAAGTATTTTCGATGGTCATTTCTGATTGGTACAACAAGGTAGGCTTCTTTTAAGTCTATTGTCGCCATATACCCATTTGCTGAAATTAATTTGGCTGCGGTCCTATAATCCTCCATTTTAAAGTGAGACTTTAAAATATATTTATTAAGTGGCTTGAGGTTGAGGATAAATCTTTTACCGCCATTAGCTTTGGGAGCTAGAAATATTTTTGAAAGAAATTGTTCCTCAAGTTGTTCACAATCCGAAATGGCGCCTAATTCAATTAAATTTTGAATGGCTATTATCATATCCTGTTTGTCTTTACCAGATAATGAATTAACTGGTTTGCGCAACTGGGAAACATTAGTGCAAAATGGTATTGGAAACCCATGTTTAATCCAATCCAATACTACTTGATTTTTCGATATACGAGACCAACATGAATAAAAAGCTTGCAGTCGACCCGCATGTACTTGTACCTGCGTTACTGCCGCGCCGGGGCACGTTGCTTGTTGTAGCCCGCAACCTTGGTCTGCGTTAGGGCAGGTGGTGCAGCTTGGCGCGGTGCGGGGGTGCTCCGTGGATACCCTCCTCGCCCCCCCCTGTTCGATAACTGGAAGCGAGGGGGCGCCATCCAGTTTCCCTGGTACCTGGGGCGTGTCGATGCTGTAGATTGTGACGAGGTATTGTTAGCCGTAGGTGCTTTTTGAGTGACCGCGCCTTTCTTGATCTGCCAACCCTGTTTCTCAATGGCTTTAGATGCTTTGATCTTGTCGGACAGTTTACAGCCAAAAAGGGTCTCGTCACTTTCTAAATCTTGCATAATATTTAAGAAAGCTTTGTCTAACCCAGGCGTAATGAGTTTTATTCGAGCCTGTGTCTCCATGTAGTGTAAAGCTGTCAGTATGCGACAGCCATCAGACAGGATTTTAATGGCTTTGATTTTATTTTGCTTGTCCTCACTCGTCAACAGTATAGTCATAGCTCTGTTAACGGCGGTAATACCCACGCCCAACTGTTGTTGAACTCCTTCAATTCTCTTGTCTCGAGCGCGAGTTAAGTCTGACACTGCCGCGGATAACTCGGCATTCAAAGAAGGTGCCTTTAACAGCTTGCAGTTTTCAGGAATGCTGTATTCTTTTAACAAGGCTTCTTTACTTTCTTTGACTACTCCTTTTCGTAAAATAGGAAGCCACCTCTGAGCAAGATCAGGGTTGATTTTTTCACCGTATTTGGGGACCTCGTCTGTTGTGTCGCCTAGTGCGCTCAATAACTCTGTATCGATTTCTGGTATATTTTCCGTCGGATTTCCGTCTTCTTGGACCGTTTGAACCTCTGCAGGGGTATCGCTCGATTGTTGACATGCCTCATCAGCAATATGAACAGCGATATCTGGCAATGCAGCATCAGAACAAGCATGCTCGTTGTCTATAAAGTAAAATAAAAATATTTTTTAAAATTGAGGGTAGATGTGAAAATATATATAAATGTACTATTACAAAGATTAGACCACTGTTGTAATTATTCATTTCTATAAATGGCTGTAGTGATGACTCTCGGTCAACCTCTGAGCATAATACACCGTCGTGTTGACCCACGGTCAACCTCCGGGCAAGCATAAAATTATACTTTCATGTCGACTCTCGGTCAATCTCCAGGCTTACTTTTAACATATCGTTACCGTCGTGTTGGCCCACGGCCAACCTCCAGGTATCAATTTTGAAAACAATATTGTAAAATAACACTTAGCTTACCTGAATTTTCGTCGGAATTTGACGAATAAATCACAATGCGTCTACGACGATTATGTCGTTCTTTTAACTTCTTGAGTTTTTTCGAATACCACTCAATTTTTTCTTCTGCACTTCGTTTAGGCATTTTAATTATCCAAGTGTAACGTTCGAAATTTGAAATAAACGTATTTGGTTACAAAAGCGTGTGCGTTCGTTGCCTCGCACGGAAAAAGAATGAGGAATCGGGCCGATGTCAGAGCGGTGACAGCTGAAAAGGCGGGAAATCAATTGACGTTCTTTTTATTGATTAAATACGTGCGAATGTTGCCGAGTGGAATAAAGTATACTGTTTGTTATATATGAAGAATGAAGCGACGAAATACTAATGGGTTTGTGAAAACAGTTTTTTAATTAAGTAATCCGTTTATGAAATATTAAGCTTTAAAACGCTATTTTTTGTTAGACTCAAGTGTCCCACCCCCTACAGGCAAAACTACAAATACTAAAAATCTAAAATCTCAAATGAAAAAGCATATTTTAAAGGAAAATTATCATGACTTAGTAGACATCATTGGTTCTTGAGATACAGGCGATTAAAGTGTTTATACGTACTAAAATCATCTACGTCGGCACCAATTGACTTTAAATAGAAAATTAGTGATTACTTGATGTTTTTTTTATGTTTGTAGCACTAAACGGCTTCGAAACCCTACACTAAGCATGGTCCGACAAGCTCTTACCCGGTTTTTTTACTAGTTTGTGTTGCGTAAATATAGAGCATATCATAATATGCTATGCTCTTTATTTAATTTATACCACCTTCAATAAAACCATTTTAACATGTGAATTGTTATTGAAGGTACTTGTACAGTCACGGACGTTAATTGTTATGCCACTTGCAACTGTTCGTATTTTAGCCGTGTAATACAAATCGGGTTCAGTCGGGTGTACTCGTATATCGAGATAAGGAAATTCACACGTCTTCGTATAATAGAAGAACAAAATGACATGCAACATTAACGATTGGCTAACCTGAGACCCAAGTCTACCAATCAGACCACAGAGTGAATTCACCCAAAGTCAAATTGCATGTCTAGTTGCTATGGTTACATTTAAACAAAAGCCACTATTGGTGATATAGAATTAAAATTTGGCATCCATGACAATGTGATAACTGTTGCAAATATCTGAATATAAATAACACGTCAAAACCCACCATCTTGAAAAGAGTTGATTAGTCAGCGTGTAAGTCGAAAGACTAATCGTGGCAATAAATAGTCAAACTTTTAAAAATATTTATTCTAGTGTTACTAGATAATAACAATAAAAATTATTAAATATTCTAGTTCTTTTAGTCTCTTTCTGCATAACTATGGCTGCTTGAAGCATTACAGTCAAGGACTTTAATTGTTATGCCACTGTAGAACCCTGTCATAATGACAGCGTCAAACCACATGAAAGAAATTACGCTAAAATTAATGATTAACGTTATGCGACAGGGTTCCATATTTGCATAACAATTAAAGTCCTTGACTGCCTCACAAGTAGCGTAAAATTTAATAAAATAAAAACGTAAAATACATTACATAATGTTTTAACCGGTCAATAAATTATAAAATACAGGTTTAAGTAGTGTATATTCCGCAGATAGTTGAGAAGAAGCAGCATGAAAGAAATCCAGCAATGCGTTTGCACGATTTTGTCAGATTTTTTGCGTCGGGCTGTTAACGATCACCTTTTTATATGTTAAACCGCAACAAGAAAAAGCAAACATTTAGATCTAAGAAATATTTGTGGAGTAATGGTGCAAAGACAGGAATGTCGTTTCCACATGAATTCGAATTCCGCATGGATTCCATCATCACAACAGGATTTTGAAAAAAACTAAACCGATTTGAAAGTCAACAAAAAATCTCCTCTAAAAAAACAAATCTTTCCCCTGAGTGAAAAACTTACAGCGGAATTGAGAACCTTCTCCTATTTTTTAAGGCGATATGCTCGAAACCGACATTGCACTCGCCTAATATCGTGTATATGCACCTTCGTTATCTATGACAGCTTGAAGCCGTGACCACATAGATTGACATAAGCATAAATCACTGTTCCTGTTCACGGTCGATGGCAAAATTACTAATTCTATGCGGACGAAGTCGCGGGCAGAAACTCGTCATAATAAATATAGAAACCAACCCACCGATATTAACAACTGTCTTGCTATTGCTCGCAAACTTAGCCCTTCTTGGTGCAAAGTCACAATCATGTGACGAGTTTCCGTAGAAATTGCTGGTGACATCTTATTTTCTTTAAATTTTCTTATTTATAATAATGACGTCTTAACTTGATCTGTATGTCATTATGACAACGATCCTGCAATATTTCTAAAATGCCAGTTGTCAATATTTTAATCACGTTTAACTATTATGTAGTTCCCGCGGTGTCATGTATTCGTGATTAATCGTGTAATCTCGTAAATGCTCGTGGATGCCATACTGCAAATTTAAATAACTTCACAATGGCATAACAATTAAAATCCGTGACTGTACTTTTCACCACTAGTTTATTTACCGGATTCTCAGTACCTAACCATCTGAGTGTATATTTATACATAATAGCTAAGTCGGATCTATATCTGAATCCCTAAAGTTTTTTAACCTATTTTTATATTTCCTAACGTTGTATGTCATAATGATCACTTGTCCTAACGCTCACATGGCCTATCTTTAGGATTCCTAACATCGTATGGATGATTTTTTTTTCCATAATGTTTTATTTCCTAACATCACTTGCCATATTGATTTTTCATCCTAACGTTATGTGCCATAATAGTCATGTGTCGTCTAAGTCTGGCACGACCGGATTCAAGTTATTAATGTAAAATTTCAAACAGAGGTAAATTCAAGTAGTTTTGTTCTTGCACTATAGGTACTCCCTGCCTTATTTTAAGCCCCAAAAACGGAGAATATTAGCATAGTTTTTTCAAGGGATGTCAAAAAAAAATAACCTCGAAGGCTAAGGCGGGAGCTCGCTGCGCTTCGCTCCCGCCATAGCCTTCTAACCTAACCTTGCCGAGTCGGTTTTGCCCAGGAAGGTCTTGCTCGCTCGCTCATGTACACATATATATTATACATCGATTATACATACAATAGGGATTTTGAGGAATATGCCAAATAACATTAGGAATATTAATACTTATGGTAAAAAATACTCGGGCAAATGAGTTTTAGGGCAATTATTACATTATGAAAAATGATTGTTATGGCAATTGATCATTAGGGCTAATGCCCATTAGAGCAAAACAGTTCGGGCAAGTGATTTTAGGACAAACGATGTTAGGGATCGCGAGGGAGACCCAGCTAAATCGCTTTAGCCCTGCATTAATACAAGTGTGTGTAAGTAGAAACAAAATAATAAGCTAAAGAGCAGCGCGACCAGACCAGTCGTCATAATAACCAGCCTTAATCAAGAATCCCTTAATGCTCCCAGTTATATCCCCTTGTATATTTCTGACTATTCCAATAGACAAAAACACAAATGTAACAATTAGACATTAAATGTGAAATACTTTTGCTAGGCATGTATGTGCTAACATGATTATGTGGGGTTGTGAATTTCGGTATTTAACCTAATAAGGTCCCGTCTAAGTAAAAATAGTGGACCAAAATGAAATACAGTCATTGAACCACAGGTCTCTAAAGAGTAATAATAATAGATGTTATATTTCAGGAAAATACAATTAAAATAGTATCATAAAATTTAGGTAGTATACTGTAATTCTATGGAACTTGCTATGTAAACAAACAATATATTGAAATTGACATCTAATGTCAATTTTAGTATGGCGGCTTGTTTACATAGTTAGCAAGTTCCATAGAATGACACTTTAAAGTTCAACGTCAGCTTATTGTAATGGGGTCAACATAGAGCCTCTGCCTTATAAAGGGTTAAAGTTGGTAATTTACGTTTGCGTACTGTTTCATACATAATGGCGGTTTCGACCGTATTACGTTACGGCATAAAACGAGTTTAAATAATGAGTGCAACGTAGATTGCGCAACGAAAAAGCAATTCATCCCTATTAGCTGCTAATATAATAAATTTTAAATTCTATACGAGTTTGTTTGTCCGTATTTCGAGGAAATATAATCAACTATTTCTATGCGGATGATATCGCGGGCAAAATCTAGTTACTCTCTTTTTTTTGTTTCGTTCTAAATAGTAATAAAATACTTAAACTACGTAAAAGTTAAATAAATAGCCGGGCCTTACTGCCAAATTGACGTAGTCCCGCTTGGGACTTAAAGGAGTCTAAACTCGATGGACCTATTATTAGCAATTGCTGAAGGTCTTCTTCCCTCGCCGTTATACCAACTTGACGTCAAATAACTGCATTATTTTAGAATTTCTCAAGTCTTCCAGGATTTGTTTTCATAGTTATTATATACCTACTCGTACTATTAAAGGCGGAAATACAATTTTGCCCTATTTTATGTATATACAAGTGACCGACCGAAAGAGATTAATTCCGTTAATCTCTTTTGAGTCAAAGGGTGATAGAGTAGGTCGAACTGAATAGGCCTATGGAGTTTTTATTTAAATAAAAAAAAATAAGCATGCGCTATTTTTGAATGTTAAATGACTTCTAGGCGCTGCTTCGCTATCCGACATAAAGGACTCAGGACCGTATCGCGATGCAAAACACACCTGGCAGCGGTGCCAGATAGTGTTGAGTTATTCATACATGCCGCAATTTAGTATACTTACTACGTGGACCTAAAATCAGAACTTCGGATGTCCCATTGCTTTCACTCGTAATTCGGGGCATCATCAAAGAAAAGGGATGGAGATAACGTAACTTCGCACTTTGATTTTTAAAGAGGGTCCTATACTGGTTTTGTTAGATTGTCAAAACACTAAACCTTATATTTTTGTAACAAGGGTTAACGAGTTATTTTATGAAATGAATTGACTCTTTTAATTTCGTTTCAATCACTCGATCCATCTACTTAAAACGTTTTACCGCGTGTCTTTGGGTTAATTACTTGTAAATATATTATAATTTGCCGTTTGCTGGCAACCCTAATAATTACCCTAAAGGAAGCTATTCACGCTCCCTTCCTAGTTATCGGGTGTTGACCCACCGTACCACTAAACCGTACCACTGACCAAAATTAGTATCATAAATATGAGGTAGGTTTAGGTTATGTTAGTTCTTCAGCAGGCCCGGAGGGCCAAACTACCCAGAAGTAGGAGCTCTGCGATAGCAGAGCTCCGTCGACTCCGTTAAATTCGATTTTAATAGTAATAATTGGTCAAAGTACCACCAGTGGTACGGTTTAGTGGTACGGTGGGTCTGCACCGGTTCCTTTTATGAGCTCCGATATCGGCTTGCGTCACAAAGTGGATGTAATCGCCTCGTTGATCAGAGTGTGTCATATGACCGAGTAAGAGTACTGTAAGCCTGGTAGGCGCCTATTCCTAAGCGTAACACTTTACGCACTTTCAACTAAGCTACGCAGAATAAGTAGTGTTTCTTTTATTTATTTCAACGATTAAATATACATTAGTTCACATGTGAATGCCAACGCGGTCCGTTGGAGACTCTCGAGCGTTCCCCTGAAAACCACCGGCGGGCATTCCATATTTCGAAATCTTTTTATTCAAAAGATTTCGAGACATTTCGACATAACAAAATAGAAAAAAGAAAACAATGAAAGAGTATGTACTGCTACATCCTTCTTTCATTACATCCCTCGCCCCTCTGGAAGCAAGGTCCCTACCTATGCTATCCTATACAAAACCCTAATGACTACCTAAGGAGGGAACAATACATTAAGGGGATCGTCCTGCTCTACAGGATAATTTCCTGTGACAATACCGCATCTAATGCCAAAACTTGTGTTAGTGACGTACCATGCGTCATCGGCATCGTCTGCGCTACTTGCCATAGCAAACTTCGCCTTTTAAAAAACCCTACCAAAAATAAAAGACGCGATCCATAGTTAACTTTACATATCTACTGTCAAACATGCTTGACAGCCCAAGCACTGAAGGTGCATGGTCAACAAGAAAGAATCAATTCCCTTTATACATTGCCAGCATAAAATTACAAAAGCATTAAACATCGTACCAAGGAGGTTGGTATTGACATTAAAAAAACAAATAGACCCGTGTCTATGCTTTAACGCCTCAGGGTTTGGCGCACACAGTCGCCTTACTTGCGGAACCATAGACATCCCCTCTCATCAGACAGAGAGTTACTGTCTGTGGTGTCACAGGCACTATTTCTAAGTGAGATGACATCAGATATGTCATGTCACTTTGGCATGACAACTAAACTAATATTCTGAAGGAATATTAGTTTCCCTTAGCTAACTTGAACTTATAAGAACGGAACTTATAAGAACTCATCAGAAATAATATTCTGAAGGAATATTATTTCTACCTACCTATTTAAGTCGTGATAAGAATTCATGCTCTGAAAGACCATCAATCGTTATCTCCTATCAATACCTACTAACAGAACGCTAAATTTTTATTACTAACTACACCTATGCTAAGATATTTAATTACATGTCATTATATTAAAAAACCATATATGAGTAGTACAGTCTGCGAATTTAAGCGTCGCCAGATGGCAGCTTAACTCTTCAGAAGGCCTGTGTGCTCGTTTGTCTTCTCCGCATCATAAAAGATATGCCATGATCTTTACCTATTTATTAATGTTCTGCGAAAAACAGGCTCTTGAAACCTTTGAAGAAAATCCTTTGAAGGAGAATATAAATTGACTTTTCCTTGAAACACGGAATTACTATTTAAAAATTTCGATCGAATTCCAAGCAAGGGTGATATGATTGAGTGATTCTTTGTAATGTTCATACTGTTGCATTGTCTCTATGGCCATGGCGGTAGGAATCAGAATCAGAATCAGAATAATCTTTATTCAAGTAGGTTTACAAATAATAAACTCTTTTGAAACGTCATAGTAGCGACTTAGCCTAAATTGACTGCAGGTTCAAATCGCGACCGATCAGAATTCGTTAGAAGAAGGTTAAATCCGAGGCTGCTCCCACAATCTCCAGTAAAGCTGTGTTGGAATTTCTAGCTTTAGCAGCAGAGTACGCAGTTATAGCCGTCTTGATCAGGGCTTTAAGAGCTTGAGGTCCTTGTTTTGTTGATGCAATCAGATCATCTATGATGATTCCTATATCATCTCCACAGATTACAATTAAGGTTTTATACTTGTTGATCAAATCTTTCCTGGTGTCCTGTATCATTTCTGATGTTTCTCCCAAGATGTTGATAATCTTCTCATCTGCAGGATCTTCCAATTGCTTCCAGTAGTTTTTCAGTTTCCCCATTAAAGACTCAGAGCTTGGTGGATTGTTTCCGACATTTGGAGAAGACAAGGATCTCTGACCTGTGAGTGTATCACTTAAATCTTCTATTTCCAGATCAAATTCAGGCCGTTGACTTCCAGATGGTCCCTCCATGTTGAATGGAATGATTTGATCTGCAAAGTTAATTTGAATGTTAGCCTGTTTAATCTTCTCTACTAAACTAGTATTATTGGACCACCCAAATATGCGTAATTTCCAGAATGACAAGATTTCCTGTAGATACTTTTGCATTATTTTTTTGAGGCGTATGCAATTGGCTTCATTTTACCTTCCTTGCCCTGACAAAGGCAACTTCCCAACGCCTTCTCGGAACTATCGACAAACACTCTCGTTATCACATCCTTATCATTAGAGAAATATGCCAATACCGGTGCGGAACACGTTCTCTTCTTCAATTTGTCAAACGCTCTCTGTTCCTCTTCTGCCCAAACAAACCTTTTATTTTTCTTTGTAAGGCTCGTTATCGGTAATGCGATCTCTGCAAAATGATCGATAAATTTTCTGTAATAAGAGTACAAACCCAGCACTGATTTAACCTCCTTTACGTTTCTCGGGGGCTGTATCTGCCTCATTGCCTTTACTTTGTTCACATCGGGCCCAATTCCACTTGCTGACACCTCATGTCCCAAAACTGTCACTTTCTGGTACCCAAATTTGCATTGACTTGGTTTTAGGGTTAAGTTGGCTGATTTTAATCGCGATAAAACCTCTTCCAATGCCGACGCAAATTCTTCAAAGGTTTTTCTATAAACCAATATATTATCGACGTATACAACAACCTTTTTGTATTTCAATCCTGCAAGCACCTTGTCCATCACTCGCTGGAACATGGCTTGACTCGTTTTCAAACCAAACGGCAATACATTAAATTCATATAGCCCCGTATGCGTCACGAAGGCCGTCTTTTCTTTCCCTTCGCCCAGAGCTAACTGCCAATACCCTGAATTCATATCAAGGTCAGCAAAATATCTGGCTCCCTGTAAACAACCAAGCAAATCATCCGTCCTTGGAATCGGGTACGAATCCATACTTATTTTTTTGTTTAGCGCTCTAAAATCGATACAAAATCTTGGTGGGCTTTCCGGCTTGTCCACCAACACAACGGGTAAAGCATAAGGACTTCTTAACTCCTGAATTATGCCATTTTCCAACATCTCCTGTACTTGCGCATCAATTATCTGCCTCTGTTTATTCGACACCCGATACGGTGCTTTATGAACTGGTTCATCATCCGTGGTATTTACTGAAATAAAAGTATCCTTATAACATCCCAATTCTCGGGTTGCAAAAGAAAAGGTGTCGCGGAACCCTTTCAATAAACCATCCAATTCTGTCTTTTGCTTGCCCGTCAATCCATCATTCACGTCAAAGACAACCGGTTTCTCGTCGTTAAGGTTTAACAAATAGTTTTCATTGCGCTGCACCCAATCTGTAAAATAAATATAATCAGTTTTCTTCAAAGAAGATTTATTATATACAAGCTCATTAGGATCATGAGCACATATAGAAAAAGTTATTTTTTCTCATTATGACGTGAGATGAAAGGCACCGAACTAATTTGTTTCAATGTCACCTGACTCTTTGCGAAATCAATGATCGATTCGTTTTCTCTTAAAAAGTCTTGTCCCAGTATGATTATTTCAGCCGTATCGTGTATAATTAATACGCGTTGCCGATAATATACTGACGCAATTTGCATCCCTATTTCGGCCGAGGCCTGCACATTGATTGCATAACCGCCTACCGCTCGCAAAGCCATAGGTCCGTGCGTTTGAGAATCCAAGGATAACTTATCCCATCGGGATCTGGAGATACAAGAGACACTCGCGCCTGAATCAACGAGTGCTTCACAAATAATACCACTTATTACTACTGGAAAAATCGGTACAGAAACATCCCTAGACTTATCTACAAGGATCGGGTTTGAATCCATGCCGCCTGTCGCATCCCGATCTACTAACGACGCGGCGTGAAGTTTGGGTGCTGCCTTGATGAAGAAGGAGTAACCTCTCGATAATCGGATCGATAACGTTCATTGGCCGTCGCTGCGCCTTGCTGCCTTCGCGAACTTTCTTGTGGAGTCCAAGGGCGTGGGCGTGGACACGAACGAGGACGAAGATCGAGTGACTCGCGTGGTGCCTCTGGTTCAAAGTGCATTTGCTGCGTGGCGCTATTGTAGCTGGCGTCCCGAACGGTGTCGACTCATCGAATCGTGGTGTGTGCATCGGCTGATCACCGCGGTTCCTGATTTCTTCGAAGTTTACATCTGGATTAAAAACTGGCAATTCTACATTTCTTGCATATATGTTGTCGCAATTAAATATGTCCTCCATTTGCATTATTGTTTTTCTAAGTTCCTCTTTAGATGCCAATAACTTCGATGCCAACAGCCACTAGTGATGCTGGTACATAGATGTAATAAAATGCCTTATGAATCTTTCATCATCGATTTTAGCTTTAGCAGCTAAGTTTTCTAAGGCGTAGAAATATTCAATCAGCGTTTCCTTGTTTTGCTGCCTTCTGTAGTAAAATTTTTGTGCGAAATCACCTCGGCAAGGAAATTGCAGTTTCAATTTTTCCACTAGCACTGCGTAGGTCGTAAATTCCTCAAAATTTTTCTTAAACCAGTGAAGGGCTGGTCCATCTAGATATGCGGCGATGGCATATTTTTTCTGCTCATCAGACCATCCTTTGATGATTCCAATGGCCTGGTACTGCATTAAAAAATCCTCCGTATCAGATAGCCCATTATATTTTCCAGCCGCCATTTTGCTATGCTATCTGGGAAGGACACGCACACAAAAACAAAATACCAATATGGGAACAGTTTAAAGCGAGAATAGGTTAATAAAGATATCACTCAGGTTCAGGTCAGGAGCACTCCACTTCTTGCTTGCGAGAAGATTCTTCGGTTCTCTTATTCTCGATACCCCGTACTTGCTCCAACATGTAAGCCTGGTAGGCGCCTATTCCTAAGCGTAACACTTTACGCACTTTCAACTAAGCTACGCAGAATAAGTAGTGTTTCTTCTATTTATTCTTTTATTTATTTAAACGATTAAATATACATTAGTTCACATGTGAATGCCAACGCGGTCCGTTGGAGACGCTCGAGCGTTCCCCTGAAAACCACCGGCGGGCATTCCATATTTCGAAATCTTTTTATTCAAAAGATTTCGAGACATTTCGACATAACAAAATAGAAAAAAGAAAACAATGAAAGGACTATGTACTGCTACATCCTTCTTTCATTACAGTACCTACACGTACAAGGCAAAATTAAATTAATGTAAGATAATAAAATTTAAGTTCTATAATCACGTTTAAAAGCAAATTAACTTGTGATGCAACATAGGCGTTTTAGTTAATCTATGCGCCTAATGTCTGGTTAGACTCGTATGGAATCAAGACGGTTTTCACTACCATCGTGTATATCCGGTGCTTGTGTGTGCTAGCTTTAGGTTACACAACGATAATGCAGAACGATTGACGCATAGGTACGATTAGCGACGATTATTAGAGTTCGCACGAGCAGCCCCTCGCGCCAATTGCAATTGTCACCTACTTGCACCCAAGCTCATGCATTTGTATGCACCGCCAAAGCAATTTTTAAATAAGATTTGTATCCGCTTAACACGTTCGCGGACGGAAGTGCTATAGTATTCGAAAGCAAACTGTGCCCAACAAGTTTGACTTTACTGTCCGTGATCATGTTGATCTATGTACCTACACCACAGGGTATAGATACCTATATATAGCCATCCTATGGTATGACCAGTACGTGATGTAATAAATAATCCACAAAAGCCTCGTCAGTCAAATCGACTTTGTACGGTGCGTCAATGTTAATAAAATTGGGTGGAGAGATTTTGTGGATTAAAAACACTTTAGCCAAATCTATACGCATTGTTAATATAAAGGTCGGGAAGTGGAGAGGGATTTCCAGCAAAACTACGAGTCCTATGGAAAAAAGTGAAATGGCAACGTTGTAGGTAATAAAATGATCTAAGAACTGTTCAATTTACTAAGCGGACACACTTAAACCTCTTTTAAACCTAGAATTTAAAAACAATTGATATAATGTTGACAGCAATGACATTAGCATATACATCTTTGTCAATTGCGACATATTTGTTCTTTAACTGTCGATTATTGTTTGGAGGGATTCCGGTAACCTTCGGGGAGGGAAGATGGCCGATTGAAAAATGCCCGGCTTTTACTTTTGATTTATTCTGTTTACTGATTTACTCTATTCACTTGACATTGGCGAAATCACTGTGTGGACCACCATTAATTAAAAAAGAAGAAGAAGATTATTGTTTGCGATGGAGCGTATTAATTTAGATAATCGCAAATTAATAGTGCAAAAATGGTGTACAGGGCAGTATTCGCTACGAAAAATAGCAAAAATGTACAAATTTTCTAAGTCAGCGGTGTACCAAATTATTAAAAAATTTGGAGAGCATCATACGCTCGAAGATTTACCGAAATCTAGACACAGGAGCGGGCCGGCAAATCCTCAAGTCGACGAAAATGTCATGCGGCTGTTAAAATCGCGAAATTATCTATCGGTTCGTGATATTGCAAAGAAAGTTGGCGTCAGCGTAAGTACGGTACAAAATATTAAAAAAAGAAATAATATACGAACCTACAAAAAGCAAAAAAATCCGAAAAGAAGTGCAGAGCAGCATACTAGATCGAAAAAACGGTGCGGGAAGTTGTACAACATCTTACTAAAAGATAAATCTCGTTGTATTTTAATGGACGACGAAACGTACGTAAAATATGATAGCAGTACATTACCGGGGCCCCAATACTACAATGCCGTCGTAGGAGAGTCTGTACCCGAGGAGGATAAAACTATTAAAATGGATAAATTCGGGAAGAAAGTCCTGGTTTGGCAGGCAATCTGTTCCTGTGGCCTCAAAAGTGCTTCCTATTTTGCGACAGGCACTATCGGTGGTGAAATATACAGAAAAGAATGCATCCAAAAACGGTTACTTGCCGTCTATCGGAAGCACAGTGTCCCACCCTTGTTTTGGCCTGATTTAGCAAGTGCCCACTATGCTGGTCCGACAGTGGAGCTACTAAATTCAAAAAACATTGAATTTGTTCAAAAAAAAGACAATCCACCAAATTGCCCGGAGCTCCGTCCTATTGAGCGGTACTGGGCCATTGTGAAGAGGCACTTAAGAAAGGATGGTCGTGAAGCTAAATCATTGGAAGAATTCAAAAGAATGTGGTTTGCAGCTACTCGAAAAGCGTCAAAAAGTGATGTGCAGGCACTTATGCGGAATATCCGCATAAAAGTCCGAAATTTCTACCGATGCAATTAATTATTTTTCATTAAATATTACCTATTTTGTTTGTTTTCGTTTTAATAATATTTAGCCAAATAAAGAGATACATAGTTAGAAGTGAAAAAACCGTAATCCTAAATATTTTTAGTGTCCGCTTAGTAAATTGAACAGTCCTTACAACTTTATTTACCCTTTTTTCACATTACCTCAAACTGCATGCAAAAAATGCAAATAACCAAGATTTTTCTGTATCTTTTATAAAAAAAGGTAATTTATCACGAAATTTAGTAAAAACTTACCTTTGTATATCCCAACACTGTAATTTTTTGGATTTAAATTATTTATTTATTCACCTTATTTTGAGGTAATATCGAAAAAGCACCCTAATTTTTAATCGAAAATTCTCACGTCAAAATATCTGCTTTTTTTTTTGAGGGACCTACGTAATTAGCCTTTGATGGCTTTGACTACTTCGCCGGAGAGAGGGCGGACTCCTGATGGGAGCCCACGCGGTAAAGAGTTTTTACACTAGCATGCCTATTGGGCCGACCTCGGACTTAGGACACTAGGGGAGAATTTCAATCGAATTGGTTTTGTGCTACCAACGCTTCGGAAAAAATACGTTAGACCAGACTGAGAAGAAGCGTCGAAAGAAACTCCATCTGGGTGTCGATTTTGTGAGTTAACCGGTACCGGTACCGGTGCAAAATGGGGTCGCCCACGTGTAGGGTGAGCCGGGGGACGCCGACGCTGACGTTATGGTGTGTAAGGAGCTAAGCTGGTGTTGCCCTGTGAGACAGTTGGGCGACGAATATCGGGCTGCTGATAGTGTCATCGGTGTCGGTCGGTACATGTCGGGGACGCCTATTCCGAGGGGATACGCCCACGAGCGGGACGTAATTTACGGCAGCACGTAATAAGAGGTTAGGATGGTGAGGAGCGTTATTGAAGAACCGCCGAGAGGCATCCTTCATAAACTTGGCCACGGTTGGAAGACCGAGGTCGTCGTGAAGAAAATACTTCTAGACTCTCGAACGTGTAGCGTAGCGCGCGGCGGAGCACGCGGTGGATATCGGGTCGAAGGCGCGAGGAGATACTCAAACACGCGCGATTTGTTAAGTAGACGGATTTCGCGAACGTATTCTTCAGTAGCCGCTAATTTTAGGGTCGCATTATTTAGCGAAAGCTTTATTTATGTTCCTATAGTTTATTATTAGACCGCGAACGCATTATTCAGTAGGCACTAAGTAATTTTAGGACCGCATTTTTTAGCGAAAGCTTTATTTATGTTCCTATTGTTTATTATTAGATTAATTTCGCGATCTCTTTTTTTAGTTGCAGAAAATTTCATAGTAGTTAGCCTTTTTTGCAAAAGCTTTATTTGTGTTTGTTTTTTCCTATCTATGTAAGGGCTCCTACAAAAGGTAGATTCAAGCTGGCACTGGCACGAATGGAATGATCAAAAGTAATGTCACCTATCACTGAGTGCCGTCCTTTGAACCGACACGCGATGTTCGAATTTCAAACCTAAAACCTGTTATTATTTTACAGACTTGTATACTTTCGTTCACTCATTCAATCCATTCGTAATTCTCTTGTAAATATCGACCATCTTCGTTTTTCATTTTTTAGGGCAAAAAACGGAACCCTTATAGTTTCGCCATGTCCGTCCGCCCGTCCGTCCGTTCGTCCGCCTGTCCCAGCTTAGCTCAGAGACGCTTAGTACTAGAAAGCTGTAATTTGGTATGGGTATCCATATTATTTACGCCGATAAAGAGGTGAAATATTTTTTTAAAAAAATCATTTTTTAAGGCACTTCCCAGAGATGTAAAGTGGGGGTGGGCGTAACATTGTGGGTGTGTGAAGATAATTTTTCGTATTTTAAAATCAAAATACCAAAGAGACAAAATGCCGAAAGTACGTTAGACGATTAGTAAACAGCGGTGTCCCCTTGAAATATCGTCAAACGTTTCACCGAAAAGGTCGACGGAGCTCCTATTTCTGCGTGGTGGGGCCTTCGGCCTTGTCCCAAATCTAACGCAGAAATAGGGACAGTGTTGATTTAGGTCTCAACTTAGGTAAAATAGGTTAAGGTTAGGTTAGATTTGTGTCAGGGCCGAAGGCCCCACCACGCAGAAATAGGAGCTCCGTCGACCTTTTCGGTGAAACGTTTGACGATATTTCAAGGGGACACCGCTGTTTACTAATCGTCTAACGTACTTTCGGCATTTTGTCTCTTTGGTATTTTGATTTTAAAATACGAAAAATTATCTTCACACACCCACAATGTTACGCCCACCCCCACTTTACATCACTGGGAGGTGCCTTAAAAAATGATTTTGGTTCTGGTTTCGGAACTGGTATGAGCAGAATGGTGTAGCTGTGGTACCTAAACAGTGCAACCCTCCGAATTGTCCTGAACTACGGCCGATCGAAGAATACTGGTCCATCATGAAAGGCATTTTAAAAAAGAAAGGCGGACAATTTAAATCGGTAGCTGAGTTGCAAAAAATATGGACTTGGGCTTGCAAAAAATACCCTGATAGTGCTGTGCAAACCTTAATGAGCCGGGTTCGACGCAAAGTACGCAATATGGCATATTCGAAGCTCAATTAAAAAAAAAAGTATATATTGGCAAAATGTACAATAACATTGTAAATAAATGCAATAAAAAATTCCATGAATTATAGTTTACATCGTTTTTCATTTGTTATTTTATGTGCCCACGTTTTGGCGTGTTCGTGCTTTATATCAATTTTAGTAAAAATATCTTTTTACGAAAGGTTAGGTGCAACAGACCCTTATAATTGCGACATTGGGCAAGTGGCACCACTTTTAAGCCAAGTAAAGTTATTTATGCTCATATCACAGGTAACTAAATCAAATTAAACTCGCATGCCAAAGTCATCCATAACTTCTACATATCGGGTGTCCCAAAAATCGACGTCAAGCCAGAAACAGGTTATAGGGCAGCTCATAAGCAGGGAGCGAAACTTTGGTGCCGATGACAGGCGTATGACGTCAAGCTTATGTAGCTTGACGTCATACGCCGATAGCTTATGAGCTGCCCTATCACCTATTACCGTCTAGACGTCGATTTTAGGAACACCCTGTATATGGTTTTTTATTTGTCTGCAACGCCCCCTGGACTTTTTGCCTTATAATACGACACTCACAATATTGAATCAATCCGGTCACTTACGGCCATTTCCCCGAACGACCACTTTGTATATTCCTACATCGGCCATTTCCTTGTTAGGACTTTTCCTACTTGAGCCATTTCCCTGAAAGACCACTACGCAAATTCCCACTTCGGCCATTTCGCTGAAAGACCACTTTGTATATTCCTACATCGGCCATTTCCTTGTTAGGGCTTTTCCTACTTGAGCCATTTCCCTGAAAGACCACTACGCAAATTCACACTTCGGCCATTTCCCTGAAAGACCACTATGCAAATTCCTAGTTCGGCCATTTGACTTGAAAAATGATGATTCTAAAAGTGGAGCTGGGTTTGGTATCAGAGTTATTCGTCTCATTCGTTTTTCGTTCAATTCTTATTTTATTTCATTCTGTATTTATTTATTAGAATAAAGAATGAGCGACGAATACAGAATGAAATGAAATAAGCAGTGGTCGGAATAGGTAGTGCCATTGCATGGGATTTCGGTGCGTAAATAATATAAAAATGATGGGTATAATAAGTTTATAATTATATTTATTATTGAAATAAAATAAACACAAAACAAAAACACCTATTAGCTTTTAACTTAACTTTATCACTTCTTCTTTTCATATTCCTTACATATTTTTGTTCCGTTCTTGTAATTATAGGACTATAGTTAAATAATTGTTTTATTTGGTTCCTTTTTCTTTTTTTTGCTTTAGAAGCAGTCTCAAATAATTTTTTTTATTTAAAAATGAATTCACAGATATTTCAGAGTTGTCTATTTTTGTAGAAGTTTTTTTATATTTGCGGTCGAAATCAATATTATCTTGCTTTCTATTCTTTTTCTTTTGGAATATATGTTGCAATATTTTATTTTCATTATGTCTCGCTTCTTTTCTTAAGCATTTCAAAAAAATGAAAATATTAGGCGTTTTAGGAAGCATTGAGTTCAAGCGGTGATGCCATCCCTCAATGGCATTATTTGTGAGAAAGTACCCCGCAGCAAACATAGGGAAAAAGTGGTTTCAGTCAAATCTCACGAAATTTTAGTATGACGTTGATTCAAATCTCCTGATTATTTTTTTATAAGGGCACAACTCTCTCAGAAGTATATTTTCAGAAATAATCAATGTATCAATTTATTGATTTATTTACCTGTGGTTTAATATTTTACTGAGACTGAGACTTGACTCCACAGTCATAAACATAGTTTTGTGGAGCGATTGTGTAAAGCAAATATTTTGTATCTTTTTGCGATAGTAAATGATTGAATAATAAATAATAATAATACACGGGTTTAAACAGGCGGACATAACTGACAGTTGGTGAATGCATGAAGTTAGAACGTCAGTAAATGTCAGTGTGTATCATTCCAATATATCGAGTTTAGAAAACACGTCGCTTAAATAGAAAAAATATACTTGATTATATCTGAAAGTATACATCTGAGGGAGTTGTGCCCTTATAAAAAAATAATCAGGAGATTTGAATCAACATCATACTAAAATTTCGTGAGATTTGACTGAAACCACTTTTTCCCTATGTTTGCTGCGGGGTACTTTATCTCTCAAACAGCAAAATGTATCAATCGTAACTTTTTGAAGCCAGTGGGTTTCAAAGTAATTTTTGAAATTCATTACTGGCGGTGTGTGAGGGCTGTCTTGTATGATGGCCAGCCACGCTTTTTTTATTTTGTTTGTCGGTAGATACGGCAAATGAGCAGCTTTTCTTGTTAATTTTCGACCATACGGTGTTGCTTTGAGTTTAATCTTCCTGGATTTTTTCCATAGTGCTGTGCTATAGTGAAACTGACAGCCAGTTATAATTGCGTGTGGAAAAACATCCCTGACGCTATTTAGTGTTCCCAACTCGTAGTCACATTTGAATTGGGCTATATTTACAAAAAGCTTTTCTTTCACTAAACGAAAACACCGTGTGTATGTTTTTTTTTTCTTTATTCGGTAATAATCCATAGACCACAGGAACGATATTAACTGTATTTTCTGTCGAATTACTGTCTAGGTGAAGAGCGAATAATTGATAGAAGGGATAGGGGGCCGAATGGAATGTGCCGTCTGCGTAGTATGATCCGTCAAGATTTTTTATTAGGTCTCTGCACATGGTAGTGGCAAAAATTAATATTTTGTCATATTGGCCATCTTCGCAGACTAAAAAATCTTCAGCAAGTGTACCTGTAATGTGCACGTCTTCTAATTTTCTAAAACTCGGTCTATCTGTTTTTAAAAATATTTTCCGAGCGGCGTATAGTCCATTTTTTATTGAAGAAAAGTGGGGAATGTGTTTTGCTAACTTTCGTCCCTTCCTGTCTAACAGTTTTCCAACGTTTGTTTCATAAATTTGTTGCACAGAGGCGAAGTTGGTGCATACATCTTTTTTACACTCATCTAACAACAGTTTTATTTTCTTTTTCACAAAATTCGGTCTACACTGATGTTCTTTTTCACGCAATACATTTTTTCTATTCGAATCAATAGTAATTGACGCATAACAATCTCTGTCCGAACAACGCCTCAGAGTTGTATTATTTTGATTTTTCTTACCTGTGCGTAAATTATACCTGTAGCCTTTGTGTAATGCGACAGGTTTACCTTTCCGGCTTGTGGTGAAATGTAATTCGTCCATTTTAATTCAGTAGTTTCACGGATATAGATACTATATTGGATTATTATATTCACACCACTTACTCATATTACTTTGACATAATGAATAAACAAATCAATAATGACAATTTCATTCATTTAATATAAAAGCAGGTAGTCTAAGTGGCCAGTTATCACATAATTCAAGTAGGCGTCAAAAAATTACTCATTATCATTAGACATTCGAGGCCAGAATGGCATATAGATAGATGTAGTCTGGAACATAATAGTTA
The DNA here is from genome assembly GCA_949316455.1 of Acleris holmiana. Taxonomy (NCBI): domain Eukaryota; kingdom Metazoa; phylum Arthropoda; class Insecta; order Lepidoptera; family Tortricidae; genus Acleris; species Acleris holmiana. The sequence goes on from OX438762.1 coordinate 77,127,170, forward strand.
AAGCTAGAAAATGGTGGCAATTTATAAAAAAAACATGTCGCAACACCTATACTTAAGAAATTGATTATTTTTTAATTACCGGATTTAAATAATGCTGCAAAAATGCCAAATTGCATTGTGAATTGGTGCAGGACCCACACAGATGCAAAACAAAGCGATATTTATTTTTCATTAGTAAGTTATTGAAATTTAAATATTCCCATACTAAAATGTCATGGCATGGCCGATGTTATACGATATATCTTTGAAAAATGAGAAAACATCCATGACAGGCACAAATATTCGTGCTCATCACACAATAAATGCCCTTACCGAGATTCGAACCCGGGACCTACAGCTTCGTAGGCAGGGTCACTTTCGACTATTTTTATGAGACGCTCCAAAGGAATTGTGGCTAAAAGTGTATACCTACCAATTGGCGCCATACAATAAATCCGACATAGCGGCAGGCCAAATAAACGACCGAGGACGTAACCGGGATGAACTTGACCTTTGTTCAAGACTGAAAGGAGCGTCCAAGATAATTATAACTAGAAACGAAGAGACGCTTAATATTGCCTAGCACTGATATAGCAACCACATTGCGGACCACGAATATACAGGACTTCGACACAAGGTGAGATACACCTGGACAATTAAAACTAGAACCTTCAATGAGTTCAAGTTACAGTAAAATACCTACTTTATTGAAAAATTGTAGTGACATACCTAATTGGAATAGTTTGGTGAACAAATCGTTTTACTTACTTTAATCGGTGATTGCATGATTTATTCGGCTTCAGCTTACCAATATGTTCATCGGTGTAAAACTAAAATCATACCAGATTTCGTTGCGGCTCAGGCCTGAAATATGCGTTTTCCTAAAATGTACAATTGTCAAAACGTCTGCGTTCTAACAATGTTAGCACTTCTATTTTGTCAGCTTTCTCAAAATGACTGGTAATTAAAATGTGTACAGTCGTAGGAAGCCGTCTATTCATAATGTTTACATTCCTATAATATTAGCATCACCATAAGTTTTGCTTTTCCGATATGTTCACTTTTGTGTATAGGCTATCGTCTTATTATGTTTGATTTCCTATAATGTCTGCTTTATTTCAAATCAATGTTCTAAATTGAAAGGGTTTATTTCTTGGCATCTTTATTCTTTGATAAATACCTATCTATAATTACTGTGCAGTATTATTCATATTATTATGATAATTATTATTTAAAATGGCCCCTTTCCTGTTGTTGAAAAACCAAAAAGAAACGAACCAAAAGAACCAAATGTGGGGTTCTTGATTGCAGACATTTTGACAATAAGAATTTTCTGGAATCCAAAAATTCTAAGAAGGCAGATATTTTCAGGTTGCAGACATTTTGAGAATAAACACTTTCCGAAAAGCGAACATTATATGAAAACTGTCATTTTTGGAGACAGGCATTATAAGAAGCTGACGTAATGCAAAAGACGTGCTGACATTATGGAAAACAGACATTTTGAGAAAATTACATTTTAACAAAACGCATATTTCAGGCCTGAGCCTTCGTTTCTTATGTTCTTTATGAATTAGTATTAGTAATACATGTGTAATTTTAATTAAGTTCCACAAACGAATCTCATTTTTCGTTGCGCTTGGGCGTTGCTCAAAATAAGAAATATATTAGAGGACACATTGAATTAAACCGAAATTCAACTGCGGCGCATTGTATAAATCCTCATCGAATCAAAGTCTACTTACTTAGACTCTCCTACAGTGGCACACAAAGACGCTAAGCACGGAATGACGCAAAAGACACTTCCCCATACCAGTCCTAATTTAACCCATGGTAAAGTTAGGTACGTCGCGTGGGTCAATCAGGTAATCACATTTGTTCGTGATGTTCTCGTATAGAACTTAGGATATAAAACACGACAGAGCCGCTTGCGAGACTAGACTGCAGGTAGACCGAAGTTACGTCTTTAGATATCACCATATGCTACTCCGAAGGCCTTCGCGTCCGTCCGTCTTCGTATGAGGTTTGTTTTTTCTAATGACCTACTATAAAAATCGTACTTCGGCGACGGTTTCGGTTTAGATTTACATAATTGTGCTACAGAAATGCAAAATGTACATAACATAACATCACGCCTTTATTCCCAGAGTGGGGTAGGCAGAGCTACAGAAATACCAACAACTCTAAAAATAATTGTTTATAATTCTTAACCACATTTTGCACAAATAGGCTAAGAAGTTTACTAGTGTATTAGTGACAGGTTGCAAGCCCATCGCCTAACAGTACTACAAGCCCTTATTCCCTTAGTCGCGTCTTACGACATCCACGGGAAGACATGGAGTGGCACTATTCTAACCCGGCAACCACCGAAATGCAAAATGTATTGTTGGAAATAACGTCTGGGGGCGCCTTAGGAGCGGTGCCATACGTGTGGTGCCGCCTTAATCAGGGCGATGACAGACAGATGTCGAATTGAACAGGAGGACTACTTTGAAAAACGAAGTTTCCAACGAAGCCAACGTATCGAACCAAAGTCGAAAGTGATTGCTACCATGAAGTAACTTCGGATTAATGACTTGCGTTTCGGAGCCATAGAACAACTTCGAATTGGGCAACGTGAATGGAAAGAACGAATGGATATCAAATATGCGTTGCATACCATTAGCGTTTAAAAAGTGGTAAACAGATTTATGTCTTAAATCGAAGATCAACAATTCATATCTTACTTTTACAATAACAAACGAAGTAAGAAGGATAGTTTAAGACAGTAATTTATTTGATTTCATACCTTTTAGTGATCATAATAATAGGTACTGTCATGTTTAAACCATTTGAATGTGCTTCGTCATAGTCACTCAACTATCTTAATCGAGATATCTTATCGCCCTTGAAACAGGTGGTACAGTTGAGGAGTTCCGGTGGACATTGGTCTTCATCATCAGATCTACTTCACCGAATGATACTTTTTGAATACAAATGGTAGACTTGTCACTGAAAATACTAAACTCGCTATATGTATTCGTGTAATATTCGTGTAGTTCCCTCGATTTCTCCAAAATCCCATCATCTTTAAGACCTGAAAATGGGACCAAGTAGACAACACGAACAAAAAAACATTTTCAAATCGGACTTTGAGTAATCGGGGAACACACTGCTTTTGAAGTCGGGTAAAAATAATATAAATTTAAATTATAATTAGTTCAGGTCTTGCTTTATTTCTTCACATAACGATATCACATCGCTTCATCGCGTCCAATTCACTGTCTTTGATATTTATTCTTCCCCACGTAATCAATGCAAAGATCATCTAACTAACGGCTATGGCTGGGTATACAGGTGTATACGCGTTTAGGGCGCGGGGTGGTTAGGGCGGCTTACTCGTAGCTTGAAAGAGATGGGCTCCGTAAGACTCACCACGATACGAAAAGGTAACAAAACTCCTCATAAATACTCGTACCTACTATTTGTGAGATGAATGCTGATGTAAGATCAATAGCTAAGATTTAATGATGTGTCGGACGCGGAAAACACTTGGCGCAAATTTATCAATGTCATAAAAATACCTTCTTATAATTTCGCTGAGTTTCATTTGAGCAAAATTGTTTTGTTTTACTGCGAGTATTATACAATTATATGCAATAATGTGTTCTTATAACGGTAAAAAAATATTACCACCGTCGGTTTGGGTATACTTTTAACAACAATAATGGCTAGTAATATCTTCTTACACTGCTCTGTCACTCCAGTGTTAAGACATTTTTTATTACTTAGTAAGTATACTTAAAAGGTATTTAATATTGTTTAAAAACTTAGCTGACAATCTTTGCGGATGAATTCTGAAAAATGAAACGTATATTTTGTATTTTTAAATACTCAGTCTAGTAAAGCATTATGAAACTCATTATAACTTGTTTACAATCAATATAATCAGATAAGTGAGATACATCAGATAAACTGAATTTTACGTCATTGTATAAAACTTACCCCCTTACCTGCTTATTCACAAACGCACTATAAACCTATGTTAGTTAAAGTTTGCGTTGTTACTTTCTGTCATGGAAATGTCACAATAAAAGGTTAGGTCAAACTATATTTTAAATACACTTTAGCTATAGTGGATAGCGGATATGAATAAGAGGGTTTAACTAGCTTGTCCATAAAGCGAAATCGTTGATGGTAGTTTAATACCGCGTAACTAACAATTACAATACGTCATTAAAAGTCTTCTAATTAATTGCATGTAACCTGCTTTGTTAATTATATGGTATTGCACTATCACCAACGAAATTTTAAAATGATCGCATATCTGTTCCTTTGTTTAGTATCGATACAAGGATCCTGCCGCATTAATATTTCGCAGCATTGTGAACGGTGCGGGCACATCACTAGCGGGGTGCCACAGTCTCCGGAGCGCTCGGGTCGCGCAGTCGGGACTCGGGTGCGGTGGTGAGCACGGGCGCGCACTTCGCTGCGCTAACGTGAGATCGCTAACGAACTTTGATATTGAAAAACTTTCATTTTTACATACCGTTTTCCTTTTCAAAAACCAGACCTTAACTACAATTTATTTGTGACTACATCAGTGAGATAAAATAAAAGGTGAGATTTTTTTTTATTAATTCCGCTTAAACTTCACTTTGGCAAATTTCGACTGTTTCGTCTATGTCTATTATCTATATATTTTTGTATTGTTTTTATAATTCTTTGCAAATTGAGTGACGAAATTACTTTTTTTTCGGTTACCTATCTGAAGTACGATAAACGTTTGCCCGAATTTCGTTTAGTCGAAAACTTTTCGACAAATATTGTTTGCCTTGTTTTTAGGTGTTAGAACGATCACTTCGAGTTTTTCCTTACTTTGTTTATTTGGTCTCCATTATTGATTTGCCTTAATATCATTTGTTCGTTGTAACGAATTGATGGATTAACTATTAATTTATTTTCGAATGTTTATTTTATGTTTTATCATTTTAATGGTGTGACAAAAATACCGTTCGATTCAAAAATAAAGTCGCTTATGGCGCTTGCCGGCCGCCGCCGGTCAAATTAAAAAATGATGTAGTGTATCGAATGCCAAATATAGTGTAGGGTAGGAAATGGACAATGAAAAATAAACCTTAACATGACCTACACAGGATAAATATTTTAGCCGGGAAAGGTATTTCGGACAAATGACATGGGATAACGTGAAGAGGTTTACCTCTTCGTGAAAAATCGACGGTTGCTATGATCGGCCAAACAAAAATAATTCGAAAAGATTCCGGACTAATGAAATGCCGGACAAAAATTCGATAAGTTACCTTTTAAAAAAAAAGTTAAATATAAAAATATGGTAAGTAAAAGATAAACCGGTAGTTAATTTAGTATGGTAAAATTATTACAACTGCTATACGTAGCTTGCTATTTATATATCCTCTGCGCTATTTGTCGCCTTTTTGTCTAACGTAAACCTGAAAGTGCCATGTTTTTATTCTCACGGTATCAAATTGTTATTATCTTGGAAGTCTTCTATTTCCTGGTGAAACGTAAAATGCTACGTGATATTTCGTAGCGCTCGTGGCGTATCTGAATCGACGTAAATAACCAACGTTTATAACATATCGCGGAGAGTAATAGCTTAGAAAAACGAGAAGTCTTTAAGAAACTTACATTTTACGGATGGATGTAACAGGTGGGATGAAGAAGTCCTTCGGAAGCCAAATTTGGGCTGGAGGCCGTTACATTACCGTATGATCGTGTAGGCATTCTGTTTGGTACTTTAACATTTTTTGTAAAAAAACTGACGATAAAAAAATGTATAGCACAATTTAATAATGTTAAATAGAATATACTTTTTAACGCTTAATGAGTAGATTTTTAGCTTTAATAATTATTATTTTACATTGAGGGAGGGAGAGATTATAGGTTTTCAGGTATTCAGGTTTCAGCATAGTAAATAAATACCTATGAGATTATGTCAAAATCCAATAAATATGGCGGGCAATATTTCCGCGGTACGTAGTAGCAAAATGAAATGTTTTTAATAATAATAATAGTACCCGTGTAGCGACAGACATGCATACCAATCCTTTTAATTAGGGCAAACGGATTTTTACCTGTTAGTATTTTTTGCCATTTCGGTGTTTCTGTTTTTGAAGATCGATTGCAAAACCGAATCGTTTAATTAAAATTATCAAGACAATAAAAGTCTAACTCACCAAGACCAATTTTAAATTCAGCCCAGCGTTTTACAAAATAAACTGATTACATGGATTAAATATCGATTGTTTGTTTTATCGATAGTTATTACAACGGCTATTTAAATAAGTTGTTTTTTATATTATAATTGCGAAGTTCGTTTGTTTGTTAACCAAGCTATGTATTAACTTGATTTTTTACGCAACGCTAGTGTAACTGGATACATTTTATTGATTGTTTACAATTCCAATATCAATTAACATTATTTTATACAATGTTGAAATAACCTGTTAAGCTCGTATTCAACTATGATTATGTAGGTAAGCAAATTAATTTATTTTATTTGCCATTTGAAATACGGACGCACGCTAGAAAAAACATTAAACGGACATTCGTACTTATTCAGTGCTGAATGAGAGGTCATGTCGTGAGCGCTAAAACATTAACAAATTATGTTCTTGTTCGTCATTTCTTCTAAACTCTATTTTTATGCGAACAATGCTGACGCGAATTCTTTGTGCTAATAGCGTGCGAACTTATGTTTTGAAAGAACCTAACATGTTTAAAGCGCAGCCTGAAAACGGTTTGATTTCGGTCTACGAGATAAAATCGAAGTAACCATGAGATCAGATAAAATGATGATAAATAAAAAACTAGTAGCAGAGCTGTGTATTGTTGTAATCTCTCACGTTATGTACTTGTACAATATTTACAGTAGTATATTACGTTAATATAAATACTTAGGTACTATATTTATTTCTCGCAACTTAAATTGTTTATCAAAGATAATTTACCCTCTGCGAACGCAAAACAAACGTCACTTAGTTTAAGGTCGTCGTATAAACCGACAGCTGTCACATTAATAATTCCCCGAAAAACCAACTACAACAGTACAATACAAGCTTTTCTCGGACGATGAGACTTCGTGTCGGGTGCGGTGGCAGAGTGATGTTTTCTTTTCGATTTCCGCATGGCTTATTTAGAGGTTTCATTGGATAATTGGGCGCCCATACAACATACTAACCCTTTTTCTATGCAATAATATCGTTTGTGCTTTCACGATTAAACCAACTTTCTTTATAAAACATGTACCTATCTAAGTGTGCCATGGAAAAACAAAATATAAGTAAATTAAACACGAGAAATAAAAAGCCAAAACCTATCACGATTATTTGAAGTATAGAAATGGATGTATGAAATGTAGCTCTGCCTACCCCACTCTGGGAATGAAGGCGTGATGTTATGTATGTATGTATGTAGAAATGGATGTGCCAAAGTTTGCTATAAAAAATAAATAAACTAATAATATCGGTAGGGAAACACTGTAAAATGTAAAGGTCGCTCAAATAAAACCAGCTCATTTAAAAATAATTGAAATAATTTATAGTTAGAACTCGCTTTTCAACTAGTGCGAATTGTTAACTGCCTAGTTCCACGCAACATATAGGCCGTGGTTGCTTTATGTAGCTGACACTAAAACTCGGCCGTTCAACAACAAGTTGAGCGTCCTTTTACCCGAAAAAAAATTTTGACTACCTTATTTTGTATATTTTTTTATTAGATCTTTTAGTTTTAACCAAAAATGTAAACCTACTGTACTAGTTTGCGAAAAGTTTGAAAACCATTCCGATGGTTCCTGAGATAATATTACGTAGAAAAGTTATTTTACCGTAAAACCTTAGTCACTTGTTTTCCGACCAAGGTTTCCTAGGTTTAATTTCATAATTATTGACTGTTTCCTAAGAAGTACTTTACTAGGTAAGTTGCTCTTGGCACAGTAATTTATATCGGAGCAATAAAGTCATTTTCTCTTATGAATAAGTTGAAAAAAGTTCATGACAGCGATCCTGTAACGCCTTACGAATTGAATGCCTTCTCGCCAGCTTATTATCAAAGTACATACATAACATCACGCCTTCATTCCCAGAGTGGGGTAGGCAGAGCTACAGAAATACCAACAACTCTAAAAATCCTGTAACCACATTTTGCACTGTCAGGCTAAGATGTGTACCAGTGTATTATTAGCGACAGGCTGCAAGCCCATCGCCTAACAGTACTGTAAGCCTTCATTACCTTAGTTGCCTACGACATGGCACTATTCTAACGCGGCAACCACACGGGCAACTATTATCAAAATAATAATTAGATGAGGGCGTATTATGAGGCGTCAAAACCGACCGAGTTCCATGCCATGAACGGGACAGAGGTAGGTAACTACTTCAACATCTGAATCACTGTGTGGGCACAGTATAAACATTAGTTTGTCTTCAATTAAAGGTTTATCGCGTGGGTTGCATGTGTGCGTGCCTCGAACATACACGACGAAACCCGCCACAAGCAAACTCAAGAGGACGCACCAAGCCGCTTCAGTCGGGGCTGTGTCGGCGCCGCGTTTTTAAGTAGCTACTCGTAGTTGCGTGTGTACTAAGAATCGAGCGACACGCATCGACATAATCCTAGTATTCTAGTATCCTAGTAACAGAAACTCCTAAAAGGCAAGAGACGACCTACTTTTCTATTAGTACTATGTTAGGGGCGTCCTGTCCACCTATAAGCCGCAAATCGGCAAGCGTTGCGGCACGTTTAATCAAATAAACGGTTTCGCTGCAAATCTGCCACAATCAGCCGCAAACCGTGACCCCAGTATGAGCACGTTTTTACAATCGTTTGATAGCTTAGCTGTTTCATGTGTAAATTGTTGATGAAATTGGTCTCCTCGCCGTAAAGGAATTGTCGCTTAGGGCAATGTTTTCCTTTGTATGTCTGTAACATGGTATATAGATTGCCCGATCTTGATAAACGAGGTATCGCTAAATTTGACTTAAATGGAGTACTTAGAAGTATATATATATAACATAGGTCATAATGGACGGTGACAGTTAAGAATTTATGTCCCTTTTCGTCGAACTTAATGACTAATACGGATAAGTCTAGTGTGGGTAAAATAAAATATTTTTTTGCGAAAATACTCTGAAAGTCATTATTGTAGAACAATGAACTTTGTCATTTGTTATTTTTTTCAATCCATTTCTTTTAACATGGACGCTATACTTATAAAGAGAGCGACCTCTCTACATCAACATCTGTTAGCAAATTATAATTAACCTGCACTTCATACGCATATTATTCCTAAATAACAGAAACTGCTTGTTTTAGTACACGAGTCAATTTTGTATGCAAAATTTAATAGGGATCGTATCCACCCTACAATTTTCGTTGGAAAACTGGCGAAGACTCACCGAGTTTAATAATCTCATTGACACAAATGCAAAATGACATGGCCAATGTAGACTTGCTAGCTTATCTGCATTTGAATTTTAGAAAGCTGGCCTCAATTGAAAATACAAAATGGTAAGCCTATCAAATTAAACAAGAGTTAATTACATATAAAATTTATTATCTTACCTTAATACCTTCAGTTATATCTTTCCCCATTACGAATTCATTCACGAGGGAGGGAAATGGGAAATACAGCTATAGGCGTACATTTCCTCGGAGGAAGTGCGGCATTCCTTCCCGAGTCGGTCGACCGCGGAAGCCGATAAGAAAAGACAAATTACTGGTGTGATAACGTAAACTATTAAAGAATGACAAAGAATAACTAGTCCAAATATAACAGAGTTAAATTATAAATATGATAAAGATTGAATTCAGTACCGAAGCAGTAATGCTATATAACTAGTTGGTTGTTAACCACGATTAAAGCTGAACAGTACTCTGAAGCCGTATGATAAGGTCATATGGAACTTTGGACCTGTGGAGCCAATGGAGTTTGTACAAAACTTAAAATTTGCTATTCAGTCACTATATATGAAATCATTTAATGGTTTTTGTGTTGCCTTTCCTTGGTTCTTGATTAGTGCAAGAAAAACGTTACTGAAAAATAATTCACTGTAAGTTTTGCTACCGTTTTCTTGTAGTTAAATCACGAACTACCAAAGTATTTCCAGGTTGAAAACTGGCTGGTACGAGTAAGGTATCATCTAATCAAAAAGCTGACATCAAAGTCAAAGAGCCCTTCGAGGCGCAGTCAGTTCTTGTTTTACATTTCAATGTAAAACAAGATCTGACCAATAAGTTACCCGGCTCGTTGGGAGTGCAAGGGGGTAGTTAATATTCCAGCGCAACACAAAAGGGTAACATTGTTCCGAGATAATGGTCACTTGTGCAAATTGGACGCGAACTGTGGAATTCAATTTGGACGGGCTTGCCAAAATAGCGCGGTCGTGGTTACTCTTTACCAGCAAAGGCCAGTTCGTAATACCAGCCCTTAGTCGTGGACATACAACAAACCGTGGGGTTAATAGTTGCTTTTTGCCCAGGTCTTTCTCTTTCAGGGTCTGCTTCTTTTGCTGAGTTTACATGCTGTAAAAAGTCGAACAACGGGCCTTCTTCGGTAGTGGGAAAAAAACCACGCTTTATTGACGGCTTCTATAGATACTGTTGTCTGGCAAAAAAATAATAATAATAGTTGTTTGTATAATTAATTATAAATTTAAAAAATATATATATTTTATATTTGATACTTTTATAAATTGCAAGAAAAATAAAATCAAAATACAAGTATTTCATTTTTATAATCATATAGTATGGTGCATAGCTGTGCAAGTTCATGTTTATTCGGATTAGCATACGGTTTTTTTTAGTGCAAAAGGACAATGGGCAAATTTGTATGGGCACTGTCCCCCCCCACCAACAGTAACGGGATGCATGTCTATATGTTTATAAGGACCCAAAAAAAGACAAAATACTTATTTTAGTAGCAAAATCAATGGGATTTTTTTAATGAAAACAAGGGCCAAATAAGGCAAATCATCCATATATGTGTTCATTTTCAAACAAATTCCATACGATACGATTATGGTTTTCCAAGAAAACCCCATACATCTGGTGATCGTCTCCATAGTAAAAATACATAATGTTGCTGAGATCTATTAAATGAGACATGTTTCATTTCTGTTGGTGGGGGGGGACATTTCTGCCCATGGTCCTTTCTAATTTAATCAGTGAAAATAAATAATTGCTATAAAAACATTGCTTTAACTTATCAAGAGGAGTATAATTTTAATTCTGTAGGATAATCATATTTTTTTTAGATTTAGATAAATTAATATTTTTGAGACATTCGGGTTATTAACGAGAAACGCAAAGAAATGCCCAGCCTCCCTATATTTCTGTAACTATTTAAGATTCTAATTTCATAATCATACGTGTACTTCAAAATCATCTATGTATAACACGAAAGACGAAAGAGGTGCTTAAAACACTAATAGTTTTTTTGAAAAACCTAAAAACTGTGTTCAACAAAAAGCAAGAAAGAACTTCTTTTAAAATGATAGGTAGCAGGTCAGTCCAACTGAATTCGGCTTTTGGTTAAAAATATAGTGGGACGCCGACTATAACAGTTGGATTGACCTACTCGTATTACGAGTACGTATTATTTTAAAAGAAATTATTTCATGCTTCTTGAAGTCTGTTTTCTTTTTTTAACATTCAACCGTTTGACATTCCATATTTGAAATTTGACGTAAGTCATGGAACTTGTAAAACGCTCTTTGATTTTAGGATAATGCTTTAGTTTTTTAGAAAACACAATTAAAGTAATGAGAGCGCCACTGGACGCTCGGCGCCCTCTTATCAATATTATGTCGTTGAAAGAAATAGAAATCATCTCAACGCGATGAGGTGTTGTCGTTCTAAATAAAGGACACAAATAACATCGAAAGAAGATTTACAAGGACAAATAATCATTTTGGCTCAAAGAGGAACCCACATGTTGCCGATTTTTTATACAACCATGCACAAAATAAAGTATTAAAGGAGTTTGATAAGCTCAAAGACATAACTAGGTCAAACTTTGATTCTATCCAAAAGAAATATGATACAATGGTATATCGAATAGAAACTGAGGGTTTCTACTTGGTGGCCAAAATACCACTTATCAAAAATGGTTGCGTAGGCGGCCGACTGGGAATCGACATAGCGAACGCGCGTTCCTTATATCAGTTCCGTTCGAGCTTCTAACTAACTCTTACTGTTTACTGCGTTGCTTCGGCTGACCAACGCATCCCCGATCACCGGTGCAGTAGAGAATCACACTGCAGAATGCAGAATTCTCACTAAAAACCAAATCGTTTACGTTTATTACAAGCGAAAACCAATGAAAATTAAATAAAGCGGTATTAAAATTCACATAACTGTCATACGAAGGGTGATCGCCGAATTTGACGAGAGCGAAGCCGCGGGCAAAAGCCATTAAAATGCGAAAGTGACTGCCATCCTAAAAGCTAAAACACGATATTCAATATACTACACTAAACCCAGAAGCAATTATTGTATTCCATGATGAACGCCTTCTGAGATCCGATACGTGCTTCTATTTCTGTTATCTTAGATAAACTGACGATATAAATGGTCAAGAAATATTAAAGGTTATACATTAGTGGATAGCGCCTTTCAGGATTAGTACTTACAGCTAACGCCACGATAGCCTTGAACAGAATGGACGCATCGAAACGTGGGCATTCAAAGTTTCGCACACAATTCAAAGACCGCCTCAACCGCCACCCAAATAGTCTATTATTACACCCCACGCTTTAGCAGCCACCGCCTAGAAGGTTAACACGGGAAAATCCAGCTGACCTGACAGTCTGCGAGTTTTAGAAAAGTGGCCACTCTAATTGGAGCACACAAGCCCGCTTAGCAAGACATCTTAATCGATCTAGAGCCTATTGTTCCAAATAAAGACAGTTCGCAGAGCGATACAGTCATAATAAAAAAAACCGGGCAAGAGCATGTCAGTCCATGCTCAGTGTAGGGTTCTGAAGCCGTTAAGTACTTACTACAAACATAAAATCAACAAATAATAACAAATTTTCTATTTAAAGTCATTTAGAGCCGTTTTAGATGATTTTAGTAGGTATAAACACTTTAATCGCCTGTATCTCAAGGACAAATGATGTCTACTTAGTCGCGATACTTTTCCTTTTAAATTCGTTATATGCGCTTTCATATAAGTTTTTTTTTCTGATTTTTAGTATTTGTAGTTTTTGCATATCCCGTTAAGCACCCTACGGACACGGAACCCTAAACATGAGGTCATTGATTTTATTGATTCAAAACTTGGAAAACGCTAATCTTGTGCACTACTAGTACCTACATAATTTCTTATACAGTGTGTTACCGGCATGAGGGCTTTAAATCGATTCTACTCCTCAAATGCTACATCTTTTGTTCTACGACTTAGAAAATAACTTAATTTACAGTAAGTTATAGGTGATCAAACTTTCAATTTTTACTAGTAAAATCAGTGAATTAATTTATTTTGTATAAAAAATAAAAAATAAAAATTACCTCATTTTTTAAAGTCGTAGAACAAAAGGAGTTCCATTTGAGGAGTTTAATCGATACCTACATTTAAAGCCCTCGTGCCGGTAACACACTGTATAAGTACGAGTATTTTTGACATACACCGCGTATCAAAGCAAATAATCTACACAAAAGATTGTGGATTCTAGTTCCCACCTTTGCTTATCTTCTGCTCCGCGGATATTAAAAAAATCCGTTATCCGGGTTAGCACATCGTGGTCTAACGAATCCTTTTTCCCATGCGGTTTCCAGTGGCTTATACAAACAGAATGAAGTGAATTCTCACTATACCGTAGACAGAATACTGCGGCATAAAACTTCGTTTCGATTCGTTTAGGTATATTCGCTGCCGTGCCTTGCAACTTCAATTCGTGAACGGCGTACGGTAGCAAAAACCCGCCCACTTGTATATAGAAATCAGACTCAACAACGTAAGTATAAAACGTGTAAGTTATTTTTTCACTAATAAGGCTAAGTCGAAAACCGGTAGTTGTATGATCGGGGTCTTAGAGACTTTAGTAACTAAAAAAGTTAAAGGATAAACTTGGGTTCAACGCAACCGTCACTTACACATTGAATCGGAAGAAATAGGACAGTTACATATCGTACATGACATTCAATACCGTATTAACTCAAAAAAGTTCGTTTTTGAGATAAGTATTACATCGGATAGCGTTTTTTTTTTACCTACGAACTGGTAAAAACGTCATATTTTTAACTTATCTGGCAGCCGAGAGAGGACATTAAAGGCTTTTTTTAATTATTCACGCCATCTACATAGTCTACGAAAAGTAAAACAGTACCATCTGGGTTAAGTCAGTTGTCGTGCCGCGATCATTAGCGCAGGTCGTGTCTTCGGTGTGGTAATTCGAGATGCGACCACTTCAACTTTAAAACTAATAGACTGCTAAGTTTTTTAAATCGTATTATTTCTTCTTAATACTGTGTTGTTTACTATTTTATGAAGAAAACTATGTATTATTTCGAGATGATACTCTGTTGCCTATTTTTATTGTATGAATGTAGCAGTCAAGGAAAATTAGCGTAGGCAATATAGTAATAACTCTAAATGATATTAAAAAAAGGCCCATAAATTTGCAAAAATCAATCTAATACTATCAATACTTATAGCAAAATATAGACTAATAGTTTACCTTTAAGTCAAAATGACCAATAAGGCTCAATATGGTTCCTGATAAAAGTTAAAAAAAATTGAAACTTTAGAACGCAATATCTCAAAACGGTATTTTTTGAGTTCATACAGTATTGAATGTCATGTACGATATATTCTCATGTGACTTTCTCGTGGTATATAAGACGTGAATAGCCTTTGTTGGGCGGCTGGTGGGAAATTTTCCAGTCAGAAAGAACAATGATGCCGCGCGCGCCTGGCAAATAGAGCGTCTGTAACCGGAGAGCCATAAAGCTGTCTTAAATTGCAGGCGTCTGATATTGCTAGAGATAACAAGGACATTTTGAGCTTGCTTACATGAAATGAGGACTACTTATATTTCTGGCTACTGTATATAGTTTGATTAAAAAATGTGTTTCCGAAATACCACACATTAGAAATATCAGATTTTTATTTTACTTGAATCCTAGAATCCTCAAGGTTTGAGGATCTGATGTACAGTTTTATATTGTATTTGGAAACTTTTGTATTTTGGGAAAGAGCGTACCTATGAAAACCATGTCGGCATGACAAGGTCATCGTGTGGTTCTATTAGTCATTTTGTATTGTTTTTATTCGGTTTTATATTTTTTGTTAATTACATTTTTATTTCACTTTTAAGGTATAATAAATATGTACTTATAGTTTTTCGCGACGGACTGTGTGGGCTGCAATTGACTTTCAATAGACTTAAACTTATTTCCTTAATGCCTTTTATTTATTTTCAAAAAAATCCTCATTATCGTCATTATAAAAAAAAATACTTGACAATTTGGCTTCAAAACTGATGAGTAACGATTTAAAAAAAAACTGTATGAAATGAAAATGAAAAATATTTATTTTGATATTTCGGTACATCGTATAAGTAGGGGTTGGGATCTCCAATTAGGTATATTAATTACCTGTGTCAGAAGAACCCGCTCCTCTTAGCATAGTGTCAATTATCTATCTTAATATTTTTTTATGGAGACATTAAGTGAATAAAAAGTGCAATGAAAACTCTAATATCCTTGCACACGGCTACAGTACCAAGTATTAATTACTTATTGCTCCAAATTTCGCGACAAGGTGCATTTTAATTCTGAAATGGTCAACGTTTAAAGGTAATACAGAATTTAACGCTCATAAAGTAGCAAAACAAAGTAAAAGCAAATCAAAAATAAGAATGTTCTTTGTTAATTTAGCACTCATTCATAGTCATGTGTCAGGAACAATTACAGCAAAAAGTAAGCCTGCAAGGTATAAGGGTCTTAGGAAGGTAATAAATGAATTAGGTATCGTTTTCAAAACATGTGAGCAAAAGTTTAGTAGTCACCTGGGCCTCCATTCTATATTGTTTTACCTCTATTGCAATCACATTGTTTACGGCTCAGCAGCAGCACTAACTTTTTCTCTGTTTCTACACTGTTTAAAGAATCATTAAGGTAATCTGCGAAGGATACTTATGTGTAAATATATTTATGACGTCGACTGTACAAATCAGTATGTATTAGTGCACTCATTAAAAAGGAAACAGTTAGGTCAGTGACTCTAATATTTAATAAGTTTGTAGTGATCGACTTTCTTTGTAAAATCCGTATCGTAAAAATAGACGATGGTCATTTATTTTACAAAAAAAAATCCGAGCAATATCATGTCGAACCATGCTCAGTGTACGGTTCCGAAGCCGTTTACTACAAACATAAAATCAACAATAACTAATTTTCTATTTAAAGTAATTTGGTGCCGTCTTAGATGATTTTAGTAGGTATAAACACTTTAATCGCCTGTATCTCAAGAACCAATGATGTCTACTTAGTCGTGATAGTTTTCCTTTAATATTCGTTACATGCGCTTTAATTTTTTTCAGACATTTAGTATTTGTAGTTTTGGCTGTAGGGTGGGGGACTGTAACAAAAATTAGCGCTTTAAAGCTTAATATTTCATAAACGGATTACTTAATCGAAAAACTGTTTCCACAAACTCGTTATATTTTTGAAAGACCTATCCAACAACACCAGACACCGTAGGGTAGCCGATAAAAAAAAGTACATCCCCACGTCACGTCTAGGGGAGGTACCATACAATACATTTATTTTTACATTCTATTGTACCATTTTGTTAGCGTGACTATTTAATATGTATATTCATACCAAATTACAGCTTTCTAGTACTAAGATTCTCTGCGGCTAGGCTGCGGACGGACGGACGGACGGACGGAACTATAAGGGACAAACTAGGAAAGTTTGACTACGGAACCTTAAAAATCAAAAACTGACATCATTATACTTAGTCGTAGAACAGGGCCTCTATTCTACAAGGTAATAACGATATCGTTTTTGACCTGTTTCCGTATTGTCAACGTTTTGATAACTCTTATGTCATTTACAATAATGGCGACTGTGACATAAACGATTCTTAAACGTGTCAAACACGATATCGTTTTAACGCACCTGAATAGAGGCCCAGTAGTAGTTATATTTGAGAAGAGTCAATAAATACAAGACTCAAACTTGAAGCATTGAGCCCACAGCACCCTGTACAAAAAGTAATAGTATCTACTTATGTGCGCCTAAAATAACGTAAGCCATAAAACCTCTCTTGTTTTCGAAGCTTGGAGCAGCTCAGTTTGTTTGCGCGAGAATTGCTCGTGAGGTCGGAACGAGCGTACTCGTATATTTTACACTATAAAATGTGCTTTGGTCTGATATTTATAGAACTAAATAATTTATCTGCAGTACTTTTTCCACGAGATTGTCACGCGTGTTACTTTACAGCAACTGTATAATATAATTAAGTGTAAAAAATAAACGAATTAAGGGATGGTTTACCTTTTTCATAACTATAGTCGTAAATAAATCTCTACGCAACTCATCTACGAGTAATACAATCATTACAATATTACCATGTGAAAGCTACCTATTTATCTATTTATAAAAGGAAACCAACAGCTAACACAAATATATTACTAACTTACACAAATTCAGAAAGTCAATCACAGGTTCTCACTTTTCGCCTTACATTCCATGTAAGAAGCTGGAGTTTGCCGAAAAAGAGGAGTAATATTTTCGACCTGGAGTTCGAGATTAGAATCTTACCGACGACGGCAAATGAGTATCTTAAAAATCAATTTACTCGTACGCGGCGATTTCATCCACGAGCGGGCCCTTTGTATATACTTGTACAATATCATAACGCCTAAATTATTTTTTTATTGTTATATTGACAAGACCTATTTGGCAGACTTAAACGCTCTCTGGCGTAAGACTGAATGGCTTTGAAAATGCATTTTAGGAGTTGTGCAGCTAAAGATGGGCGTCTTACCAATACATTTAAAATATATATATGGGTGTACCCGCCCTGGGTAAATAATATCCAAATTTGTGGTGAAGGTTAGGTACTATATGTATACCATATATCCCGAATTTTATTCGTAACTTGTCTACCAGGCAAGGCAAGGTTGTGTGTAGTAAGGCACATTATTTTGTCAAGTCTTCAAGGTATATTATGATTACATTGGTTAATAATTTAAATAATAATTATAATAAATTGAATAATAATTTTAAAAAAGCTAATAACGTTTTTTTCAGGATCAAACTGTAAAATATAATTTGCATTGCCGTCTACTAATCAATTAAATCCCAAACATACAAATACGGAAAGTCAAATAAAAGTCGGTAAAACACACCAAACATTTGCGAAAGGGATTTGATCGAACCAGTTCAGTTGAATGCAATGAATACGGCCCTTATTACCGACGGCCCTCGTCTAGTCGAACATAGTACTTGGAGACAATTTAAGTCGTCTTTGACCTACTATTTACGTTTTCTTCGACATTGTATTTTTTATGGTGGGGGTAAGTCAGCAAGGGTACACGTCACGTAATGGTGAGCTCTGAGACCCAAACACGATGAAATCTGTAGACTAAAATGAAATACCAATATACTATTACGATTTCGGCAAGTTAACACATTCAGCGCTAACGACCGCCAGTCGCTAGGAGTTTTAAATGGAGGCGGTCCTGACTGACCTTTTATGAGTACTAAACAAGGGCCTACCACAGCTAATCTAATATTCTGTAATGTTCTTTCTGATCTAATGTAACTGATCTTATGGGGTGAATTTTTAGCCAAACATTTTTGTTGTTAAAATTATGTAGTATATTGTACTCGTAACAGAAACTTTGAATTGGAACCTGTACTAAAAAAAATATAGACAATACAAGAAAAAAAATGTTTTTCAGATTCGATCTAGGGTAGGTTTATTTGTTTAGTAAAATTTATTCAATGTCCTGTAATTTTATTCTAAAAAATAATTTGCACCGCACCTGCGATTTGTTGAGCTACTCGTAGTTCATCACAATACTTATTCACTCTCCCTAATCGCTCGCTCGATCCGTTTAGATGTCTAACTTTCCTTGTTAACAGTTCAGCCAAAACAAGTAAGTACAAGCCCCAATGCAAAAGAGTTCGGCTACTATTTAAAATTGAAAGTAACTTTTTTTCAAAGTCAAATCTAGTTAGTAATTTTAATAGCATGGAAGCAAGAAATGAAAAAAAGTATTGTAAAATGAATCAAGTTTATTTCCTACATAATACAAATTAAAATTATTTCTGTATTTAAATAAAAAAAAATCAATTTTTCTATCAACGACAATGTATAATAGTTCGGCTATCGATCTTGAGTATGCAAAATAGTTCGCTTACCACTTAGTTGTCTCGCCTTTACTCTTAAGAACAGCCTTTATTCTCAATGACATCGTCTCTACCAACTCTTCACACTCTTTCGGGGTTATAGACTCCCAGACAGCGACTATTTTCTCTTTTAAATCACTTTTTGACCTCGATGGAAACTTGCGTAATTTTTTTTTCATTTTCCACCACAATGTTTCAATGGGTGACAAATCTGGACTATTCGACGGCCACTCCATAGTGGGGATTCCTTTAGACTCGAGCCAAGTCTTCGTGGTTTTCGCAGTATGGTAAGTATGGCCCCGTCTTGTTGAAAAGTGTAGACATTTTTATATTTCAAGCTTGGAATAGATGGAATTAAACTTGTTTTCAAAATGTCCTGCATTAACCGTCCCTTCTACAAAATGCAGGCACCCTTGTGCCGACATGCAACCCCATATCATCACAGACCCAGGAAACTTCACTTTTCTCTTAATGCAGTCTTTGATGAATGCTTCGTCTTTCTTTCGAATGATTTTTTTCCGTTCGTCGCCGACAGTTACTTCGAATTTTGATTCATTACTCCATATTATTTGACGCCGTTGCTCAGTAGTCCAGTTTGAGTGCTCGCGAGCGAATTCTTTTTCTGTAACTCCGTTAGTAAAGGTTTTTCCTTGGCCGTGTAAAAACCATATCCCATTCTTTTGAGAACCCTTTTGCAGGTATCCACTGAAACGTGTTTCTGGATCTTATCACGCCATTTTACGGTAAGTTCCCCCGCACGAGCACGGCGGTTTTGTTTGATAATTTTCTTTAAAACACGGTTTTCAGCGGCACTCGTCATACGCGGTCGACCCGACTTCTTCAAACACGAAATTGTACCGTGTTTCTTGCGATGCTCAATGATTGACTGGACAGTAGATCTTGGCAGTAATAAATCTCTGGCGATTTGGTTGGTAGATTTTCCACTCTCACTACTGGAAATTATAATTTTCCTGACTTCTTCTGTGACTGGTTTTCCGCGGCCCATGTTGCTCTAATTAATAACTTATAATAATGAAAAATACTTGGGGTATGTACTTATATATACCCTTTGACATGTTAAATGACAATGGGTTCCTAATTTATTTAAATCTTGTTTGTTTTTTTGAGTAATAAAATTAAAGAGGCTTAACGTTAGGCATGTACGAACTATTTTGCATCAATTAAGAACCTGCCAAACTGTTTTGCGAAACCATAATATGAATTAATATATATAGGTTTTTTTTTCTTATAATGGATTTATTGTGCAATAGTGTAAAAGCAACGTTGTATCTATGGAGTATAATATTGTATAAATCGTTTGCTGCTAATGCCTTTCTAGAAATAAAACGAGTTGATATAAGATTCATATACTTAACAATCTATGACTTGACGAACTCTTTTGCATTGGGGCTCGTAGTATGCTTTAACATAATGCTTTTAGCACTTTGGATTAGGAATACTTCAAAAATGGTTTCAATTACATAATGAATAATGATAATGGTAGTTACAACTACAGGTAACTTAAATTAAATGGAAGCATCGGGTTCATTTCCAAGGCAATTCAACCACTATTAACTATTAACTACACACGATACTACATGATTAACTTCGTGATTTCGGTGTCGAAATATTCTACCGGTCATGTCACCTATTTTAACGGTTTTGATAATTTAAGCTTGTTGCTTAAATTGTTGTTCAAAGATTTTCTTTAAGTTAACAGGGCGATTTCTAAGTACCAAAATAAAGAAGGTTCTATTTACTTCGCTGTAACATTAGCGAACGTCAAAGTTTTAGCGGTAGTTTGTCATTTTTTAATTGTCTTTGATTAATTGAATTTCATGCTTGGAAATTGCATGTATGGTTTCAAACTTCGTATGTACTACCATTTGTTTGAAAGTTTGCAGCAAGCCTTTGTTCTTAAAGTAATACCCTGTCCGAATGCTTACTTAAGGACCGTCCCGTGATTATTACAAGTCGGTCTTAACTAATTAAGTTTAGTAGTTTTGCCACTAGTAAAGCGAATACGTGCTGAATTCATGTTCCCACTCGGTGAGAAATTGGACAAGGTCGAAAGAGCAAACGGGATATGGAACTTCCCAGGCCGCGTGGAATAAATCGACAGAGCAATGAAAACGGGTAAAAGGACGTAAACAAATATTTACACTGATAGTCCAGTAACTTTATACAATAGAGCTTGCGTCAAATCAGGTAGTTCTGTTTTATTTAAGACTTGTTTATAAAAAATATAATTCTAAAGTAGAATCCAGTAGCGCCAGACACTTTCCGATAACCACAACTTCTGACAGACGCTTTAAACTTGAATTATTTTTAAATGCTTAATTTGTATACATGTTATTCAGATAATTATTACAAAATTATTTTTTAGCAGCCAGGAAAATCGTATTGACCAAACATCCCCCAGACGTAAAAAAAAATCAGTTGTTAGTTTGAGCGCAAGAGCTTTATGTATACGTTTTAAAGCAAACATTCAATAACTATAGATTTTCATTCAAAGAAGAGGAATCTTGTAATGAGATAATAATTATTAATTATTTACGCGTATTAAGGCCGAAAATTTATCCACTATATGTATTTGAGTTATTTTTTGTTTCGAAGCAATAATGAACTGGCTGCATACATGTTATGCACCATCACCATCCTGCGACTGCCCCTGTACCGTTGTGAACTTAATCCAATAAAATAAGTTTAGGCACAGGTAAACGGCACGTCGTCACCAGGAACAATAAAACAATTAAATATGGAGCAAAAAGCACCTTACTTATTTAATCAGTAGGTAAGAGCATTATTTTATTTGTTAGTTACGCGATTTTGCACTTACATGGTCGTTTACAAAAAAAATGAAAATGGTTAGAGGGTTTAGTTTAAATAAGACTTAATTGATTATTTTATGTAAAGAATGACTAACTTTCGTTACACAAAGAACGCAATCGTGATTTTGTTTTCATTAAGCCTTTAACAATGTACTTTTTTTGATAACTACCGATTAGCAAGGTTAAGAGCGTACA
The DNA here is from genome assembly GCA_949316455.1 of Acleris holmiana. Taxonomy (NCBI): domain Eukaryota; kingdom Metazoa; phylum Arthropoda; class Insecta; order Lepidoptera; family Tortricidae; genus Acleris; species Acleris holmiana. Next base: position 77,149,564 of record OX438762.1, read on the forward strand.
AGAGTGAATAAATTAAAAGTACAAACCCTAAAATCTTTTTGAGATAAATTGCACTGTAAGTTGGTATTTGAGAACAGAGATGACACTTAACCATCCTGAATACGAAGCTAGCGGTACTGGGTTCAATTCCCGGTCTGGGTATAATTATGTGAGATTAACAGCGCGAGTATTTGGTCCCGAGTCTTGGCTACTTTCCATGTATTTACAAGCTTTTATTTAACTTGCACAGGTCGTATGTCGCTACGTAAGTTGTCAGCATCAAAATTTCATTTTTTTCCCGTTAATGGAATGGGATAAAATTTGGACCACATATCGACGCCCAAATATTGAATAGAACATGCGACATAAACGTCGAACGGAAAAAATACGAGTAATAAGCTTTGAAAAAAAGTATACCCATATTTTGCCGGTTAAAGATCTGGTATATATACATACATAACGTCACGCCTTCATTCCAAGAGTGGGGTAGGCAGAGCTACAGAAACACCATCAACTTTAAACTTGTTGATAATTCTGTAACCACATTTTGCACAGTCAGGTTAAGATGTTTACCAGTGTATTAGTGACAGGTTGCAAGCCCATCGCCTAACAGTACTACAAGCCTTTATTCCCATAGTCGCCTCTCAAGACATCCACGGGAAGACATGGAGTAGCACTATTCTAACCCGGCAACCACACTTGGGGTGGTATATATATATATAAACGAATATGTCAATAGTAGCTATACACAAATACATTTAACTGTTGAAGAAAGTAAAAAAATCGCAGTAATCAGTTAATTATTTAATAAATATAAACAATTTGTTTTTTACATAGTATCTAAGAGCTGGGCTGGAATTCTAGTTTTTGACCTGTTTCCGTATTGTCAACGTTTTGATAACTCTTATGTACAATAAAATAAATGATCTCTTGTAAATGTACAATAATGGCGACTGTAACATAAACGATATCATGTTTGACACGTTTAAGAATCGTTTATGTCACAGTCGCCATTATTGTAAATGACATAAGAGTTATCAAAATGTTGACAATACGGAAACAGGTCAAAAACGATATCGTTATAACGCAGTTGAATAGAGGCCCTAATCTAATGTTGGAGTTGGAAGGTGATGACAGGAGTTTCGCTATATTTAACGTAGACCCACCGTGTTAGGACTCATTAGATTCGTCATGATAAGCAGATAATGACTTAAAAAAAACAGTCTGCAACAAAAGCTTTTCTTTATATGTTTACGTTTATCGGTGCCTAGTAGCCATAGTACAAACCTAGAGCTTAGTTTAGGACTAGGTCAATTAGGGAGATTGTCCCGTATCTTTATTTCGGTGTTGTCCCGTTCGACGATTCGGTTTCCGATCAATAACAAAATGCGATGAGCGCGCTGATTCTATCTTTACGGGTTCACTGGGCGCGAATATTAAGGAATGGAAATGATTAAATGCTTGTTTTGCTTTCCTCGTGCTTTTAAGGATTTGGAATCAACTTTATCGCAGAAAAGGGCAAGGTAACAATTTAAAAGAATATAATATGTACCGATTCTTTGTGTAATAATGACACTCTTACCTTTATTACTAACACAATAAAAAAAAATAGTTAAATTGGGCGGCGACAATTTCAGATAGATTAGAATTTCTCTAAGAAATACAAGGCCACAGCATATTTTAACTGTTATAGTTTTGCTATTGGACGTTTATGAAGCGGAAGGAGTGTTTAGTGTATTAGAGCTGGTTTTTAAGATAGTAACTTAGGATCATTTCAGAACACATTTCTTGCATGGCAACCCCGCTTTTGCTTAAAAACTTAACTCATTAATCGCATATTGCAACTCTGAAACCGAAAGTTTGAAATTTAAATTGAATATTCATCTCAGTCTGTGGTGCTGTGCAGTTAAAACTTTGACCAGGACTAATTTCACTGAAAGATATGAATTCGTGACATATTTTCGTTTGTCAAATTTAAGTTCTTGGTTACAATGGACCTTTTTCATTATAGTTTGGGTTTGGGATATGTAAGCTATAAATAACCGGTTCCTTGTAATACCTACATACAAAAAAAACAAGCAAGGGCGCCCAACTCATACTTGATCGGTTTTTGATACTTATTTGTTGTTTTCTCTAGGGTTCGTACTGCAATCATACCAAATATGACGCTTGTCAGTTTACGGTTTCATAATTCGATTGGACTGCAAGTGAAAGACAGTAAGCAAAATTCGATTTTACTGCGAGCCTGCGGCAAAGTAACTTTTTAGTAAAACTATATTAATGCCGAGTACTGTGCAGGGTCCATATAAGTAAATCAGTGGGTGGCGGGTGGCTAAATATACATGTGGTTGAATTTTCACTATGTTATACTTTTTTACCTATAGATATTACCTATGCAGGGTGCGAAATTTTGAAATTATCTCGAAAACCGAAAAACTTTACTTAGACCCATGTTAGTATGTTTAGATAGTGCTAAGGCTTGTCTATATACACGTTGATTTTGGACCCTTCGCTTAAATCTAGACTAAGAAGTACTAGTTTGAAACTTGTTCATTCATGACTACATTATGACCTTTCAACTATTAATTAGCGTAGCGCGTAGGTATGAATTTTTGACTGTTAATACAATCAAAGAATTTGTCGAAAATAGAAAACACCTAATCAAGAAGGTGTCTAAACAAGAATATGTCGAATGAGGAATACGAAAAAAAAGGGAATAATCATTAAGTCCGCGTGGTTTTGTAGCGGAATTGAAACGTCTGCACCCTTGTGGAAAATTACTCTTGGGAATCAGTCCTCAAGAAAACTAGAACAGCATCCGGTCTGTGTTAATTAAAAGCAAAATATAATGGGAAAAATAATTGCTTCGTACATTTTGAAGTAACTACGCTGTGATGTTTGACTTGGTTGTTTTTTTCTAAATAAAAGAAATTGTTAAGCTTGTGGAAGCAAATGGGATTTAAGACTACTTATTCTAGCTTTCCATAAATTTGAAAATGGTTAATGACATCTTTATTCTCTCATTAGAATATCCAATAGAGAAAAACTTAATTTTAAAAGATAATAACTGTTGCACTTCATGACGTCACGTCTCATTACAGTCTCTTCTGTGTCTAAAAGTAAGTCCTTATTCGTAAATGTAAAAATGAAAATGATTTATTCGTTCACTACGAGTAATAGTACAGTTTTAGATTGGTGGGCGTCCCTTTTTAAGTAAACAAATACCTATGCTAAGGGAACACCGGTCATCCATTTACACGTTTCTTAGTCTAATACAGGATTTTTCCTTATACTTAGGTGTAAGAATACAAAAATAACTGAGAAGGATAGTAAGTTACTAAAATAAAAATAAAATGTATGTGTGTGTGTGTGTGTGTGTGTGTGTGCATGTGTGTCGCATGTGTGTGCATAAATACGCAATAAACCTATTTTAGTTAAAGTATTCTTGGTCCCTTTTATCATATTTCAATGTCATAATGACAGATAGAGACAAAAAATATTTTAAGCACGCTAGGCTATGAATAAGAGGGTAAGTAGGTATTATTATTTTAGTGAACTATAAAGATAAAATAAATAAAGCGAACCAATTTTCACAAGAAGACATGATGAAAAAAAATCTGGGCAAGAGCATGTTGGACCGTGCTCAGTGTAGGTCTTCGAAGCCGTTTAGTACTACAAACACAAAAAACGTAGGTATATACATAACATACATCACCTCACGCCTTCATTCCTAGAGTGGGTTGGGCAGAGCTACAGAAATACCAACAAATCTAAGAATACTTGTTTATTATAAACAACAAAAAAACATAAAAACAACAAGTAATAACTAATTTTCTAAGTCATTTGGTACCATGTTAGATGATTTAATAAACTATTCAATCGCCTTTATCTCAAGAACAAATGATGTCTTGACGACACGCTAGCCTAGTTGGGAGTGACCCTGCCTTCGAAGCTAGGGGTCCTGGGTTCAAATCCCGGTAAGGGCAGATATTTGTGTGATGAGCACGAGTATTTGTTCCTGAGTCTTGGATGTTTTCTATGTATTTAAGTATATATTTCTCTATATAAGTAAGTTTATCGTTGTCTAGTACCCATAGCACAAGCCTAGAGCTTAGTTTGGGACTAGGTCAATTTGTGTGACATTGTCCTGTGATATTATTTATTATTTATTTATTTTATTTCTTATTAGTCGTGATAGTTTTCCTTTTAATTTCGTTATAGTTATGCGCTTTCAATTAATATATTTTTCTGATTTTTAGTATTAATAGTTTTGGCTATAGTGGTGGCACTTGACTCTAACAAAGTTAGCGCTTTAAAGCTTAATATTTCATAAATATATTGGCTTAAACATAGTAATTTACGAAATAAATGCAAATGTCTGTATAAGTTCCTTATATTTATATAAACATGGAACAACAGCTGTGACGTCTGAACCAGGGATCGTTACCGGTATTCTGAATACCGGTTTTAAATGAGGTATTACCGGTTATAATTGACTTTCACTATTTATACCGCTAAAGCTCTGATTAGTGGTATAATGAATACCGGTATTCAAGTTTATTATCGGTTTAGACAATTGACAACAATACCCCTTTTTGATACTTTACCCCTAAAAACCATAATCAGTAATACCTGTCAGTGTCAATATTCTCGTTTATTTTTATATGTAAATGTTATCGGTGCTCTTACAAAAAACTTAGAATCGCCTTAGACAAGTCTGAAATTACAGTTTATTAAAGTCTAATTGACATCTCACTTATCAGGTACAATGAATAGCGGTATTGAATACAGGTATTTAATACTGTTAATAGTGAATACATAGCGATAAAAACAAAAGCGGAATGACAACAATACCTCTAATTCGAATATAGGTATTATTTTTTAGCGGTAATAATTTGACAATGTAAATACAGGTATTAAATAAAACCGGTTTTACAATCCCTGGTCTGAACTACGACTTTTTAAAACTTCATAGCTTATGTAAACCTACACGACAATTATTTCGCATATACAGTTATTCCTCTCTTTCATAGCACTTTCCAGAGAGTCCCCTATTGTTTTCACAAACCCGCAATATTTTTAAACACCTATCCAACGACACCCAACACTATGGGGTACACGAGAAAAAAAATACGTCCCCACGATACGTGTAGGGAAAATAAACTAAAAGAAATGCTTTTTAGGATTTTATTTTACCACTTTGTTGGCGTGACTTATATGTATATTCATGCCAAATTACAGCTTTCTAGTACTAAGAGTCTCTGAGCTAGGCTGCGAACGGACGGACGGACGGACATGGCGAAATTATAAGGGTTCCTAGTCGGACTACGGAACCCTAAAAATGGCTATAAAATTCCTCGATGCCATCTATTCCACATAAAGGAATTGATATTACAAAATATATTGAGTCTCTACAAATAACTAATTGCAAAAAAACAATTATGACATTATATCTAATCTGCTCAAAAGTTAAAATAAAGGTATTGATTCAATGAAACGCAATTAGTTTTGTAGAGTCTAGATAAATATACTCGTAGTCATAGACTCATAGCATACTTACTGCTTTTTTTATCAGTTAAATTGTCCCAACATCACGACTCCCGATGCACATCAAAAACTTGCTACAAGCGTGACCGTCCCACGGGTTGACCGACGTCGGAGGGGGTGAGGATCTAAATCCAATACCTTGGATGCCCTGTCACTCATCATTCAAGGCATATCGAGAGAATGAGACGGAGCTAACGTAACTTCAAACTTCTATTTTCAAAGTATAAATTAAAACTAACTATTTATTCCGATCACCAATGCTAATAGTATTGCCAATCCGCGATGAATTTCCCCACCACTTAAATTCTAACGTGAAATTGGCCTGTAAGTGTACCTACCTAGTTTCTGTTATTCAGAACTGAACCGATTTGCGTATAGAAGTTACTATCTTGAATCTTGACTGCGCTAACCACAGGACCGACCATAAAAAATAAATAAAGTAAATGCTGGTAGAATGATTGATTACACATTTAGCTTGCGAATCGTTATAGTCTGAACTTCACGCCAGAGACATAAGGATGAAAGTGGAAAGGCATCTCTGGGCTGAGATTCTTCTCGGTAAAAACGATATTGCCTTCGACGTGGTTCCGTATTGGCAACGTTTTGATACTCGTAACTCTTATTTACTTGACAATAATGGCGGCCGAGTTGAAAACTACACCGAAACACGCCAAAGGCTACCGTTAATCCAGTAGAATAGAGGCCCTAATCTATATTTGTGTTAGAACGTGTAACGTGGTGAAATGATTGTATAAAATGCGGATATGTATAGCAATCTCACTTCTCTTTTAGCTCACTTCGGTAGAAATTGTCTGAATTGGCGAGAATACGCGAGACGAGAATTGGAATATTTGTGGTTTCTGAAGTTAACGAAGAAATTCTTTTATGACTTTGTGATTATCACTATTTGTAGGACATTAAAATCCAAAAGTGGTAGATGAATTTCTTTTTTGACTACACATAGCGAGTTTAAGCAATGGTAACGCAGTCCAGCGCGAGCTTGCGCGATACAGCTCGTTGTTTCTATTCATTAAAATATTTATATTTAAATTGGTTCAGTTTTGCGAAGAATATAAGGCCAAATCGAGAAATTGATTAGGTTTATAATTTATTATATTTACTTTACCGTATCCTATCTTGCTTGGATGTTGCTCAAACAAACGGGCAGTCTGGTGTGGAATGCGTTACTTGCTTCTGGTAAAAGGGCGGAAGTGTCGTAGTTAACTTTAGCATACTCTACCTTATTGCCAACGATAGAAGGTTGGTGATTAGGTTAATACACAATTTGGTGATGACCCTGCCACGGGGTTAAGTGTCCGGGGCGCCCGGAGATCGATCCTCGAGAGGGGTAAATATTTGTGTGATAAGTAAATAGGAGTATTATTAAGAGACGACCTGGTTATGGTTTTAATCCAATCCACGAAGTCAAGCTCCACTATTTAATACTCGTATTACGGTTAAATTACCAAATCTATGACGAAATTATTAAATAAAACTTGCTTCTGCGGCGACTTGGTCAGCGTAGCTTTCGATTATCGATATTCTCTTAGGATCTTTTACATTTTCCGGGATAAAAAGCTTATGATACGCTAGCTTATGCTTATGTTATGTCATATTATAATAAGCTATGTATATTCTTAATTTCATCCCAATCTGTTTAGCCTTTGCATCTTTGAAGGAGTAACAAACTAACACTCGAACTTTCGCTGAACAATATTAGTAAATTAGCCCAATCCCACTTAATCTACACTTATTTATGGTGCCACTTCAGATTATGTCCTCTAATTTTAAACATCTGTATACCTACAGATACCTAATACCTAATACACTCCTTCTTGTTGGACTAGAATTGAGATTGACGTTTAAATTTAGGTTTACAGATATTCAAAATTAGAGAACACGGTCCGTATTGGACCAACTGTTTTTTTTTACCCAACTGCGTCACAAGGAGGGTTATGCTTTCCGAGTGTATGTATTTATATTGCTGTGGCACGCTCTGCAACCTGAACGGCTTGATTTAAACATATGAGCTGTCGTTAAATTCATCTTGGTTGTGGGAGTGACGTAGGTTAATAATATTCTAGTCAAAGTAAGGAGAGAGGGGTAGTTTTTTTAACAAAATGTATAATGTATAAAATTATGTATAATAAATAGACGACAATATTAAAAAAATGCAGTCGGGTTTTAAAGTTATACAGCGTTGTTAACTAGTCTAATAAAAAGCGAAATTCTCCTTCATACGTCTCAGTGGTCTTTTATTAGAGAAATAAGTGTATTTGACGACACGTTGGCCTAGTTGGGAGTGACTCTGCCTCCGAAGCCAGCGGTCCTGGGTTCAAATCCCGGTAAGGGCAGATATTTGTGTGATGAGCGCGAAAATTTGTTCCTGAGTCTTGGATGTTTTCTATATATATTTAAGTATGTATTTCTCTATCTAAGTATGTTTATCGTTGTCTAGTACCCATATTACAAGCCTAGAGCTTAGTTTGGGACTAGGTCAATTTGTGTGAGATTGTCCCCTGATATTTATTTATTTTATTTATTTAATCTTTTGGTTAACTCTTTTAAAAACGCTCCCCTTAAAATCGCATAGCCGAGTCAGGGATTAAGTCTCTCCACCATCGTTATGATACACAAGACTTTTAAAGCTCTTTTGTGATAATCACACTTTAAATGCTAAAAGATTTTGCCTTTCCACAGCTGATATGTTTTTATTACGCACCACGTTTTTATTTGCATTTTTATTATTCTTGTCGATCTTTACTACTTTTTCTGTTGTGTCGGCACAAAGCCAATTTTTTTTTTAATTGCGTGGTTATTATAAATTCTATAATAACTCTAACCTGACTGACTTCACTGTATGACAGAAACGGAATGGTGTTTGTGATGTGTGTGTGTGTGAGACGCGCTGTCAGTAACAATGCAAAATCGTACAAAGGGAGAAGCAAAACATTTCTGTCGCTGAAATTGTTACATTGTTTTCGTTTTTGAAAATTTATTATTCTGCCGTCTCGGCCGCTGGGTCGTGAATAAGGAATAAATTGTTTAGTACGTACTTGACTGCGATGAAAATTTAGTATGTAGCAACTTATCTGACATATTTATAGGGTGTCTGTATTATTTAACAATTCACTAAGGATTTCTTCAATGAACAGCAACAGCCAGCCTCTTTTGACCCGTCATTGCATTTAAATAACGAGCTTGTGCGCGTCTAAACCTTGGTGTTTCTTCACAGCTAATCCAGAGCCGTGACATATGCCTACGAGAGGGCTTAATCAGGCGAAGGGGGATTAATTCACTTCAGTAAGCAACAAGGTTTGATAATACCTTCACTGGTTATTAGAATGGCGTGACGGATGCTATTAACAGCGATTTAAGAGATGACAGGAACTCGCTAGACTGGTTCATTTAGTAGGCAAACCAGATAGTCTAGCCCTAGGGACAGCCCACTCAAAATTGGCGTAGCTTTTTAAGACCATTATTCTTTACGGAAAATATGGCAGAATTGACACCAAGAAAATTTCAAAAGGTTTTTTCATTATTAAGTGTATTATTCAATCTACAATAACGTGCTATAAACATTGACTTTATCAAAAAAATACCTACTAGATGAATTCGAGGAATAATAACTCTGGTTCCCACATGGCTACCACAAATAATTTAGCACCAATGGTGGCGTCCCTTCATCCAAACAAAGAAGTTAATTACACGTTTTGGATTGGCCTGACTGATTAAAACAAACGCAGTTTTTCTTGTCAGATTGTGCTCTTGTGATGTGACTGCTGGACGCAAAGAGTAGGTACGAGTATGTAAAGAAAATATTGCCAATCTAAAGACTAATCTGACGTATATTCCCAGCCTTAATACTATCACAAACACTTTCACAGCTAACCTATAAATCTTATTACCCAAATAACTATGATGTCTCTTTCTCACAATCAAAGAAATAAGACTTTAGAAGTAACATTTTTGAACGGAATACGAACCTGTGACACGTGATGACATGACACTAACGCTACATTGATGACATTGACATGTTTACTTTGTAACACCGTTATATGGCAATTTATTCATTTTTATACATTGAAAATACTCGATAATCCGAGTTTTCCGCCTATATGTATGTGATCGACTCGGATCAACAATTTTTTTACGCTTTTTAATTTGATGTGCATTTCGTTCTAGTCTACGGTAGACTGGTGCGAAATAATAAATATTGATAATCCCCACGGCGTAGGCTCGGAACGATACCATAAGTCTTGGATAAAATGGTTTGTTTAATGCCCTTGTACAATCTACTATTATTTTTACTTAAAACTCAACCAGGTAAAATGTGTAATTATTAACCAGGTAAAAGAGAAAAAGGGTAATGATTTATTTCGAAAGAAATAAATTGTTACAGAAACTAAGTAATGCATTAAATATAAACTTTGAGCTATTCAATAAAGGTAAAAATAAATATAAGTAAATTAAATCAAAGATGCTAGCAGCATTTCTGCGCTGAATACTTTGAACGAGGAAGCTGCCAGTTCTTTTGTCAACCGTGTCATCGACCAAACGCTTAGATAGCTCCGTAAAAAGGTGATTGGTACTTGGACCCCACGGACCGAGGGTCTCGACACCGAAAGGAATAAAATGGTATCCGGTGCCGCGACCCTGATATTTTAGACTTGCCAAAGCCAAAAGCCAAAGCTTTTTGTAGACCCAGGAAGATGTGACGGATCTATAACGTACCCACGCAGGTAGCATCACAAACAAGCACCCGTCCCATCTTTCATGGAACCAAAGTCATGCCGTCTGGCCTCTTGCTGTTGTCCCTCGATATCCCATTGGAATCAAGGATTGCAGAAGCATTGACGGAGGCGAATAATATTGTTTAGCGCAGCAAGACGCGGGAAGTGGCACGCGGTGAACTGACATGAAAGGCCGTGGTGTCCAAGTTAGTCAACGAGTGCTACAGGGGCACTTGTGAGGAGCACAGTCTGGTCCTCCCAGTCTGAAACTAGCGGCTACCCTCAAAGTAAGAAGGCTGTAGAAAAGTTCTCGCTGACGGAGAGGGACGCGTTTGGGCTTTGGCCATATTTTTTTCGCAACAGCTAAAGCCCAGCATCATCGAAGCCTGGGATTTCGTAGTTTAAGCCCTCAGGATTTTACAGGAATAGACGTGCTGTGAGTGGACAATAGATAGGCTGGGAAGGCGACACTGGAGTTTCTATAAAGCTTTTATTTGCTTTTATGACTAGCATTATTATAACCGAGAGAGAGAGAAAGAGAATTTTTCAAATTGTTTATATATGAAGGATAATCTCGGGAACGACTGCTCAGATAAAAAAAAACTAATGTATCTGAAATGTACATAGTCTAATTTAATTTAATCTTCCAAATACAAACGTAGCGAAGCGAGACCGGGACGCTAGTTACCGATAAAGTCATCAACCTCTTGTACAAGTTTTTATCTCATTGTCTGGGCAATTTGTCAAATTTTACGTTATGGTGTTCGTCAGTCATAGTTCCCTCGGATCGTAAATTAGTAAGAACTTCCTAAGTGTAGTTTTTACGAGTAAAGTCGCTAAGCATAAACAACGAACACGTACACTTTTATAGTAAACAAGAGATTGACAAATGAAATACGGCCCTAGAAAACACGCACTCTCATACTTTGTAGTTAATAGTAGAACACATAGTATTTAAGTAAACCTATTAAATTATACCAATTCAAAGGTAATACAAAAAAAAGAACAGGTCTAGTCAGCTTACCTTAATTTAAAAGTTAGGAACCATGTAATAATTTTGCACGTACATTTTCATCTAAAGGATTATGTCAAAGTGAAAAAGTTAAATGTTATATGTTTATCTGTATCTGTAATAGGGCGTATTCCAAAAAACGTACGTAAAGTTAAGGACAAAAATTTAAAACGGTAATTTTTCTGTAACGTCACGAAAATTAGACATTTGTTTATATACTGTCCTCATATGCCAATAGGTGGTATTTCAAATTAAAAAACCGGCAAGAGCATGTCGGACCATGCTCAGAGTAGGGTTCCAAAGCCGTTAAGTAGTACAAACATAAAAAGCAACGAGTAATAACTTATTTTCTATTTAAAGTCAATTGGTGCCATCTTAGAATATTTTAGTAGGTATAAACACTTAATCGCCTGTATCTCAAGAACCAATGATGACTACTTAGTTGTGATAGTTTTTCTTTAAAATTCGTTATATGTTCCTCGTTAAAGATTTTTTTTTAATTTTTGTAGGTACTTGTGGTTTTGGCTGCAGTGGGGGGCGGGGGGGGGCACTTGAGTCTTACAAAAAATAGCGCTTTAAAGCTTAATATTTCATAAAGCTTTCTAGTACTAAGAGTCTTTGCGCTAGGCTGCGGACGGACGGACGGACGGACATGGCAAAAAATATTTGTCTGAGATACTATTTCTCTTAAAGCAGACAAAGTTAATTTTCGTGACGTAATGGAAAAGTTACCGTTGTTAATTTTAGTCTTTAACTATAGGTACAGTTTTTGGAAAACGCCCAATAGTAGTTCACTATTAAACAAAACGAATTTTAAACTCTATAGTTGAGAATAAACCTCTATTTTTTAAAGTGATTATAAATATATGCCCTTCAATTGCAAGACTAAGTACTATGTATATTTTCTTTATACATTTACAATAAATTGGTTGATAATCTACAATACAATACAAAACAAAATATGGAAAAGTACGCTTTAGAAAGAAAGGTTACCTACTTCATGCCGCTAAAAAATGGTATCTCCTAGACAACCTTGGATAGAAAAATAAGCTCAGAACCAAAATACATGGCAGGCGGCATAAACTGATTAGAGTACGAGTATATCTACTTACTATACATATAAAAAAAATGTTTGATTATTCGTATTTTATGCGCTGCTCATCCAGCGGCGATAACATTTTGTATGTAGATAGCTCGAGTCCCTTGAAGAATATGGAAGATACTTTTAAAGGTAAATTAGACAGTTCTCGAGGGGATAGAGATAAACTAATTCTACTCGAAAGAAGTCGAGAGCAACAACAAGTTTAAAGGGACACATACTTAACTTACAAATTTTGCATTTTAGTTGAGCCCCTCCCCCGTTCAGCCCCCTAAAGCAGCAGCAGCAGCTAGAACTAAAAGTAATAAAAATCTGAAAAGTATCATAAATTAAAGCACATATAATATAATGACCTTATAAGAAAAACTACCGCGAGACTAAGGAGACTGGAAGGAAGGATTGGGTCTTACAGGTAGCTAAAATTATACCTACTAAAAACCATCTAAAACATCATCAAATACCTATAAAAAACATAAAAGTACCTACTTGTATACGAGTATTGCAGCCATGTAGAGACCTCAGTCTCATCCTAGGTTCCAGCTGGAAAGTTCATTGTTGATTTTTGTTATGAAAAAAAAATTGGGAGTAACGTAGCTATAAACTTTGTGAAAAACACATGACGGAGCAAATCTGGCGGGGCCTCGCCGAATAATTATCGACCGCCGCCGGCACCTCGCCTCTCGCGGACGAACAAAAAAATACTCGGGCGTACACAAAGAAATATTCCTTCAAATTCAAAACATTCCTTCAGTAAATTGGCTACATTGAGGCCTCTATTATACTTTGTATAGCCCATCTTGCTTCCATATCGTAAACATGTTGGCGTTGCAGTAGCTTTTACTTACTTGACAGCAAGAGCTGTTAAGTACATTTCCATTTGTTACAATACCCGGTTTATGTTAGTATAATATTGTTACTAATTAAATGTCCGTCATGTAACTAAAATCCCTAACAACCACAAAACTATTCATTTGGTTCCTGCCTGGGTCTTTATTCTATTTCGATTTTGCTTATTTTGCGTGTGTTTTGTGCGTCTACATCGTTATAAATTGGTTGCATGCTGTGTTGTTTATAGGAAATATAGGGACAGTGATATGTACGATTAGTGATCTAAAACCTGACTCGTATACAGGGTGTGGCCTGTAACAGGAGCAATAAATTTAATGGATGATTCCTTAGATTATTAGCAGTCACAATTGAAATATCTTAATGTGACATAGTACTAATATTTTGAAAAAATGGCCATTTAAATTAAACATCACAGGCAACGGTTTTTACATCGCAATACGGTCGCTCGTCGGTCGTTTGGTGTCTTGGTATGGGGGATGCTACGTCACATATTCTTGAAACGACCGAAATTAGCTTTTATCCAAATGTACTAGAAACGATTTAAATGTTGCTGAAATCGATCCTGTCGAAATATTAAGAAGCAGAGTTATCGGGGCATTCGACATTATTCGGCAACAGAATCTTGACGCAGTGCATCAAAATACGTTACTGCGTTATGAAGCTTGCAGACGGGCCAACGAACAGCACATTGAAAATATTTTCAATTAGATTAATAATTTTAAGAGAATAATGTATTTATTTGAATAAATCAGTTTTTTTTACTTAATACATTACTCTTATTAAACGTGTACGAAATTATCGTAGTGTTTTAATGACTTCATTTCTTATCAATTAGGTGGAAATACTTCGCATAATCTTTGAAGTGTGAATACGTTTGAAGGCCGACTACATATTATGAATTGATGAGCCACCGTAGAACCTTGTTAACGACTGTTTTGTACTGTAAAGTTTCTTGTTTTTTTTTTTGTTTAATTAGAAATGTTCATTATTATCTTACAAACCATAAACAAATGCGAACTTTTTAGGAATTGTGTACCTAGCTTATACCTACTCTATTATTACAACGTAATGTCAATTTACGTCAAGGTAGTAAATCAAAATATTAAGTAATGTATTATAATAAGTTACGACGCATTACGAAATATGTACTCGTACATGATACAACAACAGTAAAAGTAAACCGAGCATTGTGTTAAGTTGACTACGGTTACCAAGTATCCTCCGGGTGGATAATAGCTCTGTTGTTGTCATCTCAAAGACGAATGTGGGGTCACCAAATGCGGTTCTGATTGTGGAGTATAGTGTTCACTGTCCAGTCAGATTATCACTGAAGTTCCCTTCGTTAGTTTTGACAAGACCCTGTCCTCAGTACGTGTCGTGTCGGAGTGGAGTCAATCTGAGTAACAGATTCTCTCATTGGTAGTCGTGCTCATGCTAAACAAATATCCTTACAAATTGTTTTAAGTGCAAGTTGAGTGCTTAGGAGGTTACCCGGTAAGATAGACATAATTATCATCAGTGATTAGTGCACTGTTTTTTTTGGAACTGCTTAATAAATAGTTTGAAGTTACTTTATAGCGTTTTACTCATTTCGTTCTTTCGTCGGTTCACACCTAATTATTAAGGTTGCAACCTGTTACGTAATGTTGAAAGAAGTGGCAATTTAATTAATTAGTGCATATGTTTAATAAGCAATATTGATTTAGTAGATTTTTTAATACGTGAACAATGTCAAATATTAATGTCAAGTACCTACACCGACTGGACATATGTATCTGCAGTCTTTGCCGGCTCTATTAATTTTGTTAGAAAATAACAGTAAATTTATTTTTCATTTTATTTAATTGAAACCAATTGGAATTAATTACTGATTAGTTAAAGGGTCTATATTTTAATTTATTGCTCTTATTACAGGCCACACCCTGTATAATAAAATGACACAATACATGAGCTCGTACTTCTTCTGTTTTTATTCTCAAAACTCTCTGTAATGGATAAAAGACATTTCAGTTAAGTCTCCGTAAAAGTTACAAATCTTGCCATTTCGCCTTATTGCGTATCAAAACGAATTTTACTGAATCATTTCGTACTTAAAACGATCCATTATTGAAAGTTACGTGTAATCTGATAATCTGCGTATTAATGGCGTATAATCTATATAGATAGCACGAGGAGGATCGTCGAGCTCCAAATAGTGTAAATTTATGTAAATAAAATAAAATGGAAAGCTATTTCTGCCAAAAGCTGCGTTTACAAAGCATTCTTGGCAATCTCTGAATAACATTAGACTCGGAGGGCATTGTTAGTAAACTTACCTGGGTCTCTATCCTACTCATTAAAATCTAATTGATGTTGTCATTTTATCGTATTGTTTTTAAGTCGGCCGCCAATTACTGTTAAGTAAATAAGGCCTATTATAACGTTGACAATATGATAACATGTCAAAAGCATTTAGATTTTACGAAGTAGAATAGTGCCCGGATACCTGAGGCCCAAACCAAGATGCGTATGCTAACTAGCGTTCCTATTCGTTGTTTTTAAACAAATCGCATCACTGGTTACGTGATCGCGTGCTAGTGGTACTGGTGACGCGATTGGTTAAAAAACAAAACCCTGCCTCTGTAGCCTTAGGAGATGCTTTCGGCGATCGATATCGCTATTGAAAATGGAAAGGATCGACGTCAGCTGCCGAACGGCATCGTCGAGCGCTCATGTCACTACCATATATTCTATAAATTTTCGAAAATCGTTAACGTTAGCGTTAAGCATTTTATTCTCTAAAACAACAAACGTTGCAATCTGTTGATGAAGTTAATACTTCAGCTTGTCGGTTAATACCGACAAGCTAAAGTTGTTCCGCGCGGTCGTCTGCAAGGAATTACGTGCTTGACACTCCAGTAGGGCTAGACAAGTTGCATTCGACAATCGTTAGCGATTATGCTTTCGATAAACAAATGTATGGAATTAACGTTAGCCACCGAGATAGTACCACGTGACTTACTTCAATTGCATACATTTTTCAATCAAAAAATAATCGCTAAAGTTTGTCGAGTGCAACTAGTCTAGCCCCACTGGCAAGCTGTTTCGTCGAGGAACCTTCCGTCTAACTTAAAAATACACGCACTAAGCATAATGTTTATAATGCTTTGATGGGACAACTTAGACTAACCAGTTAATTATCCGTGGCACGGAAGAACTGATAAGCGTGTTCTACAAAAGTATCAAAGCCTAAAATTCGGTTTTTTCTTCTTGATTTCCAAACCACATCTACATACTCTAGCGGAAATTACACTTTTCGTATTCAATATTTCTTAAATGGTCCCGTAAATCTGAAATTTCATAGATATTTACATTCATATAAGATATTTTAACAGCGATACATCTAACGATGTTGTAATTTAAAAATATTTTTGTTTATGTATTTGCATACATACATACATAACATCACGCCTTCGTTCCTAAATGAGGTAGGCAGAGCTACATAATTACCAACAACTCTAAAATTACTTGTTTATAATTCTGTAACCACATTTTGCACAATCAAGCCAAGAAGATTAGTTGTGTATTAGTGACAGGTTACCTACAATACTAAAAGCCCTTATTCCTTTAGCCGCCTTCTACGACATCCACGGGAAGACATCGAGTGGCACTATTCTAACCCGGCAACCACACGGGGATTTTATGAATTTGCTTTACATGAATTAAGGTTAAATGTACTTACCTATGTTAAAATTACTCTCAAAAAATTATTTTACAACTTTGCCGGCGTAATTTAAATGTATAACTATGCTAAATTACAGCTTTGTAGTACCAAGACTATCTGAGTTTAACCGCGGACAGACGACGGACATGGCGAAACTATAAGGGTTCCTTGTACTTCGGAACCCTAAGGTCTACGTCAGCTTGATAGCCAGTTGTCCTTATATGTAACTGCACTCTTTAGTACCTTGACACTTTAATACTTTTGAAAGCTTAGTGCAGCAGCTCAAATATGACGTTATGGTGAAAAGCACTAGAAATTGCAGCTTCATATAATACCGACCATACAATAACGAAGAAAAAACTACGTCATTAACGCTGTAGGCATTGTACTTGAATAAAATTATGGGCATGCATATGAATTGAAACAAAATAAATGAGAACGAAAAATAAGTGACTGTTAGTCGGAGAAGGCGAGTTACGGCCCTAATGCTTGAAACATGTTTTATTTTAACAGTGCCATTATACTGAGTTGAAAGTATTGAAATCCCACCATAAACATAAACGTTTTAGACCAAGTTTTCCTTAGGTAATCATTGGATCAGAAAAGGTGTTGAAATCAAGATCGTAGTTAAACCCTAAAACACTCCTATTTACCTTTACTTGATCCGATTAAGTTGTAAAATAACTTGGTAAAGTAAAATAGGTGATTTGCCAAGAATATCATTATTTATTGAATTTTTCTCTGATATTCAAAGTTAAAAACCGATCTTAGCACGATAAAACGTACCAAAAGATATCAACCATTTTATTGAAAATCTTCTATTTTTACCTACCTCTTTTCGTCTTAAAACCCATTTTTGAACGCCTGCCGACTTCAACTTAAAATATCGTTAAGACATAAGACGCAAATATTTTTCGCTTTTCGTGTAAAATTATTTTTATTTTTAGTGAGATATCTTTTTACCGGAATCACAATGAATAAGGAAAATACCGATACCAATTGGTATTTTCCTTACTGGTTGTTGTTGTAATAACAAACCTTGTTGGTTCCGCTTTCTAAGTTTGTGCTTTGTTAACAAACGTTGTGATAATATTTGGTCGGGATTACAAATTTTACATAGTCAACATTTCTTGTAAACAGTTGATCACAACAAATAACGAAGCTTAAAGTCCAATTATCAAACCAACTTTGTTAGTTAATTTCTTCAATGCAGATCTGTCATAGCATGCACAGTCCGCGACATTAAAAACGTGTAAATCGGAAAAGGATTTTCAGAACTAAGGTCATATAAGCTTGTTTTTACGTATGTATACATTTACAACTCATAAGATAACATGAGTTAAATAAGATTAGTGCATATCTCATTATGAACAGAACGAGCCGTTAACTTTTAGTTACCTTCATACTCAATAGGTAATTTTAATGTTTAGCAGTTGAACATATACGTCAATTAGCCGTGTTATAAAATGAAATAAAATACATGCACATAAAATTATGTCATATGAAATTCGAGCAGGAGAAATTATTGCATATGTAATTCGGTCAAACGAGACCTCTCCGCTGTACCTATTTAACGAAGCCACAGAGTTTAGACTCGTTAAAGTCGTCAATTTGATTATGTAAAGCGCATGACGACTGTGGATAAAAACCCCTACCTACAGCAGGAAAAATAGCTTGTCTCAAAATTGTACTCAAAAAGAAACTTATATCCATTTGATGGGTGTTTTTATTTTGATTTATATTTTATTCAGTGGTTTTTGTCGGCAGGCGAGGATGGCCATCCTTCAGTCCTGCTGTTGCTCCAGGAGCCTCAGACGCGGCTGCTACTACTCAGCCTTGTACACACTGGTGAGAAACGCATTCTAATCAACCAACGTTTTTATGTAGGAGGACAAATAAATGTATAAACTGGTGAGCAATAAGTGTCCCGTCGTAGTATATTTACAACTTTTTGAGTGTTTTTGGGAAACGAGTGCTCGAAATTACAGGCGAGCGATCGATAGTAAATCGCATGCGAAGTATAAAATAAATATAAAAGGAAAATAAACATTGCCCATTTTATTTTCATTTTTAAGTGAAACTTTCGGCTACTAGATTCTCATAAATCGACCCGCTGGTTGATCGACACGGTTATGTATACTTTATTTAATAATAAATACAAGGGAGACAATCTCACACAAATTAACCTAGTCCCAAACTAAGCTCTAGGCTTGCACTATAGGTACCAACACAACGATAAACATACTTATGAAGAAAAATACATACTTAAATACATAGAAAACATCCAAGACTCAGGAACAAATACTTGCGCTCATCACACAAATATATTTGTGTGATGTTAAACGTTAGGTACGTTAAATTAAACGTTACAAAAAGTTATTGTGTCCATAGTTCATTATATACTATGAGATTATATATTTTATCATTTTACGTTTCATTCATTATACTAACTAAATGCTATATCAAGGCTATATCAAATGAAATTAATCTCATGTCTTGGATGCCCTCTTTGAATTTAAGTATGTATTTCTCTCCTTAAGTAGGTTTATCGTTTTCTATTACCTGCATCACAAGTCATACAGTCACAGTTTGTGAATAGTAAATTGTGTAAGATTGGCCTCTGTTTTTTTTTTTTATTATGAAACGTGACGACCGGCACAATTTCATTCCAACTTTCTACAACTGTCACGACCAATAGAATGCTACTACGACCATGACGTCATGGAATCCTGCCATCTTGTCCGCAGGTTTACTTCGTAATAACGGTGGTGACCATGGGCCACTTCATAGAGGTGGAACGGCGGTACCTCAACGGAGAAATGGTCGACCCCGAGTCTGAGAGCTTTCTGGAACCTGACAAAATAACACCGAGTAAGTATATTAAATGGGAACCCATAATTTTACCGAAAGTCATTTCATTGATTATCGTTTCCCATAACACTATTTGCGGGTACAACCCCTGTCAAACAGAAAGGTTAGGTAAGGTTAGTACTACGTCAAGGCGCCACAACTGCACGGAATGGGAGCTCCGCCAAGCGGAGCGCCGTCGGCTCTGTCACGTGATAGTTCACAGTTAAAAAATGTATCCCTTCTAGATTTACAACAACAAGGAGGCACCTTCCACTGAATGATACTGATGAACAGTAAAATACATTGGAGGTATATTTTACGACTGACCGCAATATTTTTCTAAATGCGCTGCAATAATAACAAATGTTTCGTTCGATCAAAGATTGTTCGTGGCAATAATAAAAATTCAGATTAGGTCGTACTGAGAGCAAAACGTCCTGTGTTACATTTAGTCCGCTAGGCATAATGGCTATTTGATGAGAATGCCCAGGGAGCAAATCGTCCGCAATTCAAAATGCCCTTGAACCAAATCGTCATCAACCGAAAATGACATAAAAAGAAAACGTCCCTACGTAAATGGGTAGCTAGAGGTTAAATTACGATTAGGATGTTTTACTGTGTTTAGCAGTTTGTAGGTATACGTACCAACTTCATTTGTCAAAATTGATTAATTAAGAAAGACGCTAGAGTGGAAATGTATATACAAACATACATACTTAGCTGTATGTACGTGGGGGTATTTAAGTGATAGAAATACACGATTACACCGAAAATTGAGCGCTTTATTAAACGCACTCACTTAATCAGTACAAACAATTATTGGTCAATAAGCTTCGAATACGCAGACGATCGCTCGGTTCGCACTGTTCGCTGTCCGTCCAAGTGAAGAATGATCGCGAGCCGGTGGCTCCTCCGCTTTTACACCCCACCCGAAGATTGTTCCAAAATGCCTTCTCCAATGACCGAGGACGACCTAGAGTATTCGTTGCTAGAAAGTTCTATGCATTTATCTCATTTTTTTTTATTTTTTTTTAAACAAAATAAATAATACATTAGATAGCACCTTTAAACCACAGAGCGGTTTGTCTCGAAGTAGGAGTTCAGTGGGATTATGATCACTAAAAAGTATAAAATAAAATAAACTATTTAAAACAACAATAACCCGCCTTCAAAAACCTAAAATAACTTTTTCAATTGGTGGTTAGGCAAACTGAAGAAGGCGTCCCACAATATTTTTAACCAAAAGCCCACTTCAGTTTGACTAACCTACTACTAAAAAAAAAGGTGTTGGAAAGCTGTGTTTACATTGCTCTGCTTTAATATAAAACCAACGGTAAAATTCTGGGAAGTTCACAAGTTAAATTGAAAATGCATTAAAATAATAAATTATTTTCTTAATAAAAAGAAACTACAAGTTTTGCTTAAGATTCTTGGATTGGTTAGTTGTGTAGAGTACATATTTAACTGCGGACGTTTTGCTCCCGTGGCCATTTAAATTGCGGGCGTTTAATCAATATGACATTTTGATTTGTTGACACAGGACCTTTTGAATTGCGGACGTTTTGCTCCCATGATGTATTACGTTACGGACTTTTTTTCAAAGAGGACGTTTTGCTATGAGGACCTTACACTACTAACTCAATAATAATATATGGAACGTACCATTTGTGAATCATGTTTCGATCAATTGATACTATGACTAACTAATTATTCGATGACAGGTAAATTCGATGAATACAAATGCTACGATTTCAAACAAAATCGAAACGATTAACGATGAAAAGTTGTTCGATTATATATATATAAAACAATGAACTGACGATTATGTGATTTAAAAAAAACGGCGAAAATTTTCGGGGACACAAAAATCAATCCTTAAATCAAAATAAATAGGGAAAACGATATTAATTTTTGCTATGATGATGTTGCATTTACTCGTAGATGGCGTTTTAATTAATTGTTTCTTTTTTCTACGTTTGTTAAAAGTATAACTGTACGTGCAGTTAATTGCAGTAGAAGTAAGTTAAGTTTTATTCCTAGTTTAAGTTAAGTATGAAACGCATCTAAAAAATCCCAATATCTCGGAAGTCCTCCGATTGCCAGGTCTTTTCTCAGGTACCGCACCTTTTAACACTTGTTTTTTGTATGAAGCCGCGGTTGTTCATTACAGATATACAGTGTGTTTTTTTAACTGGGTCCGAAACCAAAGGAGATACAGGTAAACTGTCTTATAGCAAACATTAGGTCTTTTTTTGTTAAAACATGTTGGCATAGTTTTTTTGGGTCAAGTTTGTGTTGTCCGTGAAACTGACAAAAAAATATTTAAATTGACTCATTTTTATGTAAGGATTATTTAAACAGCAGAATTTGGTCAAATTAACTTTTGTTTTTTCATACAATTTGTAAGTAGCCTGTTAATAAAACTATTTCTTTGTAGAATTAGTTACGAGTAGCTTCAATTAATAATACGCTAAACTATATATCTAACGATAAGATAGGTAGACAGTTCTAAATACAAAATTTGAAGTATAGTTGGTGAAATACATTATAATCTATACCGATTCGTCTTTAAAGCGCTACTTCTAATCTAACCAGCAGCCAAGAAGGAAGAAATTTTCTTGCCAGATAACTGGTTTTTCAACGGGAAAGATTTTTCCTAAACGATAACCAGCTCAGGCCTGGTAGTTTACGAAGAATAACAATTTCTTCCCAGATAACTGGTTTTTAACGGGAAGAATTTTTTCCTATAAGACAACCAGCTCAGGCCTGGTAGTTTAAATGAAGAATAACAATTTCTTCCCAGATAACTGGTTTTTTAACGGAAATGATTTTTTCCTATAAGGTAACCAGCCTGAGCTGGTTTTAATTTTCACTATCAGACCATAGTAAAAATTGATGTTATTGTAACACGGCGGTGATGTTGTAGAATTTTGTGTAGTAGGTAGTAGTTATATTGGGAACATTGGAAATTATAGGTTGTATTTTATTATAATTAAAATGAGTCCGATACATTATTAGGCTTAAAACAAAAATTAAACAAATGGACAAATAATCTCTAAACAATGACTGGTCGTTATTTGTCCTCCTTTTAATTGATCAAAGCTTTGCTTATACGAGCATTGAGCTGAATGTCTTGAGACCTTTTTTTCTTTAAAGCAAAGTTTTGGTTTTTTTATAAGCATATGATGCGTAATATTTTGTGTCTTTTTCTAAAACCGATAGTAAATGTGGCAGTGTTGGCTGAGCACGACCGACGAACTTTTTGAGACGCGAATTCCACCCCTCGAGACAGTTCGTGGTTCGATTCTGTTCGCCTTCACAGCACCAAATATCTCGAAAACTACGACGTGTGAGCCATTGATTGTACATGTATGTATTAAAATCATGTATTTCAATCTGTTCAGGACTTTGAAACTGGATGTACTCCCAACCTTCGTCAATGTTTTCTTTCGGCAAACGTGCGAGCCCAGCACAAAGGCGTACATGACGTCGCGTGACTTTTGATTTTATACCAAGAGATTTGGCTTTTTTATATAAACTTTTACTAAAATGGTAAAAGCAACCTTTCATTTCAATGTCGGGAAAACATTTTTTTATGGCATTCCTTGGTGCGACTTCAAAGTCGAAGGTACATTTTTGCGGCTTCCAGTTAGGGATTTGGCATTTAATTAGTTCAAATAAACGCTCGACATAAGTATCTATATTCATAAGTAAAGAGTTTTCAACTAGAGCCGGAAAAACGTGTAAAATATATTTCGATTGTATGGATATAAAGTATAAACTAGCTTTTGCCCGCGATTCCGTCCGCGTAGAAGCCGTTTATCGCTATTCCTTCTGGAACTGTCCTATTTTTTGTGATAAAAAGTAGCCTTTATTCTTCCCCGGGACTCCGTATTAAGTTATTCGAGTCATTTATTCAGTAAATAGGCCACATCAGGGCACACATCGGTAATAGTCAGAGTGAATTTTATAAATACATATTGAAGAAGTCTAGAATGGGAGGTTGTTGAGCTGGTTATCTTATAGGAAAAAATCTTTCCTGTTAAAAAACCAGTTATCTGGCAAGAAAATTTCTTCCTTCTTGGCTGCTGGTTTGCTAACTTGGTTATCTGCGAGGAACAAAGGGAACTAACATTCTAGTGACATTTAAGAGCCTTCCAAACACAAAAATACCGCGTTAATTGTTAGCCAAAGTATTTATTTCCTCATTCCACTTAAAATAAAAGGCGACGAGTCTCCTAACGCCCAAACGCCATTTAAAGTTAAGATCTCGACTTAATTATTTCTCGACTAACGGGAGGCAAACTTAAATTCGTTCTTTAAACAGGGATTCAATCTCAAAACTCTTTTCAGCTAACTTTTTAAAACCGCTATTAAATAGAATAAAGAGGCCTGTGAAGCAAATAATCCATATAAAATGCGATAAGGGTTTTCTCCTCTTAAACGATGTCCGATTTTTACGATTTTTGAATATGTTGTAGATGTTATGGAAGACTGGATCAGTTCGTTATTTTTTTCAAGAAAATACTAAATACATATATAAATTATAAAAGTTATATAATAATTAAAATACAATAATATATGTACCGTTATTCGGATAGAATACTCAATGACTTATTTTCCTTTCTAAATGAAAGCATCGAATTACAAATGAAATAACCCTGTATTATTTACGATACCGTTTTCCCAAGGTATTTTCACAAGAAATTATTATGGAAATTTTTTTACTTGTTATACCAGCCATTGGCCACCTAAACATGATTGACACATATTTTAAAAATATGTTTTTAACTTAGTTGTATTTTCAGGCAAGTAAGGAGCTATGAAAAGTAGGTCAATGGTTTTTAAGTGGTGTAAAATTCATTAATAACTTGCACGTCCCATTACGCTAATAACATACCTACGTGTTTCAGCGTAATGCATCGACCATTAAAGTTTCCAGTTGTTCACTTTTCACTACGATTTCCGTCGCATATGTGGCGAAGCAACATTTACTTAATAGGAATATTCGAACTTTTTAGTGTAGCGTGTTATTACGTGAATTTAATGTTCCCCTTAATTATCAATTTAATGTCGGGAAATCTACACCTGAGGACTTGTTCGTTAATTGATGCAGTTTATTTGTTCCCTAACTACAGGGTTGGGCAGATTAAGTGTCCTAGTTAAAAAGAGCCATAAAATTAAAACAAGACAGAAAATTTTAAAAATTATCACGTTTTTATTTTTAGCGTAATCAAATACTTAAAAAAATAATTCATAAGTTCAAATCGCTCGCCATCAGCTTCAATAACTTGACGCATTCTTCCATAGAATGCATTGCACGCGGCACGCACTTTCTCGTCTAGTATTTCATCCCATATCTTGACTAATCGATGCTTGAATGAGTTTAGATTCATGCCCTGTGTGCTCCCAATCTTGCTCAGCATGTAACCCCATATCGAAAAGTCCAAAGCATTCAAATCCGGCGAAGATGCAGGCCATTCTTGCCAAGGTATAAAATCTGTCAAATTTGCAAATTCTACACCATGTTCTACACCAGTCTTGAGTGCGTTTAGCTTTGTGAGGTGGGGCACTATATTGTTGGAAACAGTAATAGTCGTTTCCATTTAATTGTTGAGCATTTTCTAGCAAATGACCCTGTAACACGTTCTGGATGTAATAGTCTTGGTTAATTTTGACACCTTGATCAATAAACAGCAGCGGTAACTTGCCTCTAGGCGATATCGCACCCCATACCATGACAGCTGAGGCACTCTGGAACCGTTGTACGGCTAATTTGTCCACAGGAATATCCTTCAATGAAGCACCATAGACACGACCGTTTTTTTGGTTGTGACTGTCTTGTAACTGGAACATCTTTTCATCGGAAAAATAATATCATCGCCGTCGTGCCAAGCTAGCAATTTCCTACATTTTTTCACTCTAGCTTTTCTCTGGGCATCTGTTAAGCCATGAATTTTTTGTTTTTTGTAGGCCTTTAGCCCAAGATCATATTTTAAAATACGACTCATTGTGCGACGGGATATTTTCATATCTTTAGCAAGTTTGCTTGCACTTCGAGCTGGATTTCGTCTAATACGCTCACGAATATTTTTAATGATGTTTTTGGTGCGAACAGATGGCTTTCTACCAGGTTTGGGCCTGATTTGTGAAGATCCAACGAAACGTCTTTGAATCGCTTGACGGTCCGCGATATAAACCTTATATTGATATTTAAATGTTTCAGCGTCTTCAATATCTCACACGGTCGGTATTTTTTCTGGTACAAATCGCACACAAGCTGGCGTTTCGCGTCCATTGTTGAAAACAATATAAAAACAAAATATATAAAGCTGACGTGTAGAAATCATAAAGAAGGTTAAATTGTCAACAAAAAAAATTACGAAGTGAATAAGAAGTTTAGTTATATTTAAGTAAAAAAGCCATACACAACTAGGACACTTAATCTGCCCCACCCTGTACAGTTTAGAAGTTTCACTTAATGACTACCTACCAGCGTCCGCGCAGAAGTCGTTTATCTATGTGCCTATGTGCTTTTCCGGACTATATCTTTGACCCAAAGCCGTTCTGGCGAGATTGAGTAACAAACATCGACATATATATAACTGTAACTTTTACATCGGAACTGCCTATGCATATAATAAATAGATAAGTATAGTACGACAGGACGCGATGCCTATCTTACGATAGTGTGAGTCATCAACGCAACTCTGACAGATACAAACATAGGCATTATACGTATACATTTATTAAGAAGATTTGGCGCCGTTTTGGCGATTAGGCAAGAATAATAAAATGTACTTGTACTGCCTATGTTTATGTACCTATCTGATTTGATCTGTTGACTCACAATCGCAATGCTGTCCAAGTTCCAATCTTCCAACATGGTAATTATGATACTTTTATAAGTTCGGGTGTTGGTTGTAATGGTTGAGGTCAAATCATAACATGTTTCGCCCATTACTATTTAAAAAATCCGTCCGAAAGCATCAATTTTGTGAGTATGTCACTTGCAAATGGACACTTAACTCCTAATTTATACTCATAGACATAAATTAAATCTATCCTTTTCTTGTTGAAATATTGTGTGGTATACATTGGTCCTTGTCCATTACTGGTGCCGTCAACATGTCATAATGACAGTCTGAACCAAACCAAGTGTGGGAAAGTAATTACATCAAAACTCATTATACATGTTCTGCGACAGGGTTCTATAGTGGCACAATTATTGAAGTCATTATGTCTGTTTGTGGCTCTATAGCCCCAAAACGGAGAAACCGATATCAACGTAGTTTTTAATTAAAAGTAATTAGAATAAAAAGGGAATCTTACAATACCCAGTTTAAACAAGTAAATAAATATCATGGAACAATCTCAAACAAATATAAACATATTTATATAGAGAAGCAAATACTTAAATTCATAGAAACGTACTTGACTCCGGACCAATACTCGTGCTCATCATGCAAATATTTGGCCATATCGGAAATCGAAGCCGGGACCGCGTTTGCGGCCAAAGCGGCTGACTTGCAGCGAGCGGTTTGATTAGGTACGGTCAGCCGCTTGCTTACCCAATTATGGCTCAGAGTAGGCCGTCATGCTGCAAGGGAAGGGAACTCATTATTCATACATATAGACACGCTAGCTACCCGTCAGCGGCTTCGCCCCGCTGCAAATTTTTGACTTTCCTGGTGGATTTTACTTTTTGACCCGTTATTGCATTGTTTTTAGTACGGCCGCCATTATTGAAAAGTAAGATCTATAAAAACGTTGACAATACAAACACGTCTTGGGCAATATGTTTTATCTATATACCGACTAAAATAGAGGCCCAGTACAATTATTTGGAGTTTACAGTGTTGGTGCCGAGTGCGGCATTCCTCAATTTTTAACGGAATAGATCGAAAGTACAAATTACACAAAATAACAATTGCTGCATATTCACAATAATGGACTGCACCTTGCAGTCTTAGACAGTGATATCCAGAAACTACTAAAATGCCATTTTGTCTATAGTAGTAGTCATATTATGACTATTTAATAATTTAATCGCATGAATAGAATAATGAAAAACGTAAAAAATCAATTATACGTTAACGCCTATATTTACATAGGTAAATACAATGAATACCCATAACAATAGGGCGTAAATAGAACAAAACTTCATCAAAAAATCACTTTCAATACGATCTTTTGTTGCCGACTGTATAGCTTCTTTTGCATAATCATCAAAAAGCAGGCCTTTTTGGAACTTAATGAACGAATCCAATCTCATTGGGGCTACGTATAGTTTAGCGGAGATCGTATTTTCTGATCGGATCGTACCTTCCGACTATCATCAGATCAGTTCCTAAAAACACTGTAGTGGTGGCAGGACCGTCCGGGTCACTACCACCATCTTATCCTTTAACCCACTGCCAAGACAAGCGGTGAAATTACTAGCATAGAGGCATTCCATCTTAGTCCAAAGGGTTGGCAACGCATTTGGAGTTTTAAGACAGCAGTCGTTTTAAGGTAGGTAGACAGGTTTTTTTGCGTCTTTAGAATGCAAATGTCTGTGGGTCCCAGTTACCATCTGGTGGCCTGGGTGCTCGTTTACCATCTACATGCCTAAAAATGCTTGCCTTCAGAGGTACAGTTGAGTTCATAAACATGTGTAAACTTTAGTACCTTGTCACTTTAATCGCTTTTACAAATTCATATAAGTATGGCAGTTTAAACAAAACATTAAACAGACAAGGTACTAAAGTTATATATTATTTATGAACTTTACTTTGCTTTTTAAACGGCCCAACTGATTTTCATAAAAGCTAGCTAAGAACCACCCCAATTAAACAAGCTCTCTTCAAAAAACCGCGTCTGAATCGATACTTCCATTTGGGATCTGCGATGCCACGGACAGACACACAGACACACACGTCAAATAAAAGCCATTTATCTAAGCAAACGACGTATTGTAATAGTCCAGTGTTCATTTATTCCTGAATAATTAATTCGACTAATGAAACGTCCTAAATAATCATCCACTATCTTTATTCGCTATTTGCGAATAAAATAATTCTTCTTATTAATTATTTGTATAATTTTCCCGTATTCCGTTACACAATATGCATGTTCCGGGAATAAGATTTATAACTACGTGTTCCATGTTTGTCACACTTATTCGAATTATATCTAAGACTGGAGACGTGACACGCCCTCGTGACTGACGTCAGCCTAAAGCGGCTGTGACATACTAAAAAATAATGTCGAAGAAAATATCACCGTTTGATTTGATTTCCATATTAAATATGAATGTTGAGTAAATGTATCTTATTGACTGTTATTTATTAAGCCAATTAAGTCATCCTACTTGTAGCCTACTTTCGCAGTTACCTCTTTAATTCATATGAAGTAAAAAGAAATAAGAATAGTTTTGAACGGAGAATAATATACTGAGTACTCAAAAACATGAGTTGTTCAAGATGGTGTTATAATTTTATTGTATTGTAGAAACCACCCATGCCTAGAAACAAATGATAAAGTCAAAGTCAAGTAAACTTCAATACATTTACCGCCGGTTTCAAAATGGTCAAGTAAAGCCCTTCCTCTTTATCACACTTGAAAAAAAAAACAAAGAAAGTTCTATCTATATTTGACAGATGAATTATTTGCCGATTGTGAATTAATGAATAACAACAAACACAAGTCATAGTTAAAAAAAACGGTCAAATTGAAACATTACAATAAAATAATAATTAAATACTATAATAAAATAAAATCATACTTATGAAAACAAAAATACTCTACAACGCTTTTCTAACCAGAAACATTTTCACTAAGAATTAATTGTTTATAAGAATAATGAATCCATATTGATTTCCAAAAGCTTTTGTAATGTGTACCTATACTCAGACCTACCGAGTGAACATAAAGTCAAAGTAAATCAAACTTGACTATTCAGAGCATTCAGCCTAGTGTCCCACTTACCCAGACAATTTCAATAACAAAGGTGTTCCCCGTGCCCCACCTTGGAGTTTGGGGTTGCCCCTTCTCGTCCCACCGTGACCCGATAAAAATGATTAGTTATAGTCAACCCTAAACCTGCTACAGCGTTCAGCGGGCTCCGGTGACCCGGAAAGTCGCTCGCCGCCCCGATTACCTAATTGGACTGGGAACAATGGTAAGCAAATAATATGGTAATACAGCCGTTTAGGTGACACTTACAGTTTAATAACAGTCAACGTAACGCGTAGTAAAATAGGTACTGACGTAGTAAATAATCATACTACATCGTATTTTGTGGGATAATCACTTATTTTATCGGATAACATTAGCAACCTCTAACAAATTTGTGCTTTAGATCTAAAAGAAATACAGTATCTTTAGATTTATAAATAAATTTCGTCCATTTCAATAGATTAACCCTTTCATTGCCAAGTGTCCTCAACTGCACTATGCCGCGATGTCAAGGCTTCCTCAAGTATGACGCCGATCGGAGTTTGCGGCATCCGGTGAAGCTAAATGTGACGCCGGAACAAACCGTAGTTTATAAGGCTAAATTTTAAAACATAATATTTATATACGAGTCGTATTCCATGGATTCGTTATTAAAAATATGGCGCTGAAGGGCGCCCACGGCATTGCGTTAAAATAAAAAGTAATCAGTTTTTTAAAACGGTCTTTTAAGGGTTCTGTACCTAAAAGGTGCCAACGGAACCCTATTACTCAGCCTCCTGTCAGTTACAATTTTCATAATTATAGGCAGCCAGGGCATCTTCTTTGGTTTTAAATCGCCTTCCATTAATTTATTCTTTAATTTTCGGAAACAGGTTATAGTCACAGGGTGCCAGGTCAGGAGAATATGGTGGGTAAGGGAGCATAATGTCATTTTTCGAGCTAAAATAGTCGAGTGTTTTGGCAGAAGTGTGCGGGGCGGCGTTGTCGTGGTACCAGAGCAGATGCTGGGTTCCTGACTTTGGCCGCTTCTCACACCACGCTGACAACACTTGTGGAGCATACCCTTCTGAGTTGACAATTCTTTGATCCTCTAGCACCACAGTCGCAATATGCCCTGTCTTGCAGAAAAAATAAGGCAACCAACAAAAACAAGGCTTATGGAGGGACAGTTGTCCATGAGTTTGTAGTGCTGCTGGTCCAATGCCTAAATCTCGCTCAAGCTCTACGTATGTAATTCGTTGGTTCTCTCGGATATTTTTTTCCACCGCTTGCACATTTCCTTGAGTAACGGTCGCCTAGACTTCGCCTCATCTTCAAAGCTCTCCCGCCCTCTTTTAAATTTAGCAAACCAATTAATGTTAATTGCACAAAAACAAGCAGACTCACCAAAAGTCGAGGTTAAAAGCTCAATACATTCTTGGGGCTTTAAAACTTTTTAAAATAACTTTTTAAATCATTACTCGAAAATAGCGTCGACCAAATTCCATTGTAACCGCAAACTCCCGCCGGATTCAATCAGAAAAAAATATTTGCCGATTTATATTTAGTGGTGGTAGGACCCTGTGCAGGGTCCGTCCGGATCGCTACCACCATCTTATCCATTAACCACCCGCCAAGCATCAGTGTTAGCATTATTGTGTTCCGGCGTGGGGATAAGACAACCGGTGAAATTACTAGCATAGAGGCATTCCATCTTAGTCCTCAGGGTTGGCAACGCATTTGAGGTCTTAGGATTATAGTCTTGGGAATTCAAATGTATATGGGTCTCAGATTCTACTTACCATCAGGTGGCCTGAGTGCTCGTGTGCCTTCTCAGTAACATAAAAAAAAAAAAACTTAGCTATTAAATCAACCTTCACGAGGGTGTATACTGCCGTGCTAAGCCAAAAAGGCCTATGTCCGAAAATTACCAAATTCTGTTTTTTTTTTGCGTTGGATTCCTTAAGCTACAAGGAATAAAACTCTGTTAACGAAAAAGTCGTATTTTTATTATAAGTGGGTTAAAAACGACTAAAAAAATAGACGTAAGACTTGTTTTTCCCTTAATTCCTAAGGAAATCTACGTATGTATAAAATACTTAACAATTTGGTCGTATAGTTCCGTTACGAACTAATGGATAAGGTGTCCATTGTAGTAACATTAACGCATTCCTAAGCCAATTGGACGTATAGTAGAATTGCTAAGAATCTGTGCAACTTAATGCGGTATACGTCCAAATCGCTTAGGAAAGTTGCCGTCATTGGCTTGCATTTGTTGATTTCACGACGAGGGACATGACAAAGATAACTTAAATGATACATGTAATATTTGCAATAAGTGGAAAATTCACATTAATAAAGCAAAAGCGTTAAGATTGGCCTATCAAAACGATGCAGATAAGTCAACTGTACTCGAAGATACTGCTATTTATTCAGCGGATTTAGAGAAGGTCATAATGTTACCGAGGCTTGACATGTTGAAAGCGGCGATATTTTCACATCGTCTAGTGTTGTATAATGAGTCTTTTGTACCTGTTGGAAAGAAGATAGCATCTGAAAAACGAAAAATATTTGCTGCAATTTGGCACGATGCTATATTAGGCAGAAATAAAGAACAAATAATAAGTACTTTTCATCAGTTCTTTAAAACTCAACGGGATACAAAACACATAATTTTGTGGTTGGACAATTGTTCAGCTCAAAATAAAAATTGGGCTTTAATGTCATTCCTCGTATTCATCATTAATTCTGATGACATTTTAGCTGAAGATATAGTACTGAAATACTTTAAGCCCAGCCACTCATTTATGAGTGCAGACTCATTTCATCATAGAGTTGAGGAATCAATGAAAAAAAAAGGCAACAAATTATACGACTTTGATGATTTCAAAAATGCAGTTAAAACTGCAGCTAAACATACCGAAGTAAAGTCAATGCAGCTAGAAGATTTTCATATCTGGGAGGATTATGCTTCGCAGTATAAACTAAAACGTACGAACCCCAGGCCATATTTTAACGAAATGGTTGAATTTTTTTTTAAACGTGGAAGTTATGACATGTGTTATCGGAAAGAATTTGATGGTGAATTTTTTAAACGCTAAGATAGCAAAAAGTATTACCGAATTACCCAAACCGAAAAACCACGAAGGCGTCACTGGAGTTTCAAAAGAAAAAAAAGATAAGTTATTAAAAACTTTCAGTGGGATCATTCCTAAAAATAGGATTAAGTTTTGGGAAGATTCAGTTGAGAGTGGATAAAGACTGAAATATTTTTTTAATTAATACCGTAAATACCGGGTTACTTTTGGCCCTAGGGGGATCTCATAGTCAATGCCCACCCTAAAAATCATAATTTAATATTTAACTATTCTATTAAATGTTACATAGTTTTAAAAAGATTACCTCTAAAATAGGTATTGTTTTAAAATAACTGAGTTTATGGTATTTAAACTGTTATGCCCTTCCTTATAAACGTAGAATAACCATAGGGTAACTAAACCATGCTTTGTCCTTATCTGTCATTGTGACATTTGAATTTGACAGATAAGGACAAAGCATGGTTTAGCTACCTCACGGTTATTCCACGTTTAAGTATAATAAATAAGTGCATTAAAGACTACTTATTTCGTTCATTAATTTGTTGATTTTATATGTTGTTAATTATTGAAAAAGATACTCATTTAGTTGTTTATTCTACATAAGTTCTATTTTGCTCATAAGCAATGTTATGATTTTGATTAATTAAATAAGTATAAATTGGGGAAAATAGAGATCTCATTTCATAAGTATTGATTACATTTCATAATAAATGTAACGTAGAAAACACAATCAGATTGCTTTAAGATGAGTCATCAATTTATATGACTAAATCTGTTTATTTTTATAAGATTTGTTAGAAGTACTTAAATAAAAGTTTAGTACATAGGTACCAATGTTCATTTACTAACTTAATACAAACCAAATAAAGGTATGTTTTCTTTAAATTGTAGTGAGATAATTAAAGAATTGACTGACTATAACTTTCTTAAATTTAAGTTGAAACAAGTTGTTTTTTTGTTTATTTTTGTTTTAATATTAAAAAAAGAGGAGTTTGTGAAGAGCAATAAAGTCAATATTATTATTTTTCTCTTTTATTTACCACACTTCATCCACTCAAATATTTTATTACATTGCTATAGAAGCCTTCATAGATAAATAAGATAAAATGTCGTATAACACGTAAATAATATACTCAATTGCTTAGCAAAAAAGTCGTAAGTCCGTTTTAAGTTAAAAATATATATAATTTTGAGTTAAAAATATAACAAACGTATGGCCCTTTTTTTAACTAAACCATAAGTACATTTTTTTTTAAGAAAAGTCCGGTTTTAGATAGTGCAACATTGAAAAAACATAAAAGTACGTTTTTTTCGAAACCGTCAAAACGCCTATAGGCCTTTTTGGCTTAGCACGGCAGTATAACTGGCCAGTATCAATTAAACGAGCATGGAGTATCTAATTTCTTTTGGCATGGCCCTCGTAATTCAAAACCAAACATGCAGTCAGGGCCTCTATTCAGGACCTCTATTCAACTGCGTTATAACGATATCGTATTTGACCTGTTTCCGTATTGTCAACGTTTTCATAACTCTTATGTCATTTACAATAACGGCGACTGCGACATAAACTATTCTTAAACACGTCAAATACGATATCGTTATTACCATGTAGAATCCCAGCCCAGGATCATATTGCTATTCATTTTATTCGATGGTTATTGCACTGCACCCTTTTCATTCCACAGAGCGAGAGCGTATGTTTTTTTATTTACTCAAGTGTACGGTTATAAAACTGTCTGTTTTCTTTTTTTGGCAATTGATCATATAAGTACCTACCGAAGATACGTTGGAAGTGGGAACGTCATATTTTCCATTTTCCCGCGACGAATTCCGTCTTTGTCCCGGTGATTTTTCGGGCAAAATACCTTATTCCTTTTATCGAAGGCACGTTCATATAATTTAAGCAAGCCGTTTAGAACATAAATGTACGAGAATGGCGGGAATTCTGATTTGACTGAGTAGTCAATTTCATTTGTATTTTCTATTTGGGATTTATTTTGGATTTAACTTTTTTGGGAATCTAAGGGATTAAAGCAGACAAAAGCGGTTTGGGTAATCTTTTAAACGGAACTAACTGTCAGTTCTGATATTGCCATTCATTGACAATATATCCGGGTAACAAAATTGACTTCTAAATGAGGTTTTCTCTTAGGCATCCTTGGATCTCCTGCATTAAATGGGGGAGAAATTTAAGGTATTAAGTGTTTTTAAAATCTTTATTTTCTTACAGATAAAAACAAATTCTCTTATTTTTATTAACATCTACGGGGTAAAGTGAAACCCCTTTAATTTGGGACAGACCAAAAAGTTTATGAATTATGTTCTGCATAATGCCAAAGTGTCATAATACCGAATTGTTTAGAACCCCGAACACATTTAAACTATCGATAATTTTAAAGTATACCACGTCTAAGAAATAAAAATGTCTGTAGTGACTGTGATGCACATTACCATATTCAATCGTATTGTTTTGTTCCAGTCACGGTCTCCTTGAACATAACCTTGCTGGCCTGCAGTTCTCTCGGGCTGATCTCTTGCGGTCTGCTCGTCATCGGAGTCCGCAAGGTAAGTCTCTTTACCCGGGGTCATTTTTATGGCCAAAAACATGCAAATAGGCGTCTGCCTATATGCATGCCTGGCCTGCCTAGGCAGGCCATTTGGCCTTTAACACCAAGCACGCTTCTCATGAGTTGTCAGTTATAATTATAAAACTTATAAATAAGTTTTGACACGCCCTTTAAAAAAAACGATATTGAACCGCGATTTTATATCTTAATCGTACGCGCGAGAAGTGTGAGTATTTATGCGCGGTAGTAATGCACACACGTAGGTATATACGTAAGAACCAATGATGTCTAGTCGTGATAGTTTTCCTTTAAAATTCGTTATATGTTCTTTCATTTAAGTTATTTTTTAGATTTTTGGTATTTGTAGTTTTGGCTGTAGTGGGGGGGGGACGGGACACTTGAGTCTAACAAAAATTAGCGCTTTACAGCTTAATATTTCATAAACGGATAACTTAATCGAAAAACTATTTTCACAAACCCGTATAACTTTTGAAAGACCTATCTTACAACACCCCACACTATACGACAAAAAAACGACGACAAAAAAATATATATCCCCACGTTACGTGTAGAGGAGGAACACTAAAAAAAACTTTTTAGTACTTTTTATTGTTCTACTTTGTTGTCGTTTGTATGCATATGTATGCTAAATTACATCTTTCTAGTACTAAGAGTCTCTGTGCTAGGCTGCGGACGGATGGACGGACGGACGGACATGGCGAAACTGTAAGGGTTCCTAGTTTGACTACGGAACCCTAAAAACGACTGTAGAATCAGAAATACTCACTGCACTTATCTTCTTGCCTAACATCCTATATTTGGAAATGTTAATAATATCAATATTTATAAACTCAGACTTAACGCAACTTATTTTATTTTTTTCATTCTTAACCACCATGAAAGTTCGGATCAAATCTTTTACGACAAAACAAGTCGTCGTCTAGATTTCCGTTTGTATCAAGAGATATTCAAAGAAACGCATTTCTCTCAAAATCACTCGAACTTTTAGTGTTTATAAGCATTTTGTACCTCTCAGATGACAGTGTTGACGCGAAAGGGACGGGTCCTTCATTTGCAAGAATAAGTACTTAGTACGTGCTAAAAATTGTTTCTAGGACATTATGGAGTTCAAGTTTGATTGGTTTTTTCAGTGTTCCCCAAGTTGGCCCAGCGCGCCAAATGGTTGTTTTCCTTTTTTTAACGATCTCAGTATAGTGTAAACCTTGCAATATTTGAAATTACACTTATTGAGACCGAAAGTTATTTCCAATTCAGATAATGAACACGACATTGAAGTTTTATGTGTAAAAAACATAAAAAAACTGTACGTTATGATGGTTTTTTTTTTATTTTAAATTAAGCTGATCCATCATTTAAAGATATTCGTAACTACATATTTGCGTGGACGCAAGCGAAGGGTAATTACCCTTAGGTGCCTAATGTGTGGTATTAATAATTCAGTTCCATTTAGACCAAGCAGCACAATAAAGTGAAATGTAAATATGGTGACTAACGATCGGCTTCACACTGGAAACTTCTGTATAATTTTAAACAATTCATTTGACGTCATGGCTTCACCTGCATTTCATTTTTAATAGGACTTATTCGTTAAAGGGCGACGTTAGTATCGAATGTTATTTTAAAACTTTCTTTTCTTTTCACTTGGGAAGTAGCTCCGCCACTCTGCCGCTGCAAAGATAGAGTTATTTCGGTATGTACCTACTAGTATGTAGGTAATGTATGTATGTATCTAAACACTTTATTGTACAAAAGAAAAACCAACACAAGGCGAACCTATCCCTTTTTAAGGGATCTCTTCAAGCTAACCCTTGAGGATTGAGAAAAGTGAAAGGTTGTGCATCGAGTAAGCAGATGTATAAATTTATTTAGAACACCAAAAAAAGAAGAACTAACCAAAGAGACCCATATCAAACACTAATACATTTTAATACTTACAAAAATAGATACAATTATACATCATTATAAACATCAGGGGGACAATCTCACACAAATTGACCTAGTCCCAAACTAAGCCATAGACTTGTACTATGGGTACTAGACAACGAAAAACATTCTTATATATAGAAATACATACTTAAATCCATGGAAAACATGCAAGATTCAGAAACAAATATTCGCGCTCATCACACAAATATCTGCCCTTACCGGATTTGAACCCAGGACCGCTGGCTTCGGAGGCAGGGTCACTCCCAACTAGGCCAAAGTGTCGCCAAAAACGTATTATACATACTTAAACTTACATGTCAAGATCATATCACTTAATATTTGGGTGAGGACCCAAAAGTTGTCCGTACATAGTTAAGCGTAGTTAACCATATGAGTATAAACAACAAAGGCGAAAAAGTTCAGTTGTGCGACTTAAAGTATCCCTACAGTTATGTCTTCGTTGCACAACGGAAAAGTTTCAAATGTGAGTTAGCATGCTTAAGTTATCCCCACTCATGACTTTGATACATACATGCATAAATAACATCACGCCATCATTCCCAGAGTGGGGTAGGCAGAGCTACAGAAATACCAACAACTCTAAAAGACTTTTTTATAATTATGTTGTTTTTATTTTTATGTAAAGAAGAAGGCACCCGAGCACTCAGGGCACTTGATGGTAAGTGGAATCTGAGACCTATAGACATTTGAATTCTCAAGACTATAATCCTAAGACCTCAAATGCGTTGCCAACCCTGAGGCCTAAGATGGAGTGCCTCTATGATAGTAATTTCACCGGTTGTCTTATCCCCACACCGGAATATAACAATGCGAACACTGTTGCTTGGCGGGTGGTTAATGGATAAGATGGTGGTAGCGATCCGGAAGGACCCTGCACAGGGTCCTACCACCACTAAACCTCTTACCACATTTTGTACCATCAGGCCAAGAAGTTTATGATTTTAATTTTTCAATAAATCAGAAACTACTTAAATGGAAATGATAATGCGAGTTGTCATTACATTTTTTTTGTTGGGAAATGACTTTTTCCATATGCGTTCACTACAGATATATACCTGGCTGAGTTATAGCTGTAGGTATCCTTTTCACTGCCTTGAACAACAAGTTTTAATAGATTACACGGCCTCATTGCAGTTGTGCCTCAACGATAAGTGAGAACTGGGGGTGATTCTCTCAACACGGCGCTGCGTCGATACGACACTGAACTCACTCACCTAACTGCTGCCTAATAGAGAAGGCACGCGCTAAAATGTGTTTTGTACGCTCCGACGGGACTTCTTAAACTTGCCAGATAAAAATTCATCTTTTAGATCGACGCAGCGCTGTGTTGAGAGAATCACCCCCACTTCAGTATTAACAAAGTTTTAATTAAAAGGCGTTATATTTTAATACGTATCTCATTTAGCATTTAGGGCATATTGTTCTATTACTTATTCTAGTCTTTACGACTTAAAATAGAACATTAGCATAAAAATCATTTGTGTATTAAGTTTATGTTTGGTAGGTATAGTTAATCATTATCGTACATGTTCCGAAATTTTAAATCGGTCAATTCATAAATTACCTGCCAACTTATCGATGGTAATAAGTTGACTTGGCATATCGGTAAACGTGTCCATCGAGTTTCAAATAAGGAAAATGCCGCTCAAAAGGTTGGCAAATTGCGAAGCCACGCAACTTTATAAGAAAATATAATAATGTAATCTTAAACTCAAGGAAAGTACCTAAGATTCTTGCTTGTAACATACGTGAGGTAGATAAATTAACCTCTTACTCGTATCATAAAATGGTTATCTTCAACTGAGCTCACAAAGGTTAATATTCACATTATTCAGTTATTTGATTTTGTGGTGGTAGGACCTCGTGCAAGTTTCGACTGGATCGCTACCACCATCTTATCCTATAACCTACCGCCAGACAGCAGTGTTCGCATTGTTGGGTTCCGGTGCGGGGATATGACACGACTTGTGAAATTACTAGCATAGAGGCACACCATCTTAGTCTTCAGGGTTGGCAACGCTTTTATGATCTCAGGATTGCAGTCTGAAGATTGTAGTCTTGAGAATAAAAAATTCTATGGGTCCCAGTTACCATCAGGTGGACTGCGAGCTCGTTTGCCTTCTCCATGCGATAAAAAAAAAGCCGACTGTCGACGAAAGAGGGTGATGTTTTTCACCTGTTAGTATTTTTGTATGTACGGTTCTTTGTTTCCTCGCCTCGTAGGGGCTGAACCGTTACGGATGGCTTCATTTAAACGAACGACGTGTTTTTTGATTTGTCTAAGCGTTGCAAATGTCACTGAGTACTTTAAAAGGCAAAATGACGGATTAAAAAAATTACAACGGTTTGATAAAAACATTATAATAGACGATAATATTGAAGATGGTTGGCAGTGTTCGGAATTTTCACGGCAAAACCAAAGACTGTCGCAAATTTACTAGGGTAAGAAATATTTTTTCATCGATATCGATAGTAAAATAAATAATGGTCCACCAAATAAATATAAATATATTATAAAATACATTAGGTTTGTGTAAAGCTATATCGAAACAGATTCAATTTCTTCTTCAAAATCCACATTAGTACACACAGCAGCACATGCCATTTTATTTAGTTTCTGATAGTGATAAGAGTAGATAGTCATTAATTTTTCGACGTTCTCTGGGAGTAAACGGTTCCGTTTATCACTATAAAGCCATTTATGTACACTGAATGATCGTTCCACTTCACTCGACGTCAAAGGGGCAAATTTGTAAAATTCATTGTAGGCGGTTTGTTGTTCAGGTTTAGTAAGTTTTTCTGCTATTTCTCGTAAATTGTCGTAATCAGGATTTCGATCTAAAACAGCTTCAAATTTCCGCATCACCGGTAAAAGTTCGCTCCAATTTAAGTAGCAACGAACGGTGTCCAATATTAGGAAAGATTCCGTAAGAGACAAAGTCGAACATTCCAATTGTTTTATTGCAGAGGCTATAACTTCGTAGTAGTCCCGAATGAAATGTAGTTCTTGTGGTAATTTTTTCTTTCGGAAAGATTTTTTTGCTGTTCTTATGGCTAACGATTCATTAGCAAGTATGGAGACGATGTCTCGTATTTGCTCATAGTATTGAGCATAATAGACCGCTGCATTTATCCAAGTACTCCACCTGGTGATTATGGGCTCAGGTGGTAAAGGAATGGAAGGGTATTTTTCCTTAAAAAGTCGTACACGTTCAGGAGATTTCAAGAAAATCTTTTTTACATTAGAGATCAACATGTCTACATTTTTAAAGTTATCTCGCACCTCTTCCGCCACTCGATGCAGACCATGTGCTAAACATGTTATGTGTTTCATGCGTGGAAATGTTGTTTTTAAAATACGACCAGCTTTCAGCATATAAGCGGCACTATCAGTGCAAAGTAGAAGAACATTATTTACGTTATTTTGAAAAGATTCTTGAAACAAAAATTGAAATTGGTTTTTTATTAACTTAGCTACTGCTTCTCCATTGACTTTATCTAAAACCTTAGACCCCAAGAGATAAAATTGTTGAGAAAATTGTTTTTGCAAAGATCTGATCACCACGTTTGTCACACATTTTCCCATAAAATCTGGTGTTTCGTCTACATATACCCACAAGTAATTGTTCATATTTATTTCCCTTATACTCTGAATGGTGTTTTTGTATACAACATTTAAATAAACTTTCCTCAATAAAGATTCGTCCGGTAGAGATGCTTTTGTGCAGTCGCAGCATAAGTATTTATTAAAGAAATTTCGAAAGTTAGTGTTGTTAACCGTTGACCAGGGTATGTTGCAGGAAATCAGAAAAATTATTAAATCGTAATAAAATTGATGTTTGGAATGTGGTCCTCCAGAACGGTTGTTGTGGCGATCGCTTTTTAGATGAGATTGAATATTGCATTTTTTTATTTTTAGATTAATATCGCACGTAGAGCAGTATAATAGCAGATGTCATTTCATTATGTACAAATTCAGGGTATTTGGTTAGACACGTTTTGAGCTAATCTTGCACTTTACTCATTTTTACTTTACTGAAAAAGTACACTACTAAAATATTACGTAACAAACGCGTCGGTTTTCAAGCGTTTTACAAATAATATCTGTACAGTTCGTATTTGAGCACTGTCATATCAATGAAGTGACGTTTAATGTCTCAATATAGAGTTTTTTCATTTAAAGTGTCAGTTATTGTCAATGAGGTGGTATAGTCGCTATATTTCACCTCTTTACTACTCAAATTCGGCAAAGGCAAAAGGACGGGTTATTCAATATTTTCATTAAAAACAAGATGTCGTTAAGGCTTAAATAATAACTTTTACACTGAATAATCTGTGAATTACTGTTTTTTTTGCATATTATTTTAAATTATAAAATATTCCATAGTAATTCTCGACATCGATGAAAAATTATTTCTTACCCTAGTAAATTTGCGACAGTCTTTTGTTTTGCCGTGAAAAATCCGAACACTGATGGTTGGTTTCTGTTTTGTTTAACTTATGCACGCTTTCACTGCTAATCAGAGCTGGGATTCTACACGGTAATAACGATATAGTACTTGACGCGTTTCCGTATTTGACAATACGGAAACACGACAAGTACTATATCGTTCGCGACTGTGACATAAACGATTCTAAAACACGTCAAACGCGATATCGTTATAACGCTATCGAATAGAGGCTCTGTTAAAGCAAATCGCTCATTGAATGAATTACGGCAAATTCCAAAATCATTGGTTTTTGCATTGAA
Organism: Acleris holmiana; assembly: GCA_949316455.1. Taxonomy (NCBI): domain Eukaryota; kingdom Metazoa; phylum Arthropoda; class Insecta; order Lepidoptera; family Tortricidae; genus Acleris; species Acleris holmiana. Next base: position 77,191,637 of record OX438762.1, read on the forward strand.
AATCTTATACCTACACATAATTTTAAATTCAACACTAACTGATTTTGAAATGTGGCCGTTTTGTGTTCAAAGAACGAAATTTTCATGAAATTTCTACCCCGACGGAGTTGCGGTCAACAACTAGTTATACTCGTATGCGTACTAAGACAAATACTTCTGTGATTAGCACAAGTGTCTGTTCGAAATTATTTGATGTTTCCTGCTTACGCAGGAATAATGCCTTTGTACTTACGTACAAAGGCATTTATCTTCATAAGTATGTTTATAGTTGTATCGTACTTAAACTACTCGTATAAGCGTCGTGAGAGGTGGTAATGTATACACGCACGCATACACACGAACAAAAAATAGCGCTTTAAAGCTTAATATTTCCTAAACGGATCCCTTAATCGAAAAATTGTTTTGACTAATCCGTAATATTTTTGAAAGACCTATCCACCGATACCGCACACTATGGGGTAGACCAACAAAAAAATCATACCCAGGATACGTATAGGGGAGCAACACTAAAAAAAAAACTAAATTTTATTCTCTCACTTTGTTAGCGTGACTAATTTGTATATTCATGTCAAATTACAGCTTTCTAGTACTAAGAGTCTCTGAGCTAGGCTGCGGATGGACGGACTTGGCGAAACTATAAGGGTTCCTAGTTTGATTACGGAACCCTAAAAAGGTGTGCTATATTATGCACACATGACCGCCTCTGGGGCTGATGATCACAGTCATCCTGTAAACACAAAAAAAAACGAAGACACGGCAGACATCTTGGACTCTTGACTTTGTAATATTTTTTTTTTCAGTTATTTTATGTTTTAAAAAACTGTATATGAAGTGCAATGAGACGGACCATGGAAAAACAGTCTGCCAGCATGTTGCGTCTGCGTTTTCTATTGATAGCGCTTCAAAAAATTAAATAAATAATCTGTATATAATATGCGCACATGTCTGCCTCTTGGACTAATGTTTGGATTTCTTATGACAACCAAAAAAAAACGATGAGGCAGACGTTCAGGCCTCTGATATTCCAAAGGCAGACCATTTGAATGTTTTTTTCAACCCGACGCTCGCACCAAGCTAAATAAATAATCAAATAAAACGTGATTAAAATAAGTTAAAGACCGTATATTATATTCAGATTAAATACAATAAAAAAAAACACTCTCAAGTTCCAAGAGCATTTCGTTACTAATAAAAAAATGAGATTCCATACATTTTAGCCACAAAAGTTGAATCGTTACCGAGAGTTGAGTTCAGCGAATAATATTAAACAAAATGATAATAATAATAACTATAATGAATCGATTGGCGCAATGAGAATCGTGTGAAAATGACTTAGTAGAGCTTTTTTTTTACATTTTTACAACTCCGTCCCATGATGATGCAGAGCCCTGAATGTCTGCCTCTTCGATTTTCTTCGTTTCCAATATGACTGTGACCGTGAACCCCAGAGGCATACATGTGCACATAATTTGTTACCCCCCTTTTTCTAAGCAACTTCAATCCACTGTAACGTGAAAACGCAGCGACATAGGAGCTTAATAGACTGAACCAAATCAATGCGTACTGGGCCTCTATTCAGGTGCGTTAAAACGATTTCGTGTTTGACACGTTTAAGAATCGTTTGTCACAGTCGCCATTATTATAAATGACATAAGAGTTATCAAAACGTTGACAATACGGAAACAGGTAAAAAACGATATCGTTATTACCTTGTAGAATTCCAGCCCAGGGCCTCTATTCAGGTGCGTTAAAACGATATCATGTTCGACACGTTTAAGAATCGTTTATGTCACAGTCGCCATTATTGTAAATGACATAAGAGGTATCAAAACGTAGACAATACGGAAACACGTCAAATACGATAGCGTTATTACCGTGTAGAATCCCAGCCCTGATCTAAACTCCAACCCACCTCGATGTGAAACTCGTGCAAATAAATAATATACCGAAATGCTCGCCAGCTCCCTAACTATTAGTACAGTTTTAATTATTGTAATGTTCGTTTTGATTTAAGGCGAACTAAAGTGATGCATTTAATCACTAGAAACTAATGTGACATTTTACTCCCTATGGACTAAAATACTTTTTCTTTTTGACGTCCCTCTAAGTTAGAGCCTAGGAAAAATAGAAACAGCCAGATACATGTTGCCATATTTTGATGATGTTGCCCTTGTCGTCGGAGTGGGTGGTGGAGCCGGTGGAGAGCTTGCTGGGGCTGGGCATACAACCTCCACCACCGAAGTGTTAGTTTCGGAAATGTTGTCTTTGTGGACTATTTGTTATGTTTTAACACCAAAAGCAACCTTGCTGTTGTCTCTTTCTGCATTACAGTGACTAGTTGAGAGTAATGATGATTGTGATTAGATGTCATGTGAAATTACATTTCAGATTTTCAAGTCGTAATTATTCTTGCTGTTGATTGACGGCACGTTGGCCTAGTTGGGAGTGATCCTGCCTCCGAAGCCAGCGGTCCCGGGTTCAAATCTCGGTAAGGGTAGGGGTAAGGGCAGATATTTGTGTGATGAGCACGAGTATTTGTTACTGAGTCTTGGATGTTTTCTATGTATTTAAGTATTTATTTCTCTAAGTATTTTTATCGTTTTCTAGTACCCATAGTGCAAGCCAAGAGCTTAGTTTGGGAATTTGTGTGACATTGTCCCGTGATATTTATTTATTATTTGTTTAACAATCATATGGGTAATTTTTTAGCAGAATACAATGGTTAATGTTTAGATCTCGACATTAATATGAGACGGACCATATAATCAGGTCTCGGCAATGCGTGTTAAAGAGACCTAGTGAACATTTAAAAACCCACTAAAAATTTTAATTGCAAAATTGGAAACACTGTACGTTGCATTATTTTTCAATAATGTTAACTTATCTTTAGTTTACATGAAGCGAACTGTTCACACACAATGTAATCAAAGTATGGTCATTCGACATTGACCTTGAACTTACAGTTTTGACGTTTGTTACTACGAACGTTGGGAGTAGTTTAGTATAATAACGTCAAAATGTCTAGGTCAAGATATCGGCTGTGGTATATAGGTACTAAGTAACGAAATGGATATAAGTAAATCTTCTTCTTTTAAACATTAACAGAAACAAAAATTAACCATACCGTAATGATCACAATCGTGCGAACTATTACCGCGTCAAATATCTCAGAAGGGTTTCCAGTCACCCTGTAGATAGCGCTATTTTTTTGTATTTTTTTACGTGACTATGTTAAATTATTATATTTTAAGATTTTTCTCGCAATCGAGTGAAAAGTAGAGTGTTTAACTCAAGACTAAAAAGCCATAATAACACTAATACTTAAGGTAATTAACTTGTGGCTTACTTTTGTCCCTTATTAAACAATGTACTGTTTGGTCTATATCATAAGAATTACGTACTTAAATAATTAATTTTAAAGTATATCAGTCTCTAATCTACAGGGTGAAACCATATTGCCTTTGAAGTTTTTTTGTATGTCAACGTTTTTATAGCTCTTATTTACTTGACAGTAATGGTGGCTGAATTAAAAACAATATAACACGGCAAAAGCAATATTGTTGGTTATTAAGCTGACAGTTTCAACAGTACAGTGAACACTGAACACTGACCGTGGGTAGCGGTCTCTAGGTTTAAAAAACTGCACTGATTGAACCTCGGCTGTGGGTAAACAAAGAGCGAACTGGTCTATCGCTGAAAATCGAGAGAAAGGGTTTGACAATGATTTATTGTTGCAGGATATGAAATATATGCTGTTACCGTGGATCTTCTCGATGGGACTCGAAACCATGGTGGAGATAATCAACCTGGTGTACTTATTCTATTTACAAACGGTAAGTACATTTTTAACCAAGAAAATACTAAATATTTTTTAACACTTGTATACGCTTCTGGTGTTACCTATTTTCATTGCGCATTGTAAAACTAGGCTCACCAATACAATACAGTAGAATTAAACATGTTTCCTAATACCCCATATAGTTCATATTAAGGGCGACCCTTTTTTGCCATTCACATACAAGCTGGAGTTAATAAAGGGAGGGGTACACCAGCCTATGTTGCTATGCGAATATTGTGTTTTTTGAATCCTCGAAGTCTCGCCCTGCTAATTTAATTTCTTCGAAAATTGACACATCGTTGACAAAATTGTGTGGAGGGCGAGCCGTCGTAAATTAAAAAACACTAATTTATCATTATCTTTATTTACTGTTATATCAATCCCTATAGTCGCGCCCACTGTTCAACTTTTCGTACATCTACGCAACCATGCAACGTTAATTTGAGTGGTGGGGCTCGCCTACGTGGTTAAAAAACGCCATACATAGAATTTATACTCTTTCTAGCGTGCAATAACGAAAATGAAGTAATGTTTGCCGGTATTTTTCCATGCTTAGCGTTCAGCCTAGTAGCGCAATCCTGGGAAAAACCACCCTAAACACGTCTCTACGTCCTTTTTTACCAGAAAGGAAGATCTGTTACACATTTTTTGTTGCAGTTCTGCCCTTCTGTATTTAAACAGAGGCAGCTGTTGAGTTTCTCATCTATGACAATGCATGAGCATGAAAAACCTTTATTTATATTAAGTATTATTTGTGGCTCCTTGCAACTAAACCAAAGCACTTCTGGGTCGTACATTTTCTTAAAAACAAAAGTTGTTTCCTGTGGCCAATACTTAAAAGCTTGCCCTGAGGCCGTTTATACGAGAAAGGGCTTAACCAGAATATTAGGCCTTATTAACATTAACTTTCGGTGTATCCAAAGGAAAGACAATAACCTAAACCTGTGTGTGACCCTTCTGTGTACGCCCCTTTTAACCGTTAGGTACTCCGTAATTCAATTGTATTGTTAAGAGCAATAAAACCCTGTGAATAATCTGTTGCTGCAAGAGTTAACATACGAGTACATGACAAAAATACTTCATATTTTTCCATTTCAGTCGTGTTATATAGCTTCGACTGGTCACTGGATAAATCATTAAAACAGGTTCATCATTGATTCGAGTAAAATCGTAACAAATGTATGTTTTTATTAAATAGACTTTAAGGGAAAACGTAAAAAACTGTATTGGTTTAGTTTTTATAGGTACTGAGTTAAAAACATACAATTTCATAACAACGTGTATAGAGGTTTATCGATAGTAGGTTTATACACTATAACATTGGGAGAGAAACATTATGGTACCCATAGACTTAAGTATATATTAATACTTACCCGAAATCGCTTCCAATTGGGTTATAACTACCATGATTTAATAATGTATGGTGATACAAAAAAAGGGTTTTAGAACCATTTCCTGTCATCAGTTTTTTTATTTTTTTATTAAATAGGCATTTTCAATTTCAAGTTCAAGTTATTTTTTTTATATATGGCTACTGTCCAGTGGGACAACGTTTTCAATTTATCATTTAACATTATTTGACCATTATTGTAGTGATGTCACGATCTTGATTGGTAAGTTTCTAGTATGTGATCAACCATAGTACTGCATACATACATACATAACGTCACGCCTTTATTCCCAGAGTGGGGTAGGCAGAGCAACAGAATACCAACAACTCTAAAGTTGTTGATAATTCTGTATCCACATTGATACTGCATATAATATAAGTCCAAAATATACAAATAACATAATATCGAATTACGTCTTATTTATTTCTGTTTTATTTTAACGCTTATTAAAATCAAGTCAATTTTTAACTGTATAACAAACATAACAATGTAAGATTAAAAAAAAAATGGAATGATCAAAATATAAGTCCGTTTTAGACCCTCTGGCCGTAGCTGCGTAGGCTAGTCCGTGGGTGAAGTTGTTATAGACATTGACATTTGATGTGATCTGACAAAAGCGCACAGTGCTGCCAGGCAAAAAAAACAATCAATAACTTTTACTGAAAAGTATTCATTAGTTTTAAATTGTCTCAAACAAACAAATCTTAAAGTGACGTTATTAAAACAGTCCTTAACAAATAAAATTAATTAAATTATTTATTTTTATTTAATGCAACAACCACGATATTAGTCTCTTAAATTAGTCTAATTTATCAACAAAAAAAATTAAGACTAGTAGTTAATTAGTTTAGGATATCCCAAATGTCGCCATCACTGGCCAGCATCATCGTACACACCACCACGAGTTCCACGAGAGTTGAGGATGTACATACAAAAACACTGTCATGTAATGACCGCGATTTTGAAATTACTGTTCTTATATAAAGTACTTTATGTAGCTGTGTGTGTAATCATACTAATCATTCATCTCAACTCTCGTGGAACTACCTATATACACAGTTAAGATTTTACTGTATCTGTGTTTTAGCAAGTACAGAGCCCGTAAATCTGGTGGTAATACTTACAATCACTTCGTTTCAACTCGCGCTATTGGTTTCGATTTCGCGCCCGATTTATCTCCCGTGGGAGTTATGGATTTTTATAATTCCTGAGGGAGTTATGAGTTTAGTTTTAAAATATAGAGCCCCCTTGTAAGTCATTTTAGGTTTAAAATCAGCCATCTCCTATATTCAAACCTTGGCTACAAACGAATTTTACCTTGCAAACAACACAAAAAAAAAAATAGCAGTAATGTTTTAAAACAAAATAAATCTCGCATGAAATATAATACACGACAAAAATACAAAAGTAGCTCATTCATTCGTAACTCATTTATTCGATCATAACTGATATGATATTTCATGATGTGCATTAAAACTTATAGAAAAGCAGTATTTTAACTGTAAAATCGCAAAAAGAAGCAAAACCGGCAAAATTTCGTGTACGGCCTCTTAAGTCTAAATGTTTTTCATTTCCTCGCAAATGTGATGAAATTCATTGTGTATATCACGGGCAGGAAGGGGAATACAAACTCGAGTCATTACAAGCCCTCCGCCTTCGGCATCGGACTTCAAATAGGCTCTCGTTAGTAATCCTCTTCTTACGGCCCTTGGCACACAATGTACTAATTTACTGGCCTGTTTATTTCACTTGGAATTTTTGTCTTGAATAAATAATTTTGTCGATAGTTTTACTTAAACTGGTGCAGTAAATATGGGAGCATGACTATTTATGCGTGAATATGTTATAAATATTATTGTAAATTAAATTAAACATGATTGTGAAACGTGCAAAAGCAATCTGATTATGAAACCGAGTTTTGGAAGTATCCGTTTGTACCTACATTACTTTTTCCCTATTCTGATTGTATGTATAAACCTTGCATTATTAATATGTATACCTAAAGGTTGATTCGAACAAACCATTAACAATTAATATAACAGCTTATTATGTACCTATTTAAAATTATTACAATTAATTGTATGTGTTATATAATGTATATATATATTAAATTTTGTAACTTAACCGATACTTTATTTTAAATCATAAAATACAATACAATAGCAGAAAATGGTGAATAAAATGGTTTCTTTAGATACGGTGATATTGGTAGCTTAACAAGTAGTGGCAAAACTTAAAGCCCGTTGTTTGATCATTAGTTAAACATACTAATCGTTAAAAGTCATAAGCTCATAACCATTTGTTAAATCTAAGACACATTTTACATTCGAATTTCGAATTTTAGCCATTAGTTGCAAAATCGGTGGTGAGTAATATGGTTTCTTCAGATACGATCATTCGACATTGGTGGCCTAACAAAATAGTGGCAAAACTTAAGGCCCGTTGTTTGATCAGTACTTAGTTAAACATGCTAATAGTTCAAAGTCTTAACCATTTGTTAAATCTAAGACATATTGTATCACAATTTCGATTCGATTTTCGAATTTTAACCATTAGTTCACTTAACTACCCGCAGGTTAGAATTGTAAAGTGGTATTAAGTATAACATACAATACTGTACAGTGGATAACACAAAATAAGTGCTCGTAACTCGATCTAAAATCCTATTCTATCGTAGGTACTATTCAATGAGCAATATTTGTAATTACGTTCTCGAAAACGGCTCTAACGATTTTGATGAAATTTGCAATGTTACGAGAGCAAAAAATTCATCGAACGAATTGTAATCTTCAGGAAAATTCGTCTCCTACCGAGCTACGTTCGGTCTTCCAGATACAGTTACCATCAAAAATATCAGAGCAAAGGTGCTTAAAAACATCTGCACATGCTCTTATGCCTTTAACAATAGAGTCTAGTTCAGATATTTTTAAGCACCTTACTAGTTCAGATATAATTGTTGACGACTGTACTTAAAAAAAACCTGAAGATAAAAAGTACAGTTTTAAAGAGCATCAAATTCTGAGAAACATGATGTATACAACCTGATGCTGTATAAGCAAGATATCGCGGTTTCAAGTTGCAAAATAAGTATTGACGCTCTCTTGAGAACCTCTGTTTTTAGTTACGATTTTATTTGAATCGACGGGTGAAATGATTATTGCGTTTTACGATCATAACAAAAAATTTACGAACAGGTGTTAATATTATAACCATACTTACCGAGATTTTCTTTGTAACTGAAAAAACCGTGACGAAATATAACTAAACGTATTTATTTTTCTGGTTTTGTTTTTACCTGCCAGGGGGAAGTCTGCCACGAAATCGCCAGTCAAAACAATAGCAGCTTGAATATGAGCCCGTGCGGGGACGAGTTGGTAAAGATTAATGTTTGTGTATATCTTCGTTATTTTATCGTTTTTCTGATGGACTGGTTTTTGTAAAACTAGGATCCAATTGGGATACGCGACATTTTTCTAAAGTAACGTCGTTCAAAAACCGTTTTAAATAGTTACTGACTCACAATAACGTTCTTAGTAATATGAATTTTTAAATATTTTTTTTCCCTTTTTAACATCTCTTTTGCCTTCATGTTCTTTATTCAAAAGACACCATTGCTGCAGAATAGCGCAAAATATACATTTTGTTTGCAAAAAAAGAAATAAAAGGAGGAATACCTTTCCCAAAAAGGGGTAATACGCAAGGAAGATGAAAAGTTGTCATTGTAAAGCGTTTATTGAGAGTTCATGTTCTTTGAAAAGCATCACGTGAGAGTTTAGGTCGAGGAAAATGGCACATAATGTTAACGAGAAAAAATCAGGCAGCTTTATTGAAGACATTAAAATATATACGTGTAATACACATATTTTTTAAATATTTATCTCCCAGGCGAGAGTCTGCAATGAAAGCTTCTTTGGAAATGGTACCAATGAGACAGCCATATGTGAAGAAATACTGGTAATTATAAATGTTTTTAAATTTACTTCTTTGTCCAACGTCTCGGGTTGAGTAGGATATGTCTTTATTATGAAGATTATTCTGTAGAGCGTAGCTCAGTTTCACATTTCTGCAACACCTTAAAAGGCTCGTTCAGCAGCATTTTGCAATGTTTTTCTATAAAGTTAGCATAACTGAATAACAATAAGTTCAGACACACATTTAATAAAAATTTACGTAAATTTTAAACACTGTGTTTTTAGCTTGAAATAAAAACGTCTGAATTGATTTATTTTTTGAATCTGGCAGGTCGGAGTCTGCAATGAAACCATCTTGGGAAACGCTAGCACTGTGTTACGGACCAAATTATGCGACGGAGTCTGGGTAATATATAGCTACATTACTGGGGATTATTTCAATGTGTATTGGCATAGCTACAGTCGGGCAAGTTCCAAGGGCAAATTCTACTAGGTTGTTGTGGGATGTAAGGCCACTACTGATAGTTTTCTGTGCATGCTTGTGCAAATGCAACCCCAAAGTATGTCAGCTATAAATACCACGTGTTTGACTGAGCAAAACCTACTAAAAGTGTCAATTCGTTGTTAGATGCATGCAGCATTATTCAATTTAAAATGTATTACACTGTTTTTGAAATAAATACATAAAAACACTTGACGGGTGCGGTTTTTGTGTGTAGTAGAAAAGCAAACACAACAATGGTTCATACATCGCACCTTCAGTACAATAGTGACCTAATTGAGAAATTTCAAATTCCGAGTTAGGTCTCTATAGTAATTTTATGACTTGAAGTTTGAAAGCTGAAATTTTTACTTGATCACTATTGTTCTGAAGGTGCGACATGTTGACGTGCACCCGTGGTCATGTTTTGTGAGATTGCACATTATCTATTTGCACCCGCGTACACGCATAAATGCTAACAAAAAAAGCCAAACTGCGTTAACTAAAGCAAATAACAATTAGATAAGTAGTACATGTTTGGTAGTTGGTATTAATCGTTATCAAATATCTAATCCTAATATTCAAGGCCGTTTCATACCTGTAGATAACTTTTTGAATCAATAATGAACTTAATAACGATTAAATAGATGAACCCCTGCCTCCATATAATGGCCACCCCTTCGTTTATAGCAAATATCTCTTTAATGGCCCAATCAATATTCATAAAACCTAGCCGGGAACCATCCCCATTACACTACGTTTATTTAGAACAAAAACCCAAACCCGTCCATCAGTTTGGCACCTACCTACGATACCACATACAGACACACAGATACATATACACACAAGAACAAATGTTTAAGTTATATTATTACACCCCTCTTTTTTATTGGAGGTTTAAAATACGCAAGATGCAATGACATGAACGTAATTATGGAAGGCCGATCTTTTTCTAACATTCACCCATTATCCCGAATAGGAAGTTTCCATTTAGCTGCTTCATTAACCACCGGACCGGCTGATTCCAAAGGATGGCTACTTATTTAAACATTGAAAATTAATACATCTAACTCAAAAGAACGATCACAAAATCTTCAATCATGACACCTATGTACATCTAAATGCCTATGATTAAAATGACACACGTTTAAAATATCCAATATTTAAAATCTCTACTGTTATGTGGACTATGTATTTAGATATCGAAAGGTACTTAATATAACGACGTGGGTTACCATGATATGTCTGAGCAATTCAGTTTAAGATGAGAGTAAAGGACAGAACTATAGCAGTAAAATAGCTCTGGCTCTTTCTCTCAGCGTAAATTGAATTGCTTAGCCATGTCGTGGTAACCCCCGACTTCAAATAGAGATGTTTTAAAAATCGAAATTAATAATAACAAGCGATCAAAATATTTACAGTAATTAATGTCATATAAAATAAGTACAAAACCGAACTGTGAATGATTTTAAATGAATAGGTTTCTGTTTATAGTTATTAATTAATAGTATATATGTGTAATATAATCAAAGCGCGAAAAGGTGTTCCGTGAAGAGAGCGAGAAATGCAATCTTTGTAATGCAAAACTAACTCCGTAAGTTTAGGTTCGGGTGGCTAAGACGGGAGCGCAGCGTCCTTTCATTTAAGGTTATTTTTTTATATTTTACTCACATAACTATTACTGTAAATAAAACGATGAGTCGATTTATACTGAACAACGGTATAATAAAGAAAGACAACGTCTTTCGTATAAAATGTAATAGCAGTATTTTTTGGGCTTGTAAAGAATCTAGCTGAAATATCCCATTCAGGATCAATGCGCTTACTCACGTTTCTCCACTACTTTATTTTCATGTGAAAAATATTGTGACTTGACTCTAAAATGCTTTTATTTTCCATAGTACCTATATTGAAGCAATTTTACAGTCGACATTTTGGACTTTCGATGTTTTTTGACTGATCTGAAATCTATAATATTCTCTAAATTCCATCAGAGTGAATCATATAACCAGTTGGTAAGAAATGAAATTTTGACGTTTTAAACCTTGGCCTTGTAAGTATTCGGTATTGTAAGTTTCGATATTTTGAACTTCAACACTCGTAACTTTCGATTTAGCAGGTTATTAAAAGAAAATGGTAGTATTATGAGAAAAACTTTATATGATAAAGTGTAGAATACCGTGTGTAGTTGGCCACCAAACACTACTGGGATCGGGGCGTTCATCAGCGCGTGAAGCAGCTTCTCCGTCACGTCCTCCATGGACGAGTTCTCCAGCGCGAAGTAGAAGTAGTAGTCACGACTGACCGTTTCTAAACAATCACTTATCTTCTCCGTAGGTCACTTCCTTGTACCGCATTCTCCTAACATTATATATCTCCAAAGCATACTTAAAAGTTCTTTCTTTACTTTATCAAGATAAACTTCCCTTTTGCGTTGGGCAGTTACTAACAAACCAAGCGGCTGCTATTGTTTTATTATTTAAGCTTAATTTATATTTCTCATCGATAGCATCTATACTTTCTTGTTTTATCCAATGCATAGTTTGATTTGGGATTATTATTTCACATTCGTGTTTTTTAATTATTATATACCCGGCTTGCAACCTGTCACTTACTACTCTGATTGTGTGAAATGCGGTTGCAGAATTATCAGCAAGTCTTTTCAGAGTTGTTGGTAATACGAGTATATGGGTTTGGGAATGGATTGCCTTTTTACACATAAAATGTTTGATAATTATTTATGACACTATATTATAAAGTATTGGGACTTCATTATAAATAAAAATATACTACCTACTCAGTGTACGATAAATAAATAAACATGAGTAGTTACAACTCACTATATCATGTCTTTTTTCTCTATCAAAAAAGGTCTCGTGTGTCCCGAATCGTTTAGAATTGTTGTTAACCGACTCATTAAGTCTTAATACAAAGACTCGGCCTAGTTAACTAGTGAACTACGAGTATTACAATGATATTGTTACGCCAGTGGATTGAGCGTCTTATTTTCAATTGCCATTTTTGTGCAGTGATTTCAGCAGGCTTAAATATGGTTTCTGTCCGTTTCAGAGGTAGCTCTATCTCATACCGTATTATCAAAATTTCGACCAACTTGCCTTTGCTTTAAGCCGCCAAAATATGTTTTCAGTCGGTTCCAGGCCACCCTCTATCAGGTACGCCATATCCTGAAACCCATTTTCACCCGTTTTCAGGCCCTTATGGGCCTTTACATTATCTGTACTTTTCAGTAATATAATTGTGGCGAATTTTGCACTAACAGTGAAAGAGCATGATTAAAAAGGAACAGTAATACTCAAAACCTTCAAGAAGCGTGTGAAATAGGTAATACTATTAGAAATGAGAAAGCAATACGCGGAAAATTCCATTGTTAACAAGGTAGCATCCACTCTAGCTCTCGAACTATTGGAACGATGGTTCGGGAGCTAGAGCTAGAGTGGAATGTTAAATTATTGATCACGTAATTTTTTTTACATACATACTTACACTAATACATAGGCTGTTAAACATGGAAAACATGACCATTATTTTTGCTCCACGCAATCGCGTTTTAATTTACGTTAAAAAAATATGAAAATTATAATAGTGTTTATAAAATTTTAAAGCATTAGTCGCATAATGAAATGTTATATAAAAATGGAATACTTTTCCACAACCATAAAGGTTCTGAATATTGACAACACAGCAGTAATACAATGCTGTTTACTCTTCTGTCACACACAACCATTAAGTTTAGCATGGTTTTACAGCTCTCAACATTATCAATAATCAAAACCTTTTTGTTTGTGTAATGCTGAATGATTGACTTATTATCCACCTAGTACCGTACCTCCCTGTAAACGGTAGCTTAGCTATCCAAGTACGATAATAAGTTAGTTTTAGTCAGTAGTTTTTTATTTTTAATATACATAACATTTATAACTTTGAGTTTCAAATTTAGTAAATAACGTTAAATCTTTAGCATCGTTATTTGGTCCTCAATGTCACCGCTGAATTTGAGGTATTCGGTCGATGCTATTTGTTACTCGACTGCGCCTATGAAGTCCCAGAAATCGATGGTTGACCGGACAGGGTAATGTCATGAATGCAACTCTCCTGTATAACTAATAACTTAAATAAGAGATAGCTCAACCGTTCATAAGAAGTTCTCTCGGTAATACATGTAATACACGTAATGGTCATAGCAATGCAGAAATTATCAGGTGCTTAGGTACATATGTTTCAATACAGTTTTATTATTATTGATAAGAGAGTGATTGTGAAGTGAGCTTCCTTTCGCATATAAATAAATTAATATCAGTGGACAATCTCACCTAGCCCCAAACTAACCTCTATGCTTATACTACGGATACTAGACAACGATTAACTTACTTATAAAGAGAACAAATACTCACACTCAACATACAAATATCTGCCCATACCGAGATTCGAACCTAGAACCGCTAGTTTCGTAGGCAAGGTCACTAGCAACTAGGTTAACTTATTTAACTCTAATGGATCTTACCCCGGACAAAATTAAACTGTTAAATAGACCGAAGTGATACAAAATTAGCTATACTTGGGAGCAAAGAAATCGAGCCACTTTCTATGGAAATTCAGTACCAAGTGGCCCGTTTTCTTTGCTCCAGTGTATATCTGTTAGGTATGACATAAGTAGTGGACGTGAATTGGCTTTTCAAATGCGTTTTTTCATTATCATTTTAATTTTACTCCACGAATTTGATTTTTGTCATATTTATTTTTTAATGCGCATTTTATTTCGGAAAACCAACAGCTTTTGTTAACAATTTAAGATTAGTACTAATAAACACATGTGTACACAGTGTATGTGCGATTTCATTCATGGGTATTGCTGGTTTTAGGTATACGGTGGCAGAACAGTGGACACCAGAGTACTGCCACTGTGTGAACACACAAAACAGTACTGTTGTCGCGGCGTGTGCGTTCACACAGTAGCAGTACTCTGCTGTCCACTCTTCTGCCCCACTGTTCTGCCTCCGTGTGAAACCAGCATAAGTAAACAATAGGAAATCTTATGGTGGCATCTTTAATAGCTTATTAAACCTTTGTTCACACTTATATCGTCACTGCGTATCATGATCAGGCTTATCAAGTCGAAGACGCTTAAGCTTGGAAGCTCAGTTTGGTCATATTGTATCAGTCGTATTCCGCCGTGGATCGCTGCTTATCACGTATTATATTGCAACTTCCGTTCCATTCACGACACATCGTCATACAATATAGCAGTAGGTGAAGCAAGGAACGCGACGTACCAGATACAGCGTGTTATAATATGATCGCGTATGTTTTCACATCCAAACTAACGATAATAATACGTGTGGGTGCTTCGTGACCGGTATGCCATAAGCTGAAAATATACAAGTGTGGACCCGGCTCGTCTCACGCTCTAGCGTTATTGGAGTCTCACATAGCGCTGCTGGAGTGAAATGGTCTTAAAGAATCTGATCGCCCTCAAAACAAAATGACTTCAGCGGCGGAGAATGGCGTTCTCCTATGTTGGAGGCCAGGATCCTTTTTTAGTCCCTAAGTTGTAGTAGTACCTAACATTGCGTTAGCGAATATATATAGTACATATATATAGTATATAGTACATATATAATATATAAAAGCACTTCTTTGAAAAACATATGGCATCGATGTGTAATAGTTTTTTTTCTTTCAGCTCAACTTCAATCCGGTCACATCGTTCCTGTTCACTCTGGACTTCTTTCTTATTTTACTGAACGTAAGTATCAATTTATTATTTCAAAATAGTAGCTACTTTTTAGTCACAAAATTAATGATAAACTCCTTGATGTTATTCTAATATACACAGTGTCGCATAACGTGGCATAAATATAGCAGTCCAGAAATTAGATAGTTTTAACTTTTGGTTATTTAAATTAGTAAAGTAAAAATATGTTAGGGGTTCGATGATACCGGTAAAGAACCTTGCGGTTCACCTTTGGCTACCTTGGCGAAAAATAGCTACGGTTTGTGATTCCAAAACTTGATATTTAATCCTCAATAACGAAGCGATGTGTTGAATTACACTATAATACCAAGATATAAATGCGTTCAAAATAACTCCATACTTTCTAAGCCACTAAAAGATTTATCGTTTTTCATTTAACAACATTGACACTTCGTACTAAAAATAAAAGCTTTAGACCTAGTTAGCAACTGAAACTTAATTTTTTGCCTATGTAAAGCCTTATTTGGTGCACAATTCCGCAATGTTGATGTACTGCATCATCTTTTGAGATAAGATGCCAACTTGAACGCATTTTTAAAGATCACGAATGAAAAACGAGAAATACTTTAGTAGTTTACAAGGAATGGATTTATTTTGTGTGTGTTTTATATTACATGAAGAAGGCAAACGAGCACGCAGGCCACCTGATGGTAAGTGGGATCTGTGACCCCGAGACATATCTGTTGATAAATTGAAATTATGGTATAATTCAATACTTGTTACGTTGTTAAAAAAATACTAAGTTTTGAAATAACAAATTGTAGCTGTTTTAGCCAAGGACCGCAAAGGTGAACAGCAAGGTAGCGTTCATCACTAGTATCAATGAAACTTTAAACTTACCTAAATGCCGGGTGAATACAAAAAGCCGACTTCAGTTTGACTGAGCTAGAGAGAATTGAAAAAAAAAAAAAATCCTTTTATAAATTCGGTTTAGATTTCTTTCGTATATCATGTGTAACACATACCTGTGAATAATCAATTCAAAATGATGTATTAACTGGACTTTTCCACTGGATGGTGACCGCACAAACATGGTATCACCGAGTGAACCCGGAAATCCCGGTTAGTCCGAATGTTCTTTGCAGTAAAGTGTGACCACGATGCAAATACACATGATAAACGGGCGTTCGGAAATATACAGAACTTCTATGGTTTACCATGTGAATTCACAATTCTCAATAGTCAAATTCCACAACTTATAGTTTTAAGTATTTAAAAGCAACTGACAACAACAATGAATCCTGTCTTGATATTTTAGTGGGTTTTGTTTCGTGATCAGTGTAACATAAGTAATCTGTAATACTTAATAGTATTCTCCATCGAATTCACATTATTATTAAGTAAAGCGGCTTAGCGAAACAAAGGCAAAAACATATTTATCAAGCTTATAAATAAAGCTTTTTGTATTTACGTCTTCGTTTAAACTCTTGTTTCGTCAAGTACGAAACAAGAGTTTTTCTATTTACTTCTCCTTTACTACCTGTCATCGTTTACTTATAAATTATTATTTTGTCGGACATGGGCTTAAATTTAGCTTGTTGGTGGCTACGTGCATTAGACATAAGACCTTGTAAGTTACATAGCGTACCATAGTACCCGGCCGATGAGAAGTCAATCCTGACTACTGTCATCGCAGTACAATTTATAGCTTATTCTTAGGTTTGGGGTTAGAATTTGTACTGGAATGACAGGTGTCAGGATTTAATTCACCACGGCCGGGCACTATAAAGTTGGAATTCACGGTCACACCATCGCTTCGTTTGGCGTAGCCTCTAGCTATAACTTTATCTCGAATGTCAAATCTTTAGTCTAAACTTTAGACTTATCTGATGACGAGCCAGGTGTCGTCCGTGCTGCCATCTGTCGTCGCGCCATTTTGATCATGAGTGCGAACACCTTGCGCTGTCAATTGTGATCACACCACGCAGTCTGTGAATGGAAGAACTAACATTAATTTGTAGGACTTACTATCGGCGCGACGCGTATTAATCGAGTGAGCGGCTGACTGTTGCTAGATAAACTGACGTTGAAACTGCATACTTTGAGCTGTGAACTTCGTGTCAACGCTCTACTTAAAACAGTATTGGCAAGGAGGCTGTGAGCCGCTATAACCCTCGTGTAAACGCAATTTTAATAATCACAAAGACACTTGTTAATCACAAAGACACTTGTTGACACAAAGACACTTGTAAACAACGATGGTACGAGTATACCTACACTATACGAATATAATAGAAATAGATAATATTTATTTCGCTTAATTTCATAAATAAGGATATTATCAAACTACTTAATTAAAGCTCTCGCAAATAGATTAATAACCAGAGACGGGCGCATTTTACGATTATTCAATTACAAAAACGATACAGAGTAAAGAATTTATGTCTTGCACGGCGTTAGGTCACGGCTTGCTATTTCACACAAAAAATATTCTACGTTTCGCTTTGACACTTCGTTTACGGACAAAATAAATTAAGTTATTTTTTTTAACTTGATTTGTTCTGTCCGTTAACTAGCATAGACATATATCAAATACATATATTTTATTTCCGTAAATACATTTTATTTCATACAAATCGGTTTTTTTGCTGTCTGAACTATTTGCACAGTCATCAGCGCCTAAAAGAGACCAAGCTAACGAACCCACACTCGATAGGTGAACGTTAAGTAAAACGGAGATTCTATTGCGACCATCCGACTCCATCGTTTCGTGTCTATTCTTGTAAATTATAATCTATTGCTACATGAAAACACTCAAACTCAAATTTAATTTGCAAATTACAGATCCGTATACATCATGACGCAAAGTCCTATGAACACTTCATTACTTACTTACTCGTAGTCATCTAGCGTTTCTGTCACACTGCTAATATATTATAACACTTCACTAATAATTAAAAAAAACCGGGCAAGAGCATGTCGGACCATGTTCAGTGTAAGGTTCCGAAGCCGTTAAGTACTACAAACATAAAAATCAACAAGTAATAACTAAATTTTCTATTTGAAGTTCCCGGTGTGGTTGCCAGGTTAGAATAGTGCCACTCCATGTCTTCCCGTGGATGTCGTAAGAGGCGACTAAGGGAATAAGGGCTTGTAGTATTGTTAGGCGATGGGCTCGCAACCTGTCACTAATACACTAGTAAACTTCTTGGCCTGATTGTGCAAAATGTGGTTACAGAATTATCATCAAGTCTTTTTAGAGTTGTTGGTATTTCTGTAGCTACGCCTACCCCACTCTGAGAATGAAGGCGTGATGTTATGTATGTATGTATGTAAGTTAATTGGTGCCGTTGATGATTTTAGTAGGTATAAACATTTTAACCGCCTGTATCTCAAGAACCAATGTTGTCTACTTAGTCGTGACAGTTTTCCTTTAAAATTCGTTATAAGTTGTTTTATTTAAGTTTTTTTTCAGACTTTTAGTATCTGTAGTTTTGGCTGCAGGGGGGGGGGGGACACTTGAGTCTAATAAAAAACAGCGCTTTAAAGCTTAATATTTCATAAATGGATTACTTAATCAAAAATCTGATTTCACAAACCCGTAATAAGAAAGAAAAAAATACATCCCACGTTACGTGTAAGGGAGGTACCGTAAAAAATTTTTTTTGTTACATTTTATTGTATCACTTTGTTAACGTGACTAATATGCATATTCATGCCAAATGACAGCTTTGTAGTAATAAGAGTCTCTGCGCTAGGCTGCGGACGGACGGACATGGCGAAACTATAAGGGTTAATAGTTTGACTACGGAACCCTAAAAAACCTATTACTAAGAAATTAAACATGAACGTGCCATCCAATCCTCGCCGCAAGAATCATTTGCATTTAATTTGACACTGCACCCGTTAATGCTTACTAGAGGGCTTATTGTCTAACGCACTCGCAATCACGATCGTTTTCATTTTGAAAATCGAACGCTCGTCTGCATACAATATGAAAACAATTGCTCCATTTTGAAGCCGGTTGCGATTGCGAGTGCGTTAGACAATAGCCCCTCAGGTCAGAGAAATGTCATTGAAATATAGGTGCTCGGTAAAATGATCAGCGCTCTTATGCTATTCTATATACAGATTAAAAGCTGCACAACTCGTAAAATCTTACCAAGCAGCCAAAGTAAAAAACTTATTTTCCATCAACGACTTGAACTGAAACCTGTAATGACTTCACAAGATAATCATTGCTGCTCGTTAGTTGTTAAAGAAAATTCGACGAAACTTTTCCAAAGTGGTGAACAGCTATGATTAGAATCAACCGACTAAATTCCGAGACACCCTTCACGTTAATTATTTTCAAAGAGCTTAACTTTATGCCAAGTCAATTGTAAACTGGTTGAAAGTTAGTAAAACATTCTTCATAATTATTGTAAAAGTACATCCGTGTATACGCCTGGAATACGCTGTATTGAGGGTACCTTATTAAGGACCATCGCAATATGCGAGTATTATAACTTTACACTCACCTGGGCTGGGATTCTACACGGTAATAACAATATCGCCTTTGACGTGTTTCCGCATTGTCAATGTTTTGACTCATATGTCATTTTATCATTTACAATAATGGCGTCCGAGTCATAAACGATTCTAAAATACGTGAAATACGATATTGTTATAACGCAGTAGAACAGAAGCCCTGGCCTTAGTGGCTTTGGGCCTCGTTATAAGGAAAATAAATAAATTGAAATTATTTATTCCTTACAATTGTTACAAGTCAGTGTGGTATATTATGCATTATACATAATACTATTATTTTATACTAAAAGGTTGTTTAATTCATTAATAAAATCAAAAGTGACAATATCATAAATAAAATACATTAATTACCCCGCTCTGTTCGAGCTTGATTAAAAAACTAAACTTGCCGCGTGAATAATCCGTGTATAAGAAAAGCATCCTTATTCCGTCTGAACATGAAATTGAGTTTTTTTCTCAACCCGGCCTCTTTTATATTCGTTATTAAGTATGCGCTATCATTGAAGATATTTTTCAAAATGTTTGTACTTTTAGGACCCTTAACTCAAAACAAAAATTAGCTCTTTACACCTTAATATTATTTCACAAACGGATGCCTTGATCGAAAAGTCGTTTTGAGAAATCCGCAATATTTTTGAAAGACATATCCAATGACTCTCAACACTATGGGAAAACGAAAAAAAATACCATCCCCACATAACGTATAGGAGAGGTACCCTAAAAAAATATTTTCAAGGTTTTTTTACCACTTTGTTGGCGTGACTAATATGTATATTGATGCCAAATAACAGCTTTCTAGTACGAAGAGTCTCCGAGCTAAGTTGCGGACGGACGGATGGCGACGGATCGACAAGAGTCCCTAGTTAGCTCTACGGAACCCTAAACATCTTGCATCATTAGTAATATTACTGACAAAAATTCTATTTGTATTTGATTTCCATTGTTTTGTTACCTGTAATATTTAAACGAACAAACATAATAAA
Source organism: Acleris holmiana (assembly GCA_949316455.1). Lineage (NCBI taxonomy): Eukaryota > Metazoa > Arthropoda > Insecta > Lepidoptera > Tortricidae > Acleris > Acleris holmiana. The sequence continues at coordinate 77,212,484 of OX438762.1, forward strand.
TCTCAGTACATTAATTTGATAATTTTCACTGCAACACAACTAACATAGACGTACAAAAAACGGTTTATTCGACTAATGTCCATATTGAAAAATGACGAGGGTTAATAATGCAGATTTTCCAAACATAAAAAACTTGAAGTATAAAAATGTCGAGTAATAAAAACGACAAAGTAAAAAAATTACGAAGTATAATAATCTCTAAATGGAATTAAGACGAGGGGGGATTGGTGGAACAGGGTAGCCCCTAGGTAGGTTTAGGTTATGTCAGTTTGCAGCAGGCCCGGAGGGCCGAACTACCCAGAAATAGGAGCTCCGCGTGAGCGGGGCTCCGTCGACACTGTTTAATCGATTTGAAATAAGAGCGTCGACGGAGCTCAGCTATATACCGCGGAGCTCCTACTACCCACTGTCGTCATTTTTATACTTCTACAAAAATCATATGGTCATTGTTATATGTCGACATTTTTATACATCGACAAAAATAATTCTAGTCTTTGTTATTTTTCGACATTATATAAGATGTCGACATTTTTATACCTAGTCATTTTTCAATATTTACATTAGTCGCTCCAAAAAACAATATTAGAGCAAACAAATTAACCGGTACTCTACTAAATGCTTATAATATTGTGAACAACGGGGAGGTTTCGTCAGAATAGATGCCACTCCACCCCACTTTGCCAGACATATATTCCAGGGAACGGTCATTAATCGTACGGTCCAATGACGACGACGCACTAAGATTAGTTGGTAGTAAACCTGCATGCGACGCGGGTTCGATACCCGGCCAAAGTAAATATTTGTGTGACGAGTGCGAATAACGGAGTCTTGGATGTTTTCTATGAATGTAGAAGTCGGTATGGAACATTCTGTACAGCGTCTAGTCTGCACGACGGTGTAGCCAAGGTATTATGCTCAGTTTTAACCCGCCTAAGAACGGCCCTTATTTTCACGAAACCAATAACTTTTACTGATTTTATTTTACTTATTGGGTAACGAACTTTCGATGTTTAAGTTTTCTGATATCTGTTATATTTACGGAATTATCGCTGAACTACACTTAATGAATACATCCAGTATATGCCGATGAGTTGTTTAGTAAATGTCTTACGGCCGAACTCTATATTCAAACCGCGGATAGATAAGGCTTACTTCGGGTAGAAATTAGTCATTTGCCCATACAAAATGTGTCAAATCTTAATCCGAATTAAGGCTATCTGTCCGCGGTTTGAATATAGGGTTCGGCCGTTAAAGTATAAACTAGAACAACAGCCGGCTACTTACTCATTAGTACAGTTAATTACATGGGTGCCAATAATGCTACGGTTGAAAAGAAGCCTTTAGTAAATGTTAATTCCACAGAAATTATAATTTTATTATATGTTACTCAGTGATTGTGGCACTGGGTGTTAAACATATTAAGTGCCAACGACTAGAAATTGGAATAACTTTGTGTGGAAATTCCCGAGTCGGGCAATTTACACATTAACAATGGAACTGAAGAAATTCCTGCTCCCGTAATGTATGTAATATAATAACCTTTGTTTATGCGCGCGGGCCTGTCCCTTACTCTCATTTGCATACTTATATATGTAAGTACATAAGACACAAGAGTCATTTGGAGCCTCGGAACAGCCTTACATACTGAGGTAAATGAAGGAACAGTATTCTCGTGTTAGACCCTTGCTTAATGATTAATGATACTCTTCTACACTACAAACGCGAGTTCATCGAGCTTTATCCTTGTAACGTCCGCTGCAGTCTTAAATTAAAATTGGAACATAGGTACATACTAACAGTCGGCCTTATACTCGTAAGTAGCTACACACTTTTGTACCTTGTCGCTTCAACGTCTATGACAGATTAGTGTAGCAGTTCAAACACAACGTTTTAGTGACAAAGGTGTGAAGCTGCTTACGTATAAGGCCGACCGTAGCTTTTATAAGGCCCAGTGTTACGGCTTTGGCGCGTAGATGTTGACTATCGTCTTGACACGCGCTAATCGACAGTCAAGACTAAATCTAGAGAAAAAGATATACATAGCTTAAGTTATTTCAAATTGTGTCTATTTTTCGATAATTGAACGTATATAAAATGTTCGAAATGTACTTATAACAACTCCCTAACAGTTGGGCGTTTGCGGCACCATTCCTCTATTATTCAAGGAGTGGAGTTGAACTTTATATAAATATTCATTTGCAACGTTTGTATAGGTACTCATAACCTTACCTTTTATATATAAAAAAATGTTTTTTTTATTCATCGGCAGCTCCAAAGTCTCAAATAGATCAGTTGCAACTCTCGTGATTTTTGTCTCATTGCGGTGTAATATTTTACTTGAAGTTTTTTCTTATTTTTCATACGTTATATTATTATATTGCCCATATTATTAGAAGTTTGGAAAGGGGCTCTTAACATCATTCAACTAATAAATTTAACAACTAAGAGTAATCGAATGAGAAGAACTGTCAAACAACCTTGTATTAAAAATACAAATCTTTAATTCAGTTACCTATGTTTTTAATTAACAAAAAACTTTTTTTTTAATAGGATATATATGATTTTCCTTTACTTCAACTAAAAATGCATTGCTTTGTACAATAGTTTAGAGTTTTGATTCAATTTCAAGGCCTTTCACTACATAAAACCTACTGGAATGATAACATAGGACTGAGACAAACTATTAAAAATAATAGCTTGGGAAAAAAATAACAAGGCTCTAGAAAATTAAAACACACAAGGGTAAATAAATATAAATATTCAAACTAAATAAAAAAGGTACAGCAAAAAATTAAAATGAAGTTGAATCACGTTTGTTTGTATCAGGAATACAAATGAATAAATGATCAATGCACTTGCGCCAAACGATGCCCTGGGGCTTTGTTCTACTTGTTATTCCCAATTGCTTTTGAAATGTTACCTATCGGTAGGTTTACTCGACTGGCATTACTATTAAGTAAATAAAATTATCATAACGTTGACAATACGATAACATGTCAATAACAATTACGTTTTACCGACGAAGGGCCCATGCAATATGCATGGAAGAAGAGACTCATAAAGTCGCCGTCAATAGAACTTGCAAAAGGTAAACAAAACCAAACGAACCAATTCACCATCATTACTCGATAATCACATACGTTTAAAGATCAAGTGAGGTCTTTGCAATGTTTTATACACTAGATCATTATTTTCATATTAGTAAGATGAAATAACTATTCATTAATACGTTGTCTATGTAATAAAAATGAATCGCTGAATGTGTTGCTAAGCGCAAATCTCAAGAGCAGCTGAACCGATTTCACTAATTATTTTTTTATTGTGTTTGTTACTGTCAGGAGAAGGTTCTTGTGAAAGGAAAAAAACTGAAGAATCCACCGGGATAACAGAAATTAGCAGCGGGGCGATGCCGCTGGTGGGCCGCTAGTTATTAATAGAAACACGCTTGGTGAATGAATATTTGAGGTTATGTGTCAAACAAAAAGTTTCATTGACGGCGACTTTACGAGTTAAACCAAATATTATAGTCAAAAGTTTTGTCGAAAGCAGCGAAAGCGTTTCTCTGGACAAAGATAGAAGATACAAGAATGTGACAAAAAAGGAATGCATTATACTAAAACATTTATTAGTAAATTGTAGGCATTTTTCTAAATTACACTTTAAATTCGAGTTATCACGCACTTTCCAAATAAAACTAGGTCATCATCTCATCAAAGTAATAAAAAGGTCCTAAATATTATATCTTAAATATTAATATTTTTTAATCAATAAATTAATTCTAATTTTTCCCGAGGTAAGTAAGATACCTACTACAAAGTTAAAAAATCCCCTTTTTAATTTTTTCTTTTTGCGCCTATGTTTTCAGCCCCACCAATACAATTTACCGGTTGGGAAATTGAAAAATAAACTTTAAATTGTACGGTAATTGCAAATAAGGTTAGACTTGTGACCGCAAAAGAATTTCTGCGACAGGACATCCTTTTTTGCAAGGTGATGCTTTTTAACATGACTCTGTGTGCCGTAAGTATTTTCTTAATTTTTGACAAAAACATCGACAGTTTTATTTGACCAGCAACCCCTCAGATTTTACGCTGTAGCCAGATATCCTAAACTTTGAGTGATTAATCGACGTCGACTTTACTAAAACAACTTCGTTATGTAAATTGAGTTAAGTAACCGAATTTTGTTTAATTAAAGACAAAAGCTGTTTGTGTTGAGAATTCAGAGAAGTTTTTAAACTGGCTGTGTTGGACAAAATTCCTTATATTGCTCCTTTTATGTCTCACTTGGTATTTTAAACTTGACTAATTGTTAGTTAACGGTTTCCTTTGTTATTTTTTCAGAAGATTTATTGTATTTTGGTTAATTTAAAGGAATTAAATATCAATTAATAACGAAGTATTATTTAAGACGCAACCATATACTGATGTTCAGATCTTGGTAGCCTTCTAGTATTTGTATAGTTTATATGTATGGTAAAGTACTAGTAAATATTAGCAGAGACGGGGATGTAATTTTTTTTCTCGGATACCCTATAGTGTGGGGTGTTGTTGGATAGGTCTTTCAAAAATATCATGGGTTTGTGAAAACAGTTTTTCGATTAAGTAATCCGTTTATGAAATATTATTATATATTAGCTTTAAAGCGCTAATTTTTGTTAGACTCATGTGCTCCCCCACTACAGCCAAAACTACAAATGCTAAAAATCCGAAAAAATACTTAAATGAAAGCGCGTGTAACGAATTGTAACCGTTGAAAACCATCACGACTAAGTAGACATCATTGGTTCTTGAGATACAGGCGATTAAAGTGTTTATACCTACTAAAATCATCTAAGACCGCACCAATTGACTTAAATAGAAAATTACTTATTACTTATTGATTTTTATGTTTGTAGTTGGTCCGACATGCTCTTACCCGGTTTTATTATTGCTTTCCTATGATTTGTTGTTCAAAATATTATGCAAAGTAAATGATTTGTTGTTCAAAATATTATGCAAAGTGACCGCAGAGTATATGGAGACGACATCGAAAGTAATTTGTTTCAGAGCCAGCATAGCCGACTTTAACACGCACACTATTTAATTAAAGTTCACACAAAGTTTACCAACATGCAAATCTACATCGTAACTGGCTGCCAAGTAGTGTGCGTGTACGGATGGCTATGGTACACGTTACTTCAATCACAGTGAGCCACACCCTCGGGCTAAAGCGAAGGGCATGTGGACAACCATTGCATAACCGAGCGACCACTATAGATCGATTTTTAACCCTTAAATGCATGCTGTAAGTTTCACCCAAGAAGCTTATATATGACACTGGAGATTACACGGCGAACAATGTCCCTTTCTTAAGAATGAAAAGAAAGGGACAAAAATAAGAGCGACGCTTTTGTACCTTTCTTTAGAATGAAAAGAATGGGACAAAAAACATAAGCGACATCATTTAAGGTCCCTTTTCTTGGCTTCAAGGCGTTGTTTCCGTGCAATCTCCAGTGTCTTGTAAGCTACTTGGTTTCATCCAACGAAAAACCATTAAAAAAATGATATTTATAATCAATACACTATGTTTAGCGATATTTACAAACTAAAAATCAATTAAGTAATGCATGTAAGTGATATGATAAATGACTTACGGTTTACGTTGTAAGACTTGTTTGAAACTTAATATTCGTGATTACTGTTAGTTGTTATTTTGTGCCCTGGGATAGCAGAGGGAGACAGTCAACCCGTGATCATGATACCTGCCATAATGGATTATTGCATTATCAAAATATTGATGCTAGTACAGACTCTAAGCCGACCTAATTTTCAGCTCAATCCGGTCTTCGAAAAGTAGTTTAAATTTATATTGTAAAAGTTAAATTGAATAAACAAACACAAAAAATAAGAAAAACATAAAAAGTAAACAAGAGCTTTTTATCTGTAACTATCCGATTTGATGGCTTAATTTATAAGTCATTCGGGTCATTCCCCACTTCTTACTTACTGGTATTTAATACGATAACATGATAAAATATAATAATTATAATACTACGTTTCTAACTATTGATAAACTTGATTAGGTACCTACTGCGGTATTGGTGCAGCCGACTGCCGCAAATAATGGCGGCAGTCGGCTGCACCAATACCGTGAAAACCGCGTAGTAATGAAGACTTGGTTCATAGCGTTAGCTGGCTGTGTATGTCTTCTATCCGATCATAAATAAATACCATAATAGATTACTGGATTTATTTGAAATATTAATCAATTCATTTAGCTAGTATTTAGAGTGAAATGAAATCACTCGTGGGGTTTCTTTAAGGTTGGTGGTTCTTGGCTCCTTGTTCGACACGTTAAAATTGCACCGCCACTTGGTGCAATTTTTAAACCGACTCTATTCGTCGCCGGCGTTTGTTCTACAACTGAGTTGCTTTTGACAATAACATTGGCGTCGCTCACGAGCGCAATAACACGCGCCTCGCCCCTTATCGGGTAAGGCTTACCATCACCGCAAACGCCCACAACTTAATCACTCGGGTATAACGAGACACTGATACCAATGTAGTACGAAAATAACAAAGTGGAAGTGTAAAGATTGCCAGCATCAAATTAAATTGTATTACTTATTCTGATTAAAATATACATGTTTTCATAGAAAGTTGATTTCTTTGAATTATTAAAAATATGAATATCTCGAACGCGGCAAATCTGCTTGCGAATCGTCTGATAATAACGATAACAGAGGCTAAATTTCAAACAGTGCAAGGGTCAGAGTTGTAGCAGTCATTAGCTCTGCCCCTTGTACTGCCCCCAGCAGCACGTCTATAATCGTACCGTGACCGCATGACCTCTTTTTCGACGTCCGGTTCTGGCTAAGGTTTCGCTCTTGACTCGAAATTGGATAATTTGCGAGAGAGGACCCTTTTCGTATATTGTCACTTGAAATGTGCGTTTTTATCACTATTTTTGTGCTGACAGCTGTCTTATTACGTCACTCTGTCACAACGGGGGTAGGACCGGAATAAGTCATTACCAGTGCCCGGGAACCTCGTGGCACTTTTAAACGGTCATATAATTTGATCGACTTCCGATGTATATCGATATACTGAAGTCCAAAATAAATTTATTAGTAACTTATCGTGTGGTGTATAGATACCGCCAATTAATCTATGAACATCTAATTAAGTTTAACAAAAAACAATTACACACACATAAAATACAATTCACATATTACATTATTACGAATCAAAACTATAAATATTATTATACTTTTAGGTTAATTACTCGGTTCAAAGAAATTTTATGTAATTAATTCAATTAAATAAATTTCACCTAAAGATCACAGGACAATGTTACCCAAATTGACCTAGTCCCATACTTAGTTCTAGGCTTGTACTATGGGTGCTAGAACTACTAGACAACGATCAACATACTTATATAGAGAAATATATACTTACATACATAAAAAAAACATCCAAGACTCAGGAATAAATACCTAATCATGCTCATCACACAAATATCTGCCCTTACCGGGATTTGAACTCAGGACCGCTAGATTCGAAGTCAGGGTCACTACGAACTAGGCCATTGTGTGGTCAAATATAAAGATAAAAAATAAACTGTCTGGCTGACTGATCGATCAAAACACAACAACCGAAACAGCATACTATGCAATTTTCGTGGTGTCTATAAAAAAGATTTTTGCAAATTCATCCTTTAAGGGGTTAAAATAGGGGGAGTCACGGGCGTCTTCTAGTTAGCAATAACATTCATGTTTGTGGCTATCGCTTTCTTGTTGGAAATAAATGAATTACTTTATTACAGAAGTAGGAACACGGAACTCAGTTTCATATTTAATAAGACACGTGATAAATCATTCTGTTTGGTTAATTAGTTCAAAATAATTAGAAATATCACGTGGACAAGCACTAATGTACACAAGCACTAATTCTCAGCACAAATGCAAACTTTGAACATGAATGTATTTATTATATTCTCGTACGTAGTTAAACGGACTACTTATGTGGACTTAACCGAGTAAAATAATCACTTTTATAATATTTCCATTATATGAATTCGATACCCAAATGAGAAATTTTCAAGACAGTGGAAATATGCCGCTAGAATTCAGGGCAAACGTTAGATATGCGGTCTTTGTATGTACATACCTACTAGCTAAGCAAACAGAGCGAAATCCAGGCACACACGTCACGGGCGCTCGCATTTAAACACATGAAGGAGTATTTTGCTCATACTAGGCAAATACCTACTCGGCCCTACCTACAACAACACGTCCTTATCCATTTCCTACGGAAATAAGTTAAAGTATAAAAAACCATTCAAGAACAAAACCAATAGCGCTTACCTCTCACGTAAAGCCACGAAAACATCTACCCCGCCTTTAAATGACTTATTTTTTATCCCTTTCCCACAACCTATTGATAGGTAAGCGCGACTGAAATACATAATTAAATTGCGGTCGTATTCTATTTAACCTAACGTAAAAGCCCAGATGGAATACATTTCGGAGCGTACGAACCCATCTGTAAGAGACGCATCCAACTTCGAGGGTGTAAGATCTCGCCGGGGTTACGTTTGTTATTCCACGAGGGGTCTAACTAGAATGGATGCGTGTCGGTACGTATTTATACAAGTGTTGTTAACGGGAGCTTTAAGTAGTAGAATTAATTAGTTATAGAAATGGTGGTGAGCCTTGAGGGTGCATGGTTAGGTTTAATCGATTCTTGCGGCTAATAGTGGGTGGTACGGTTTTGACATCTCGTTTTCTTATAGAGCGTGTAAATTTCATACGGGCATATAATTTATCCAGGCATAGTTAACGATCATACAAACATATTTTGTAAGTAACTTTTATTATTAACGCACGGTTCATTTTTTAAAGTTTGTCTTAGGAGCAATTTAACGCGTGCAACTTCCTATTACAAAACGTTATTACGAAGATGATTTAATTTAATTGGCGAAATGTGTGATACATTGCTTGCTGAATTAATTATTAAGAATAAATTAAATACAAGTAATGTTGGATCGGATAACATACACGTTTGTTAAAATATATGCCCGTATGAAATTTACATGCTGTATATTAGTTAAGTGTATTTTCGAAGGAGGTTTTATAATTTGCAAGCTAAATTTGAACAAATTTATATCAACACACATTATACAGATTTATAACATACTTAGGTATTTTATACGGGTGTCTATCATTTCATCGAAACACCTTTCACCGAATGTATCATTACATCGAATTTCATTTTATCGAACGCGTCAGATATAGAATCAGATATTTAAAAAAATAACCTAACCTAACTTACGTAATGAATATTTAAGACACCCTGAAAACATTATGGTTTCAGCAGAAAATAGCGTTGAATGAAAATAAATTCGATGAAATGATAAGTTTATATCAACACACATTATACAGAATTATAACATACTTAGGTATTTTATACGGGTGTCTATCATTGCATCGAAACACCTTTCACCGAATGTATCATTTCATCGAATTTCATTTCATCGAACGCGTTAGATATAGTATCGGATATTTTAAAAATTTAACCTAACCTCACTTACGTAATGAATATTTAAGATACCCCGAAAACATTATGGTTTCAGCAGAAAATAGCGTTGATTGAAAATAAATTCGATGAAATGGTACATTCGATGAAGTGAAATTCGGTGAAGTGATGAGTTACAATTGTATACAGCTTGTAAATTTCATATGACCAAATATTTAAACTAGACGTAGGTTTTATAGTTCTACAAATCGCATAAAGAAGAGATTTCGTTAATACCTCCATCAAATACAGCGTAATTGTTGTTAAAAGGTTTCATCGAGCAGCAATGTATATTGTACACCTTTGCCCAAAGCTGGCGTATATCAACATCTTTAGTGTAATTGTAACATTAATCGTAGGAAATGAGAAATTTGACACAAAAGCGCAAGGGCGGAACTAATTAGTCTGCGAGGTAATATGAATAGGGGAATGGTAGCAGTTAATATTCCAAACATGGTGTATTGGAGAGCTGCAAATAGTATCCCAGTATGTAAGGTCAGCAATCTCTGCAAATGACGTTGCCGAGGTTTGCGGTTTCGTATCGCTTTACAAAGCCGCCAAAGCCTTTGAGATCCGCAAACTCTGCATTGAATCGATGTTATACACGTAAACCATGAATAAACAGGGTGTTCCAGAAATCAAATATATGGATTTATTTCAAATGCGTTGATATTTTAAATATCTATTTTTAGAAATTTTTATCTGTTAGGCGATGGGCTTGCAACCTGTCACTAATACACTAGTAAACATCTTAGCCTACTTGTGCAAAATGTGGTTATAGAATTATCAACAACTCTTTTTAGATTTGTTGATATTTCTGTAGCTCTGCCTACCCCACTCTGGGAATTAAGGCGTGATGTTATGTATGTATGTATGTATTTTTAGAATCACAAATTATAGCTATTTTAGCCAAGGTGCTCTTGAACTGTATCATTAAAACTTGAATAACACCTAAACTAATTAACACCTTGTAAAGTTAAAACTAACTTATATTGGACTGGTTTAGAAGGATCTTTCACATCGATTAATATTACTCCTCTAAAATTATTAATTAATGCGAAAGAATTAAGTGCCTATATAATATGTAATGCCATATTGTAATTTTAAAGTAAATAACTTTAAATATAGGAAAGCAATTACACAGTATATTTTTAAGGTATTTAATTAGTACATTGTAGCGGTTATACTAAATGAAGACCCTGCCAAAAAGTTGGTTGACTGTTATGTTTCTTGAGGCAGACTTTGACGTGCAAAAGTGTCCGTACGCCGTACTTACGTAAAAACAAGTCTCTATTTTTCTCTTTAGGTTAGGATAAGTAAGGTTAGGATAGGCTTTAATATTTTATAGACTGAATAATTCCTATCGCTACTATTTCAACAAATCTCCGCCAATCCTACTGTTATGAAGTGATGACTGAAAGTATTCACATCCAATATTCTGCCAACTTTTAATGATTGTAAGTAAAAATAGGGCATGGTGGTATCAGCAGGCGGTCTCGGGTAATGGTGGTAATGGTAATGGTGCCGCGCAATTCATACCTACACGTCCCGTCACTGTAAAAGGGCTTCCACTTCTTGTGGTATTTTACTGTAAAGTTTGAAACGCATTTACATTTAGAGAGATCGATATTAGATGGTTGTATAAAAAGGTATGGTAATTCGAAAGTACACTATTTACTTTAACAATCTTAAACACCAAGGGGAGGCGCGGAAACTGAAAAGCGTGCAACAATAACGATTATCCTAAGATAAAGTTTCACGGGAATTGGAACATTGGCAGTTAGCATGCATAATAGAATTTAATGTTGCTAATCATCACATTGCCGAACTCTTGAACAAATTACTTATGGCGAGATTCGTAAAGGCCGCTAACATTATTTTCGTGTTCCCGTTAAAAGTTGACTGACAAAATTAACGAAATTAAATATTTACATTTAGCTTGAATTTTTTCCGTGGGGACCGATCGTATGCCTGCGTGGGGGCAGGAGAGGGAGGTTTCCTAATCGGCTCTTTGCTTATATAAGCGTTATAATTTATTCCATGTACCTATCCCCACCTCGTAATTCTAAATAACCGTTTAAACTCCCGTTTTGATCATTTGAAGGCAGGATTTCGGAAATCGTTATATAAAAGAAATAAATATATATACCGGGAATGTCAGAATTATGCAGCGAGGCGAAGCCGCTGGCGGGTCGCTAGTCTACATATATATAAACTAGCTGTTTCCCGCGACTCCGTCCGCGTAGAAGTCGTTTATAGCTATTCCCTCAGGAAACGTCAATTTTTCGGGATAAAATGTACCTTTTGTCCTTCCTCGGACCTTAACTGTCTCCATGCTTAACACTTGCTTAACATTTTATGTCCCCGTTTATAATTGTTTTCCTTCCCACTCTTTCTGCCTGACTTGTTCTAAACCCTTAAGTCTCCGTGTGCTTTGTACAGTAAAGAGCACCCTATAGATTATCTGACTAGGTTGCATGTACAACGATATTACAATAGGGGTCTTACGAGGTAGTGATTTTTACAGAAGTTCTGGAAAGTAATAATGTTTTAACGTCCTTTTTAATTCCACATTATAATAAAATACCTCATTACCAACAGTATCAACTATTAAAGCCTGGCGCCCATAATGCAATAAAATTTACAATTTAAATTGTAAACGGTAGTTGTCCACTTAAAACAAGCCGTAAAAGCATACTTAACTTTAAAATAACTTATTTTAAATAATTCTCGAACTTTTCTAGACTACGAATATTAAGTCTAGCTAGCGGCTTAAAGGAGTATAATTTGGGTTTATCGCATAGATGCATTTTTGAAATAATTTGCATGCACTGTTTAGTACCTATTTTTACATATTATTCGATTAACAAAGTTTATCATTGCCGATTACTTATATTGTTTCCCTGTCTAAACACAACAAACAATACTTACTGTCGCTGCTTCAAAGAGCCAATATTTAGCAGTGAATATTCTCTGTGAGCATAATCAGCTAGAATCGTTTCAGATATGATATCACAAGGTTGGCATTAAAAGCAGTTTTTATGATGAAGGTTAGGAGTTGCAACTCAGCCTCGCCATCTTGAAATCGCGATCACGTTCAAGGGCACGATGACATTGTAGAAAACTCCTTGAAATATTAAAGATGAACTCATTAGAGATAAGACTTAGATTTATTTTGAAGTGCATAGAAATCGATTCACGCCATTAAAATTAAAATTAAAATTATATATTGGACAAAAACATACAGCAACATAACAGACATAGCATAGAAAAACAGTTTTTGATAAGATTTTAGAAATGTTGCTACCAGTTTATCGGGTTATAAAGTACCCTTTGTACTTTCCCTAGGTGCAAGCTATTTCATATCAAGTTTTATCGCCATCGGTTCAGTGGATTCGCCTTGAAAATGTAACAGACAGATAAATAGACAGAGTTACTTTCACTTTATAATATTAATATTGATGAGGTACCACTGTCTCTAGGATATTTCTTGAACTGAATATGAAGTTTTTGCATTAATCGTTTTTAAATTTGTTGTAGAGCTTCTGTTGACAATTCTAAACAGGCAGTTAGGAGCACTTTTGATTGTAACTAGTAGATAATTTATTGCAAATAGTCACAGTTCCAAAATCATTAGCCAAAGTAAACACTAGTAAACAGGCACAACTATTCTTGAGAGGGTTAACTAAGTCAGTTCGACCTTGCCAACGTATGCAAGGCCAAGCCGATACGTAAGCACATACGTTTGATAGTTTAGACAAATAGATGAAAATCTCAGTGTCGTTTACATTCAACCTCCTACAAATGCCGAGACATGGGTACGCTAATTTAGTTCTGAAGCATTATTGTATTTAGTCTTACACGAGTGATTTTTGGTATCCTTTTTTAACGCTTAAAATTATTTAACCTAATTTATTGATTGGTCCAGTATGTTTTCGCCTAACATCCTTCGAGGCTTTAATTTAAGAGTTTAATAAACATGTATTGTTTAGTTTACTTAAGTTACGTTAATTTAATGTTATCGTCCGAACGATTTTCGACCAAACAACACTTCGATCATGCCACTCAAAGATGATTATTGTTAAGACAATACCGGATACTTGACATTTATTCCACTGGATTTTACCCCAATTACAATCGTATTGTTTACGAGTCGGCCGTATAATACAAGCCGTCGTAATGTTAACAATACAATAACGGAACGGGAAATAGGAAAGTGGAATAAAGACCCCGTTCTGCATAGAAGGTCTACCGTCAATTGCTGCGGCTTTGTCTATTTGCCAGAGCTTATACGCTATGGGATTTGATGGTTCTCTTTGTTTAAGAGAATTAATAAATCATAATGAACTTTACCACCCTGACAAGAACAGTTAACCCTCGATTTTGTCAGATATGATAGTTACATATTTATTCCGCAAGGTTATAGTTAGATGGTAAAAGTCTTTATGAGTTAACTGTCATAATATAACCCATAATGTTAAACAAATCTAGCAGAATGAATAACATAGTGGAAACAAAGATAGAGATATAATTATTTTCAAGGTGACATATACGAGTATAATGGCGCTAGCTAGGAAGAACCCGCGTATTATCGGCCCAAAATTCTACGAGCCACCCACCACCCAGCTACCCACTGACTTAAAAAATTAGTCCAGAGACGAAACATTCAAGCGCCGATTAAAAGACTTTGTTGGATAATGCATTTTACTTTGTAAGTGAATTTATTGACGCAAATTTCTCGACTTAAAATACCTATACTTTTGAGATTGTTATATTATTACCATTTTGACATTTAACTTTGACCTGTTTTATTATTATTATTTGTGTAATTATAATCTTTAGTTTTTGACATTGACTTATACTAACTCTTTTTCTCGCTTGCATAATTTACATTTTGTTTTGTGTTTTTGACGATCATAATATGAATTCTTTAGAATTGACATGTGCATGAACAATATAACTGTAACTTGTATTATGAAATAAATAAATCTAAATCTAAATCTAATGATTTTATTGTACATTAATAATTTTACAATTAAATAACCTATTACTTGTGTTTGGAAGCAAATAATTAATGGCTGCTTCTAATGGAACGTTGCTGATAGCGTAGGAGCATATTAGATTATTAGTAACTTTAGTGACCTTAATACGTGCTACACTTGATATTTAGAGAGCCGTAAGCGACTTTGCATGTCGACGCTTTATACAAATAAATCTAAAGGTTCCATAAGTAGCTCACATACAATTTTTACTCCTATTTATTGTTTTACTACTTGCTTTTATTCATATTAATCACTCTTTATAATGTATTTTTTCTTTTTATTTAATATTTTTTTTACTACCAACGTAATTCATAAGTATAACAGACAGTTATCATATTTCTTTTATGAATATTTTTGCGAATATGTACACGTTTGAACTCGTTTTTTTTAGAACTTTTGTTTCCATAACATTGAACAGACAGTGATAATATTTTTTTATTAATATATATTCTCATTCATTACTAAGAACATGTTAAACTCCTTCCTTCTTCAGGGCTGTTTTCTTCATAACAAACAATCAACATAATATTTTTATTAATAATGGCATTACAAAGGAAATATTGGAACTCATATTATAGTTTTTTCTATTTCCGGGGTCTGACCTTACCGGGATTTGAACCTTCATAGCCAGGGTCACCACCAACTAGCCTACCGTGTCCTACAACTGTCCTTTAACAATGAAAGATTTTAAAGAGATGTAAAAAAAACATTGAAGGCTAAGGCGGAAGCTTGCTTCGCTTTGCTCCCACCATAGCTTTCTAACCTAACCTATCCGAGTCTGTCCTGCCCGGAGAGGTCTTTCTCGCTCGCCAGTTTAATTAACACTTATTAAAACAGTTTATAATAAAAAATATAATTATGAAAACAATAGTATAAACATATTGAGGAATATTAACATTAGGAATTTTGATAATGCGGATAAATAACACTTATGGTTTTTAAAACAAATAAATAAAATAAAAATCATTTATTTCGGGTAAAGTTATACACATTTTGTTAGTAAAAAATAGTAAAAATGTTATTTAACATATGAAAATAAATATTAATATAAATAATTTATAAATAATTAGCGTTATGAATTAAAATGGTTAGAACTTTCGATATCGTTAGTATAAGAAAATATGTGAATACAAGTATTAGTATGAACAAGGTGTAAGATTAGTCATATTATGAATTAAGATGATTATGAGTTTTAATCGTTAGGATTCAAACAAAAATGAAGAGTGATCTATAACAATCTAAAGTGCTACTAGACAAAATTTTAGTATTTAATCGTCTAAGCTATATCATATTAAAGTAGGATAGTGCCGCGCACAACAAGTGCGCCTTCTCAACCACTCGAGGATGGCGATGCGCATGCGGCACCACACAGAAACAGGTTCTTTATCTCAAAATCTATCGCGCAAGCGCCTTACTCGGCCGCCTCGCGTGTATATTTGTTGCTGATCAAGAAATATTTTCTTGAAAAGGAAAACTTATAGACTTTGTTTTCAAAATAACACATTTAATAATGTTAAAAAATCGTAAAATTTCGTCCAGGTTTAAGGATAAAACGTTATTGCATTTTGTATAGAAAAAATTAGGCTCTGTGAAAATTTCAACGGTCTACAGACGGAACGGACGGTGTCCTTTGGGTACGGGACCCTAAAATGCAAAATAATTTAATGTTTAAAATTGAGAACCATAATTATATCTTCTAAACCTCTTTTATAGAGGCTGAATTAATAAGTTCAGGTAAATTTGTGCAAGATCATCACCCGATATTTATTTATCTTTACTGACACGATTAATGCAAATCAGTGTTTTACCTGTTTGTTAATTCCATTTTCAATTTACCTCAATTTTATTAGTTTAAGGTCGAAGGTAACATAGGAAAAGTCCAACCGACTTTTAAAAATAAAACTTACATAAAACATACATCACGTAATGGTTCTCAATTTTCAATATTAAATTAATATGCAACAGTTATCAAGTAGGGCTTACCCTAGCTAGGCGACTGCTCACTGGACATCAACATAAATACCTAATGAAGACAATTAATATACTCGTTATCTTATTTTTAAATATTAGGTCGTATTCGCTTAATGCAGCATGTATTCCGGTTTAATGTATCCCTTATTATTTCCATAATATGGTTCATAAAATGGCAGACTTTACAGGGCGTATATTCCACATTGTCATTACTTCGTCTGTGATCTTAATCATTATTTTTAAAGTTGTGATGACAATTATTAACTTGACAAAAAGGCGGCCAATTCTCAGCAATACCAATGCATTACGGCTAAAACAAAGTTTAATCAAGGCCCTGTTGTAAAAGCTACCAAAACGTCAATAACGTTAACATTCTGATTACGGAATTCGATATGGTTTTGAAAATAAGATTGGTTAAAATAGAGTGGAATAGTGGTGGTTCTGGAAATCGAATAATCTGGTTCTGAAACTCAAAGCACATGTGTAACGATACAAATGGATTGAACGGCCGGTGAATATTTGATTACTAGTTCTGTTCCATTGAAACGCACCTTTTGAGATTTCGTGAAACGAATATATAAAACAGAACCAATATTAGACCACTGATGGGTTTGTTAGACGCCACAAGAGTTGCGACTCTAAATTTGCGTAAAATAATGCTATAAAAAGTTATTTCGACCCGCGCAAATTGACACTAAAACTTAACTGATTGTTTTATTCCGCATAATAAAATTGTTTTAATCCAATTCATGGACCATTTGCGTGCAATATTTAACTAAGTGTATTCAGTTCATGCGTGAGTCTAATTCCAACATCCGAAGCAATCAGAACATCTAAATATCTAAAGATCTTTACAAACTTACACATTTTTTTAAAAGCGTACGAGTGCTAACTTGGGGTACGAATGGGTCATACACAGATTTAGGTTACCGTCTTTCCTGTGGACACAAAGAAAATTAACGTTTTTAAGGCCTAATTTTCTGGCTAAGCCCATACCCGCAAAAACGGCGTCAGGACTGCTTCAGAACTATCATATAAAAGCATAATCTATATGCACACAAGCTCTTAACTATTGACCACAGCAGAGACAACTTTTGTTTTTAAGAGAATTTTCCGATACAAAATTATATCGATATTATTGTATATATTATATTGATATTATTAGGGCAGATATTTGTGTGATGAGCACGAGTATTTGTTTCTGAGTCTTAGATGTTTTCTATGTATTTAAGTATTTATTTCTCTATCTAAGTATGTTTATCGTTGTCTAGTACCCATAGTACAAGCCTAGAGCTTAGTTTGGGACTAGGTCAATTTGTGTGACATTGTCCTGTGATACCTATTTATTTATTTATTTACTGTCAAGATCAGAATGCGAATCTACGTTTATAAATATTATTTACTCTCTATATTTTTTTAAAATGAAAACAAAACAAATGATTACTTGGTTGTTTTGAATGACTTTTTATACTAAACAATCAATGTTTTTTCCAAATGTGTCCTTTTTACTCGTAGTAACGATTGATGTCTAGATGAAAATTTCCACTTAAAATTACTAAATGTTCGCTCACCGTCCACTGTGGTCAACGGGGCATTCATCAAATATTTAAAATGACTGAAAAAAGTTTTTTGATTCATAAACGATATTATGATTTATTTACCATTTATAAAACTATGACTTAATGATACTGGACTTTTGGAAATGGACTTTTTATCTTAAGAGTAGCAGAGAGTTTTTATAGTTAAACATCGATATCTTATGTGTCGATATGAAATCCCTAGGACGTGCCCTAAGTTAGCACACGAATGATTATAAGGTACGATAAGTAGGATATTACATTAGTACAATTATAATACATAGGCTAACTTGGAACACTTAATTATATACTTTCTTGGAAAATGAGCGAAAATAGATTTAACTTAACTTTACTTTCTATTAATAACCCTGGTGGCAAAGCGTCTGATTAAGTTAATTTCGCCGGCTTACATGTTTAGAAAATGGAGACTCAAGACAAAAAACTTTTAGGGAACGTATTTTTCTTTTTCTTTGGCTAATAAATAACCGACGCTACGCTACTGATTCCTAGTTCTGTAACAACCATTATGCTTGTATTCTCATAGATCCCTTTTGCCCACAGATCTACGCGATATTGTGCGTTATATCGCAATTCCAGGAGTATCTCGAAGGCCACGGAACTGCCGCCTTCGAATTCAATAACCGAGTAAGCATAGCCTCATTTGCGTTCTAAGATATTCACTGCTGGTACAATAGCTCTTAAAAAGGCCTTCGAGTTTATTCGTCTCTCTCATTCGCTCTCATAAGCTCTCATGTAAGTTAAACCAACTTTAATAATATATGTATAATAAGGTAACATATGCAATAAAAGCACTTAGTAGACTTTAGTTATTTAGTATTATATTTATTGATTTATTCATTTGAACTTTTAACAATACATAAAGTAAGTTCAAATGGCAGACTTAATGTCTTGGGCATTCTTTACCGGTCGGCTCGGTGGAGAGCATGAAGAAATTGCATAGGTATGTCATATATGTTTATGTAATAAATTTATTTAAAAACAAATACATACATATAAAAAGTAATATACTATACATCTAAATAGCAATACTTACAACATACACATGTATATAATTATTGACGTACCTGTAGACTGAAACATGCAAAGATTTGCTGTTGGAGATTGTTAACAAAGTGCTTGCGAAGCAAACGTTTAAAGGAAATTAGCTTTCAGCTTGCCTTACACAAAGCGTGAGCGCATTCGAAAGACATAATGCCTGAAGGGTGAAGGAATTAAAGATGAACCCGGTGCGATGAAGTCGGATAGTGAGCTTAAGCCTACGGAACGGAGTCCATAACGCGTATGGGCAGTTTGGAAATTAAAATTGGATTTAAGGTAGTCTGGGGAAGCCGGCACCATAAAATGGAACAGCGACTAGGCAGCATTCTGACGGATCTGCGTTCGCGAATGGGAAGCCAGTGAAGCTGACGATGAAAAGTGAAGGTGTGGTCGTACTTTTGTATACCGAAGATGAAGCGAATGCAGCTTTTCAGAAGAAGATCCATCCTGTTCAACATTGACATTAACATAATCTATGGTGGGACCATAAGAGATTGAACAAGGAGCGTCTTATTGAAAGAAAGTGCTGAAATATGTGTACAGTGCTCTAAGTGTGTTAACGACGACAGACGCCGGATATCTGGTCATCCCATGTTAAATATGCATCAAAAATCAACCTCACGTTCTACTGGACAAAGCAATCACTTCGCCTTTAAAAATAATCGGAGCCACGTATATTCTACGTCAAGTGAGGATAAGTTGAGAAATTCCCAATATGATAGCTTGGCATTTCCAGGGGTTGACGTTGATTCCAAAATTTCAGGACTGGTTAGAGATATTGGTAAAGTTATTGTGTATCAAAAAAAAAGACATATCAATGTCGTTATAGTCTGCCTGGGTATACAGTAGCAGGTCGTCAGCGTAGAGATGTTAAGAGCTTCCATTGGAAGTTGTAAGCATATTAAAGTAAATAGATAACAAGACAGAAAAAAATATACTGCCTGTGGTGCCCCAGAAGAGAGTTCACACCACTTCGAGAAAGTGCGGTCTACGCGAATCGCCTAACCATGGTTACGAAAGGAAGAGAACCAATCAGCCGCTGTAGATGAAATGTTCATGTGAGCTAAGGTGGCAATATGTAAAGCAGTGCAGTTGTTGTACTATACTTGGGTCGAAACCATGATTGAAAAGGAGAAAGGAAATCAATACACATGAGTGGATAATTGCTATAGGACGACAGCTTCTAAGACTTTACACTTAAAGAGAAAAGGAAGTTAACGATATGAACATAACTGGCATAGTGCATTCCAATATGTAAATAACCATAACCCAGCCAATCTCATCACGCCCGTTGGACGAAATTACTTTACTGACTTCATCCATAGTGACAGGGATGATAGTAAATGTGGAAAAGGAAAAACAGGATTTTACGATAGATATTAAGACGTAGAAGTTTTTTTAAAGTGGGCATTCAGCTCATTTAATTAAATAAAAATCTTTAGTTGTGGCTTAAAGTAATAAATACCAAATTGAAACAAAAATGGTCAACATTCTCATGAGACACAATCATGAGAAGGCATCCCCTGAATTGTTGGCGCGCCCTGACGGTACAACTTAAATACGCCGGTTAATAGTTCGTTCTTGAATTAAAATAGGCCTTACTATATAATTTTACCATTTATTTAACGCCGACCGGTGCTCACTCATGTGAGCGCCGCGTGCGCTCGCCCGGCTGGAAACAAGGACCGACCAATTTGACAAACGGATTCTCCCCTAGGGACTGAAACGCTATTAGGCCGATATGGGAACTTTGTGCCAAAGGAATACACTCGTTTTGTTATTTTCAGCGCACGGATATATCAACAGAAAATAACCGTTGAAATAAAATTATGATCTTATCATAATTTAAATCAAGTTTAAATGTGAAATTACTGAAACCACCACTATGCTTTAGTAGTTTATCTCAAAGTAAAAGTGTAGTTGTATTTTAATAATTGTCGCAATTAAAATCACTCACTGGCACTTGTCACTATAACGTGTGTGCGTCCATATAGTTAGAACTCACCGTTGTGTTGAGATTGCTACTCGAAGACCCTTGGTCACCAGCTCATCTTAAATTTTTTTGATTCATTGCTGTTATCAACGCCCAAGTTGAGACGACGCGTTTAGCCAGGTTGGTAGTGACCCTGCCTACGAGACTAGCGGTCCCGGGTCCGATTCTTGGTAAAGCCCTTACAGCACTGAATAATACGATCGTGCGTGTTAAATCTCATTTAAATGAACCTTTTTAGGGTTCCGTAGTCAAACTAGGAACCCTTATAGTTTCGCCATGTCCATCCGTCTGTCCGTCCGTCCGTCCGTCCGCAGCCTAGTTCAGAGACACGAACATGCATAATTAGTCACGTCAACAAAGTGGTACAATAAAAGTGAAAAAAAAAAAAATTTAGGGTACCTCCCCTCCCCTACCGTAAAGTGTGAGGTGTCGTTGGATAGGCCTTTTAAAGGAAAACTATCACGACTAAGTAAGTAGACATCATTGGTTCTTGAGATACAGGCGATTAAAATGTATACCTACTAAAATCATCTAAGACGGCACCAATTGACTTTAAATAGAAAATTAGTTATTACTTGTTGATTTTTATGTTTGTAGCACTTAACGGCTTCGGAACCCTACACTGAGCATGGTCCGACATGCTCTTGCCTGTTTTTTTTATATAAGCAAAAACAAATAAATTTAAACCGTAAAGCCAAAAATACAAAAAACACAGGACAATGTCACATAAATTGACCTGGTCCTAAACTAAGCTCTAGGCATGTACTAGACAACGATAAACTTACTTATATAGAAAAACTAGGGACCCGCCAGCGGCTTCGCTGTTGACTGATAGATGTTGGCCGATTCTCAGACCTACCCGATATGCACACCAAATTTCATAAGAATCGGTCGAGTCGTTTCAGGTGAGTTCAATAACGTACACCGTGACACGAGAATTTTATATATTAGATATTATACTTAAGTACATCAGTCAATACTCAGGAACAAATGCTCGTGCTCATCACACAAATATCTGCCCTGACCGGGATTTGAACCCAGGACCCCCCGCTTCGAAGGCAGGGTCACTACCAAGTAGGCTAGCGTGTCGTCAAACAATACGAGTGCTATCATTTTATCAATTACGAGTAGGAAGATTCTATAAGATTCGAGCGTGCAACCATAGTCAGTGAGAAAAAAGTGTGGAATGTAATGTGAAGTTTTCTTCACCAAGAAGACCTAAACAGACGAGAAAAATGAAAATAGTAATAGACGATTTCGTTAAAGGTGATACACAAAGGTGTTTTACCGGTGTAGGTGTTATAAGAAGAAAAAAATATTCTCATAGTAAGAATGGAAATTTACACGATCAATAAGTTTTAGCGCTTTAGATGGAGTTATTAAATGGATTCCGATACAGAATGCCAATTAAAGAGAAAAATGTTAATAATAGAACTCCATTCAGTACAATAATGGAGAGGCAAATATATTATGGCCATAAGAAAATATACCTATTTAGATTACAAGACAGACCAATATGTTTTCAAGATGAAACTTACGTAAATGAATCCCACAATGTGTCAGTGTGTTGGAAATCAGATACTGAAAGAGGTGCATTGTCTTCTATTGGTAAAGGAAAATGGATTGGTCATCGTGCATGTTGTTGAAAGTTCAGGATTTGTCGATAACCATTAACCATTTTCAAATGAAATACAAAGACAGTAGATTATCATGGAAATATGAATACATACAATTTCGAAAAGTGGGTTGGCGAAAATCTTTTGCAAACGCGAAATACCATTGCAACGAGGTGGATAAACCCCCCCCTCCGGACACGTGGTTCGACAACGTTGTCCGACGTGTCGAACGACGAGGAATTTTAATTGTAACGTAAAAGATCGGACCAAAAGGATTTCATTTAAAAATCCTCTTGGTCCGATCTTTTAAACAAGTAGCAATAAAGAGGACATATTTGTTTTTTATTATATTTTCTGTCTTTAAATTTGAATATAGCAATCCTCGTAGTTTGAGGGTCGAACCAAGTGGAACTCGATGATCCTCGCGGTTTGACCATCGGACCAAGTGGAATTTTTAAAATTCTCTTGGTCCGATGGTCGAACTAACTGGAGTAAAAAAATCCTGATAGTCCGACATGTGGGACAGCAAGGAATCAAAATTCCTCGTCGTCCTACATGTCGGACAACGTTGTCGAACCACGTGGCCGGAGGGGATAATCCACCCACGATGTGTTCCTTGAAAGTATTGGTTAAAGCGGCATAATGTTGAATACACTGAAGCGTTGAAAAAAGAATTTGCTCGAATTAATAAAACGAAATAAACCAGAAAAACTATTCAAAATTGATGTTATGTTCAAAGAAAAGGGTCATACAGTACTTTATTCGCCACCGTATCATCCGGATTGAAACCCTATCGAATTGCCGTGGGAAGATATCAAAGGTGAACTGGCACGAAATAATATTAATTTAAATTTAACTGAAAAGACACGAGCCCTGACAGAGCTATTTTCCTAATATTCAATGGAGTAATGGCTAAAACGTGTCAATCACTCAAAGAAAGTGGAGGAAGAGTACTACAAAAATGACCACTAGACGAGATCATGGATCGACTTATTATAAAT
This sequence comes from Acleris holmiana, assembly GCA_949316455.1. NCBI lineage: Eukaryota > Metazoa > Arthropoda > Insecta > Lepidoptera > Tortricidae > Acleris > Acleris holmiana. The sequence goes on from OX438762.1 coordinate 77,236,300, forward strand.
TTACGAGATGGAGAATCACATAGTGAAAGTTATTCGAGCCATACATACAGTGATACGGGTACAGACAGCGCTATGGATTCAGATTAATTTAATTTGGAATTTCAGTTGGTAATAATAATTTATCGTGTAGAGCAAGATGAGGTCACGCCACTTGACTTTGTCACGTGACTTGTCAACCCTCCCGCACCGCTCCCATACCTACTACAGACTTAGTTCACGGCAAACACGATATCTTCTTTAAAGTGTTTCCGCATTGTCAACATTTTGATAGCTCTTATGTCATTGACAATAATGGCAGGCAAATCATGAACGATTTTAAAACACGATATCGTTATTACGCAGTAGAATAGAGGCCCAGGTACCGTGGGGTAGCTTATTTAATGTTTTGTCCTTATCTGTAATTATGACATTTGCATCTGACAGAAAGTGACAAAGCATGGCATAAGCTACCCCACCGTTATTCCACGTTTAAATATAAGTAAAGCGCTAAGGCGAAAAACATCAGATTCCTAATATACATAGATATAATATCATTATATTTAATTATTACTTAAAATAAAACTTGACATAAATAACATCAATAGTGAAGATTCAAGGTTTTCACAAAGTAAATTAAGCTTCGTCGTGGAGAACACGTCGTTGTACCAATTTGCATGGTAATCTGCAAATCTCCGGATTGGCGGGATATCGGCATTTTGAAGTGTTACAAAGCTTGATCGTCGTTTAGACCTCGAGTGTACCGGAAAATGGGACAAATCATGAATTTAAATATTGATCGCTCATTGGAATATTACTAAGGAGTTTCCTCCGCAATCTTGGCGTTGTAGAAACGTACGATTTTCGCTGTTTAATCACTTTCCCCTTTATTTCTTTTGGTGAAACATGATTATTACTTGGCTTCTCTAAAAACCGTGTGTTTGCCGGGTTGGAATAGTGCCACTCGATGTCTTCCCTTGGATGTCGTAAGAGGCGACTAAGGGAATAAAGGCTAGCTTTTAATAAAGGCTAGCTTTTAATAAAGGCTAGCTTTTAATAAAGGCTTGTTAGGCGATGGGCTTGCAATCTGTCACTAATACACTGATAAACATCTTAGCCTGATTGTGCAAAATGTGGTTATAGAATTATTAACAAGCTTTTTTAGAGTTGTTGGTAATTCTGTAGCTCTGCCTACCCCATTCTAGGAATGAGGGCGTGTAGTTTTTCAGTTTGTCTTGAAATTTTATAATTTATACGAATTAGATATGTACACTCGTATACCAAACTCGCAATATCATTAGTAACAATGAAAATAGCCACATAGTTTTTTTATTAAAATGTTAACAATAAAGTAGAACCCGGACCAACAACTGTGGGTTATGGATGCGAACATCCACTTGGAATCCAGTAACGAGATCAAAGACCTAAGTCTAAGTGCTTCCCTTGGAAATCAGAATTCTTCACCTTGCCTTGCCTTCACCGGGTGGTTTGAGTGTAGAATGTCGAGGAACCTACAAACCCTCACCTCTGGATTGGCTTTTTTAACCGGTAAGTTTGGGCCGCAAGAGCTATATGGTGAAGTGGGTATTTTCCAGTTGTTTTTAGTCTAGAAGAACCAAACCACTTACCCTTTAAAACTTTTATCCCCTTGGTGCTCTATTTATGTGGCTATTTTTGGGAATCCATTTCAAAGGCCAGGCAGGCGCCATTGTTTTGCACCCATCATCCGATGCACCAAACCATTTTATCTCTATAGTCCCGTTATTAATGATCCCATCCTTCGACAAAACTTCTAGTACCTACACTAATCGGTGATTGTCCTTCAGCCTATTTATAAGGTGTTTGGAACCGGTTGCTCATACGAACGGGTGGACGAGGTGATAACGACACAACAGCGACACAACGAGCCGCAACGACGCGGCCGCCTCTTGCCGGAGTCGGACGACCTTGATCTCCCTTTAAATTGGTCTAATTTCACGGTCCGTTCAAATGGACGTGGCCAAATTCGTGGAATGAACCAGGTTGATTTATAGTCATTTAAACTAATCGTGGTCTAATTAATAGTTGATTATTTTTTGTTACGGCGAGTAGCCAAATATATCAGCCCTATTTTATGATACGGCTGTTATGACAATCAGTCCGCTATTTCATCAAATTCCCAGACAGAGGGTCCTTATTCTACATTTTCTTTCCCTTTTTGTAATCGTATTGTAAACACTACGATAGCTTTTATTTTCTCGACTTGTCAACAATATTATTGCAATAAAGGTGAAAAATCAGTTAAATAGAGCCCTATATCGTTAACATATAGCGTGAACTTTTTTATTGGATCGTCGAACCTATTTACTACAGTCAGTGGGTAGTTTGAAGATCAGGGACATGAGTTGAATTATACTAGACTCGCAGGGCGCTGTAAGTTGTTTCAGGGGCCTAGTCAAGATGCATAAGTTAGCGATTTTCAAAATTCGACATACAGTAATATTATGTAATAGGCAATTGACATGACGTAAGCTCATGACAAACCCCGTCAACCGCTTATATCAACTCCATAGAATTTTGAGTTGGTAAAAAAACAGAAATGTTGGCAGCAGCGTTTGTATCTTGACTAGGGCCTCGGAAAAAAAACCATGAGCTAACCGCGTAAACTGGTATGTCGTTCTGTTTGTTCCGTCAGCGGCTGATGTATGGGGTTCGTACCTATTAAACTGATTTCCGCGTTCCGAGTCATTCGTTGTCTTGTCGCCGACTCCCCAGGGCCCCCGGCTGCCAAACCTTTCTTTTTTAGGTCGATTAAGGGGAATCCCAAAAAAAGTGTGGTAACGGATAAAAGACTAATGAGATTGTTTGAAGCTGATAATTATATGTACATTCTCCGCTCTGCTTCGATTAGATTTTTATTATATATTTTTCCACTAGTTATTTGGAAATTCAACTATTTCAAAATGTTAAATTTAATCTGGGCAAGAGCCTTTCGGCCCATGTACAGTGTTGGGTTCTATCGCCCTTACTACAAGCACAAAAACAACAAGTAAGACGTAATATTCTATTCAAAGTTATTTGGCTATCTTTAATGATTTTCTGTAGGATATACATTTGAGATGCTTGTGAAAAACCAATGAAGTTTACTTCACCGTGAGTATTCCTTATATATGTTATTATATTTGCTTTCATTTCAGATTTGTTATCAGAGTTTTTGTATATATTTGAAGTTTTGGCTGTAAAGGGTGGGGACGCGAAACTCTAGCGTAAATGATACATTTAAAGTTTGATATTAGACGGCCCTCCAAATCACCCATGCTTTTTAAGTAAATGTACGGTAGGTAACCTGTTTCTTTTTTACTTATTCAATTATTGGGCTTAGTGCGCAGTATAATTATATACAGACAGAAACTATAGGGATTCAAAGCTTGAATACGGAACTCTAGAACGATGCTAAGGAAAATACTTGAAGCATGGTTTGAGGCTAAGCAGAACTTGCCACTATGTACGCTTCACCGCTGTAGGGCGAGTATGAACGAGTATACTAGTAGCCTTCAAATAAAGTCTAGACGGACTGCAGATACATAATATGAATTACGTATATCTGCGAAAACACATTCCGAACGACGGTGGAAGTACTGTTTGGGGGTCTACTCGCTATATCAATATTGATTGATTGTCTCGTGCAAATACTGACACCTTATATTGATGGTTTAGTCACTATACTCGTAGAACGTCCAATCAACTCGAGACCTACGTAGCAAACATTAAAATTTTGTTTATTCGTAGGGAGTTGTAAATTGATAAGACTTTAATGCGAGAATATAATATACTGTTTACGTGAGAAGAGCTTTTATGAGAGACAATAATATACCGTGTACAGAATACTAATAAATAAGCTTTCTCTCTAATTTACGATTTTCTAAATGAATTTTTACAGAATTGAGGTCGACTATCGTGCGTTGTGTTGTGTCACTCCAAAAAAAAAACGACTGTTTAAAATTAGGGTAGTTTTTTGTTGTTGAAATTAGAGTGATGTATGTATGGTTATTGGTTCTCTTGAAGACGCCCGACCCGATTTCCAAAACCGCAGCTTGGTGATTAAATAAAAAAAAAAAATGGCTTATTTAAAGCTTTTTTTAAGATAATACATATTTACATGTATATGTTAAATAAGTATAAAAAAAAAAACCGAATGGTGATGGGTCCAAATGAATAGTGAACCGGTTTCGTTTATTTGGTTAAGGTTCAACTTGGTAGTTGAACCTTTAAACTGTTTTTTTCCAATGACTGAAAGGGATTGCTATTTTGTTGATTTAACTAATACACACGTCACAAATGTCCAGACACCAAATTTTTATCCCTATTAATTTCCATCGCTGGATATATAATTTTTGATGTGTGATTTTTCTTTTACTGCCTGAACTTTATATGACATTCCACTGTATCATTAGGTTTCATACGCTTTAGTTTTTGATACAAAATATTATTTCTTAGCCAAGCTCCTACCGAGCGAGAAACTTCTCAAATTTTCATTTTTGCTATTACAAATTCTCAGTACTTTATTTTCAGAGAACGTTCTTATCTTTGGCATCGTAAAAGAACTTTCCAAAGCTCAAATGGTTTCGAGAATATCATCATTATTTTGTTGAGATGTTTTCTAAGAAACCGTGAACAATTCTGCAACTTAGGTATGTACCTTTATATTCTTAGCTCACTGTAGTGTTTTTGAATGCCCAACAAATCAGATTGAAAATAGCTATACAGAAGTGGTATATTCTTGCACTGCAGAGACCGGGAAGCCACCGGTTGCAGGACAAGTATGAGTTAGCTCGATCGAGAAGCAGTTAAAGCCGCGATATATGCGAGCCCAGGGCTTCCTCGGCTCGTATATAATGCTTTTCTAAAATAATGCGAAACTATAAATCTACATTTTGAAAAACATGTTTTGGTACTTTCCCGGGTTCTGCACTTCCGGAGTAGTAGATAGCCCAATATAAACCCCAATCAAAGGTTTGTTTCGTCCCTAACTGTGAAGTCGCTTGTTTGTCGAGACCATTCAGGTATAAAAGGCCGGCCGTTCCCGGCAGTGGCAATGCGAGGACACATTTGTTTAAAACACTTTTAGTGGGACACTTTGGTAGAACACTATTGTCACACTACTGGGAGCCATTGCCAAAGTTAAGTACCTGTTTGATAATTGTGTGTTGATGTTGTGCTTTGTTGGTAGAGTTTAGTATCCGTTTGATAATTGTGTGTTATTGCTTTGTTTATGTTGTGTTTTGGTACTAAGATTTTCCCGATGCGTTACAATGTGGGGCTTTGTAGCAAGGGTGTCGTTCAATTGCTCCGAGACCGGCAACGTCTTGATGACGCTTTCGGCGTTGCAAATGTCCATAGGCAGCGGTGACCACTTCCCATCAGGTAGGCCGTCAGCCTATTTGTCCTTCGATGGCAAGAAAAAAAACCGTTTGTTAATTATGTTTTATTAATTGGTCAATGGTGTGTTACATTGCTATTGCTATTTATTTTTATTTGGATTGACTGTAGAAAGCATTAATATGTCAAGTAGAATTGTGTGCCTTTAACGGCTTGCTTACTAAATACAGTATATTATCCAGTATAAAATATTACTTTGTTATTTATTTATTTATTTATGTTTTACCTTGTTATTTTGGGAATATAATTGTAATGAGAATAATCTCCTATTATGTTTTTACTCAGTTTATATTAACAAAAAACCATAATACCTTTCACAATTGTAGAAACTTGTTGTTTTGCATAGTTTTGGTTATTCAGTTAACGCTTTCTGCGGTATTTTTATTCACCTCAAGTTATTTAATTGTATTTACGAGTTTCTTAACAGCTGCTTTAATATAAGTAATAGATTGCTATTATGTATAATAATATTTACACGTTGTTAATTATCAATATACCCACCTCCCGCTTATTAATTTACAAAAAAACAGGGTGGAACGTCACGCATAATCTACAATACTAAAATATGTACATAACGAAGGTTTGACCAACATCTATGTTCGGCTTTTTCTACTATTTAAAACTTTTAAGGTTTTTAGTATAATTTCTGTTACCACCTAACGTCATTGATGGGTTCCCTTCATCTGGGTTTGTCCGAAATACACTGCGCATAACAATTATCAAAGAAATATTTTTAGCCGGATGATACTTTATCATAATAGTTTACTTAGCATAACTGTCATAATGCATAACATTAATTTGACAGAATTTTGAATAGCAGAATACCAATATCGCCGACTTTCATTTGGCAGAATTACCACCAAAAAATTAAACACCAAACACATAAATAGAATTTCCTTGATTAGAAGTACAATCAAGGATTACCTAGTACAATATTATTCTGATTTATAACTTTATGCCAACTATATAGTATGCCATACAAAATTCGGCGAAACAATTACTCTACCATAGGACTATTATTCTAATCAACGTTTGTGCCAAATGACAGTATGCGACCAAATTTATACCAAGAGTAATTATGCGAAATGATGATTCTGCCAAGGGTTGCTATGAGAAACGAAATTATGTCAATAAATTTTATGCAACATGAATGTAAACCGTGACGATAAAATCTGAACAGTTGCAAGATGTAATTTTGTGTTCCGAACGTGTTCGAATAGATGGGTATTTCAATTAACGTTGTAATAAAAATGCCCGATTTTCAAATCTCCATAAAACGGAGTTTAGAAAAAAAAGAAAGCAGAACACCATGGGATCAAATCGACAGGTATTAACCTCGTCCACCCTTCAAGTTACCCCCTTTATATTACACATAGGCATAATATTGTTTTAAAAAATCTATCATCACATTTATCACTCATCAGAAGTGGAATTAGTAATGCACAAATATATTAAATACTTATTAAAATTAATTTCAGGAAAATTGGATACAGTTGAGGGCATCAGAGGTCTGAAGAATCAACCAAATAATGCGACTCAAGCTGGTGCACACAACAACTACCTTCACTATACGTTATACTTTACTGTGTTTCTGTTATTGCGTTGGGTAGCAATATTTACTGTGATGTCCTGTTTATATTTTTTTATTTATTGTTTTTATGAGATGAGTTCGATGATTTCATATATTACTCCATGCTATTTAAGTCATTCAACTATTTTTGTGTTATAACATATTAGTTATGAAATTAAATGCTACTTTCGACTATTTGAACTATTGGCCAGATCAAAGGAAATAACTGATGACTAAAATAAATAACTTTGACTGTGTGACTTTTGTGATAGAAAACTGCACACAAATAAATAAATTGGATAGTATGTTAACCTATTATTGCAAAGGATAACGTTACAAATTAAATCTCTCTCACAAATATATCCTGATTGACAAATGTTAAAGAAAACAAAAACCAACGGTATCTGAATAGTTCAAATATGGTTGTATTAAATAATAATTATAGTTAGATACAGAATATCAATTAAAGGTTTATTTGTAATATGCACTTTACTATGACGTAACTGCTGTTCCCAGCGTCACCTTCCCTGTCTTCACCGCGCGGTCCTAACGGGTGATTGGGCGTTGGCTCCACAGCGCAGCACATGTTAAGTTTTGGCACAGTTTCGCAAAAAATACCACTGTTTGTCGTTTCTTTATTTTTATCTTTCGATGATAATATATTTCTTTATCTCAGTGTGTTTATTGTTAGAAATGTTTTCTTTTTCTTTCTTTCTTATAATGCACAGGCGATTTAACGACCACATATATTTATTTAGAATACCTTTACCTTAAGTGCTACAGAATATGATACATTACGACTGCATTTAACTTTCTTTTAAATTATTTTGAGGAAGTGTCACACATGGGACTATATTTAACTTACACGTAGCATAACTTTATAACTGGGGCCTTATAAAGGGTTAGTTACCCTCAAAATTCAAATGATATGGCTGATGCTTTGAGAACCATTCCACCTCACGTTTATTAGTAAAAATCATCATCATTGATCTTGCCATGAAAACACATACTCGAATACGTGGAAAACATCCAAGACTCGGAAAAAAATACTCCCACTTATGACGCAAGTATCCGTCCATACCGGGATAACCACGGCGTAAAAAATATTATCCTTTACCCATTCTTTGTTATGGTTCCCTGATTATGAAAACATTTTCAACATCCTCTAAGGGCCTATCCATATACAAAGTAACGCAGACTTTCTTAAGTCAAGTTTTCATTCCAGACAGGACCCGCTTGGGACCCCAATAAAAGTGAATCTCTATTCTGAACTCGATTAACGTTATTCCTATGGGAACTATTAACTTATCCGTGAATAACCGTATTTTGTATTCTAGCCTGGGATATAACGGTTGTTTTAAAAAAAAAACATAGTGGCTTAGTGAAAACATGAATCACTATCGCGTCCTTTATGTAACAAATGTTAGTAATACAAACTATATGGGTAACTCTCGTTACACAAAAGAATCAGTTAAGTTTTGTTTTAATTATAGCCCTTAATTATGTTTTTTTTTGAAAACGTCCCATTAATACCCGTACCAAATTTTTGCATCCAAATTCATAACAAATAAATAATTTAATAAACCTATTTGCAAGCACAACAGGCACTTACTACTTTCTTCGAGAACTTACGATTTAGTGTAAAGATATGACATTTTATGGTACAAAGTTAAAATTATGTAAAGTACTTACAAAAAATAACTTTTTATTTTAGAAGAAATAGGCCTTCAAAGAGAGGTCTCACTGCAGGGCCTCTATTCTACTGCGTTAAAACGATATCGTGTTTGACGTGTTTTAGCATTGTTTTTAACTCCGCCGACATTATTATCAATGACATAAGAGTTATCATAACGTCGACAATACGGAAACACCTCAAAGACGATATCGTTATTGCCGTGTAGAATCTCAGCCTTAGGCCTCTATTCTACAGCGTTATAACGATATCGCGTTCGACGTGTTTTAGAATCGTTTATGTCACAGTCGCCATTATTGTAAATGACATAAGAGTTATCAAAACGTTGACAATACGGAAACGCGTCAAAGGCGATATCGTTATTACCGTGTACAATCCCAGCCCCGGTTTGAAGTATGCGCCTACGCCACTGCAACGTCACCGCATTGCTTCTGCCTTCGTTTGTGTAGCTGCTACGCCGTAGCTCCTCTATATCGTCGTAGCATATCTACGTTTAGCGTAGCGCACTGCTATTTCACTATGTCTCGGGGGTCATTTATACAACCGACCCCCAGTGCCTCTATTCTACTGCGTTAAAACGATATTGCATTTGACGTATTTTAGTTTGGTTTTAACTCGGCCTCCATTACTGTCAAGTACATAAGAGTTATCAAAACCTTGACAATATGGAACCACGTCAAAGGCGATATCGTTTTTACCGTCTAGAATCTCAGCCCAGAAATAAGTATCTGACGGATAAAGCACTTTTGTTTTCTTTTTTTGAAAAGACAGCGTTTAATTTTATCTGGCTTTTAGCGTTAACTGGACAAATCGGCCTTTAAGTTAATTTTTTTTTGTTTTTTGTTTACGTTTTTTTTGTTTACGTTGTGGTAACTTGACCAGGGCTTCTATTCTACTGCGTTATAACGATATCGCGTTTTTACGTGTTTTATAATCGTTTAAGACTCAGCAGCCATTACTGGCAATGACATAAGAGTTATCAAAACGTTGACAATACGGAAACACGTCAAAGACGATATCGTTATTTATTACCGTGTAGAATCTCAGCCCAGGAGAGCTCTATTCTAGTTGGTAAAATCATATTGACCTTAACTTCGTAAGGCCTACCATACTAGAAACAGGTTTTTTTTGTGATGCTAAATATGCTAGCTGCTACCATAAAGTTAACAATATGGTGAAAGATAAACTAGGGCACTATGCTTCTCGGTTTTTAGCTCCAACAGCATCATGAGCATGAGAACCAGTGTAGGAACGAGTAATTAAATGGTTCACTTGAACAAAAAAAGTTTGTTTATTTTGGGGTCGTTATTGTGTTTATTTTAATTGAAGTCGATATTTAATTATAATATTAATATGATATAATTTAACGTGGAAACTTTTATGTAATTAGCTGACATTTATGTGAATCTATGGACTTAAAGTTGTGTGAAATAAAGAGATAAATACAATAAATAAATATATTTTACTTACTTAACAGCGGCCGAGTTATAAACAATACGATAACATGTCAAAAGTAATTTCATTTTACTCAGTAGAATATTCACCTGAAACAATGAGCTTTACTTTATGTTGGGAAACCCCGACATAAAGGTGTAGTGAGGTGATGGAACCACCTTTAGACAAGGACCAATGATGGGCCCTGGATTCTCATTTTACACACGATAAAGGTTAATTCAATATATGTTTTTATCTCAAGGACTGGTGCCAACCAATATTCATTGAAATAATAAATTGAAAAGTAAGTACTTAATACAATACCCTTTATCAAACAAAAATTCAGCTTCCGAATAAGTAGCCTATTGTCAAAACCTTGAAGAGGATTATGTGAGGCGATACTTAAATCGCATTGCTGTCTTGATTTTCCCATACAACTTTAACTCCGGACGGTAACGCCTTGTAGTTTTATTAAAAACTAGGTTTGTATTATTCTTTTTGTTTTTGTTTTTATATTGTTTTTCTTGGTAAGTAAGACGTAGAGACCTAGCTCTTCATAATATCTACAAAATATTCAAAAAACACAATAGTTTAAAGGTAGGATACCGTTTTTTGTATGGAAATTTCCAGCCTCCCAATCCTCTTAATTACTTGACCTATTTATAATAGTCAAAGAAAAACTTCGAAGCGGGCTGGCAAAGCATCAATTTAAACTTCGAAACTATTTGTCGTGGTCAGGGTTCGATTCCCGGATCACTCACTAAAGGCACGTCATTACCCAAGTAGGTCGGGAATTGAAAATAGATTGGCAGCGGCGGCTCCCCACAACTAATGTTTCCCCTAATTTTCTCTCTCAATTCAATTTCAGGTTTTTAATAATAGATTATTTTTATCCAGCACGCCGTTAAAATTTATGTTTAGCAAATAAGAAGATCGATTTAACATTGTTTGGTAGCACGTAGTAGCCACTGCTAATAAAAGTTTAATGAATTAATAATTAGCAATTTGACTATGCGATGGCCTAGTTGGTAGTGACCTTGCATACGAAGCTAGAAGCCCTGGGTTCGATTCCCGGTATGGGCAAATATTTGTGTGACGAACGCGAGGGTATGCTCCTGAGTCTTGGATGTTTTCTACGTTTTAAAGTATGTATTTCTCTATACACCGTGTTTTTTTTGATTTACGATAACTTCGGCATATTGTTAGGTACACGTATAGAAACTACGTGGTACATTAGATTTTAAAATATTGCAAAAAAAAATAAAAATAATTGTTTAGAACAAAGTAATTAAATGTCGTGTCTTCAATCATTCTAAAAGGGTCTTTAGAGTTAACTCATAGTTAGTGTCAAATACGTCAAGTCAGCGTGACATACACACACACAAGTAAAGATAACACTTGACAGGTGCACGATCGCTTGACTTGGCGGGAAGTATTGAAAACTCTTTACTCATAATAGGTAATTAAAAGAAAATTGTTAGGTATCAATTAAGAGCCTTTTACATTAGTTTAACGTGATTAACTGATTAATTTTAATAATTGAATATCTTTATAACCGTACGAGTTATCATATGTCTGTCTTCGGGAAATTAGCTTAATTTGACTTGAAGAACGTGCCCTTAAAGTTATCGTAAATCAAAAAAAACACGGTGTATAAGTAAGTTTATCGTTGTCTAGTACCCATAGTACAAGCTAGAGCTTAGTTTGGGACTAGGTCAATTTGTGTAAGATTGTCCTGTGATATTTATTTAGTTATTTAATTATTCGTATGACACTCCATTCACTGGATATAATATACATGAAATATGTAAAATAAATATTTAAACATTTATTAATTGATTGTTATATATTGCCATTAGGTTAAGAGCGTGTGCACTGGGCCTGTGCTCCACTGTCCCTTAACCTATCTTGCTTCTGTGCCGTGTTCGAGTCATTCACGTTTTGGTAGCTCATATCCACTCGAGTTTCTCGACAGGGTATCAGTATGGTAACGATATAAGCATGATGGGCCAAACCAAAATATAGTAAATAGCATGTTAATTAGATGCAATCCTATACCGACGATATTACAGAGATATGTTCGTTCTATATTTATTCTTTTATTTTACAACTCTTAAAACGCATTAAAAGCTTTATAACTATGGGCACTTTTGTACAGCCCTTGGTATATTGTTCAACTGTTTTTTGGCTAGCAAGCATTAAACCGATCAAATACGCCTTAGGATAAAACTCCTGAAAGACCTAAAACGATTTAATAGTTTATTTTATCACACACTGAAGTAGCCCTGTTAAATAGCCCATGGAAAATGTAGGTCACGGTTTATTATTAATTTGGCGTATCATCGCCCATTGCGTGTTCCCGACAGGTATCATATCTACGATGCTCCCCGAAACGTTGTGTCTCTCTCACTCACGTTTGAAGTGGTGAGACAAAGCGGCCAATTCCCGCCGATTAGGGTTCCCTACGTGCAGGTAAACGTTGATGGCACATTTAACTGATCGATAACTCTCCGTGCCCATTAACGTTTTTAGGGTTCCAGTGGTTAAACACCGGTCAAGTTCGAGTCGGACTCGCGCACCTAGGGCCGCCCCACAGCTATCGTTATATTCCGATTTGAATTCAATGTATATTCGATTTAACGCGAGCCCAACTGACACTTGACTATTTTAGTATTTGATGTTTTTTTAGGGTTTTTATTGTAATCATATTAAATTTGACGCTTGTATCAGTATGACCATAAAACAAAAATAATATTACGTTGCAAAAGTTTCTTGTAGGGGACTCCCTGTGTATTTTAACATTTTTTATTGGTTTTTAAATTCGCCGTAATAATATACAATCTGATCAAAAAACCCTAGAGCTCTTCACGGTTCAGAAGATACAGCTCTATACAGTTAGGACAGACAAAGAGCGACAACTGAGTAATGGGGTCCCGTTTGACACCCTTTGGGCACGAAACCCTAAATGGACCCTTGTGGTGAGACTTCGGTGTCTGTTTGTTTATGTCACAATATTTTTTTTCAGTAACTGCAAAAGCATAAATTTGCATAATTTGCTAAATTTGACATAATTGTATAACTTGCTTTCTGCATCGATTTGGGGTAAAAATATCACTTTTATTTTTGTTGTTGTTAGTTGTTGAAAAATGTAACAAGTGACGTGTCATTCGAAAAGGGCTCAATTGTAGCTGCACAGCTATTTTTTGTACACTTGAAGACAACTGTCCCAGTGAAGTGACACTACATATAAGGGGGGAATTCATACATATTACTACAAAACTACTCAATTATCAAAGTTATTAACCGGTTTTTCATTAATGTAATAAGTCCCATAAATTGTAAAATAATAATACTAATATTAAGTAAATTCAGTTTGTCGCAACCTCCGAAATTTTACCAGTAGATCACTGGCATTATCACGAATACCCCATTATATCATATTTCATATCTAAATAGAAATAATTTAAGTTCGTTTTATTTTTCAAAATTACCGGGTTCAATTCCCGGACTGAGTTCTAGTTTTTTATAAATCTATGATTGCAGTTTTAATGTCATTAAAATCGATGACATGGTTCCTAAGAACAGATCTTCGGATGTCATATAGTTTCAGACTTTCCTATATTGACCGATTGGGGAAGGTGGGTCTGGATGGCAAGGGATGCACTTGAAACATGTCATCTCTTGATATAGAAGGGTCAGGCTCATATAGGACTAAATTAATTGCCTCTGTAATACAGTCTATTCTACATAGAGGAAAAAATGACTACATATAATACTAATAACACAGTGAGTTCTGCTTCTCAATAGACGATATAAAGGACGTCTATTGCTTCCCATAGACCTTCCCCAAGGGTCTCGACGATAGGTGGATACTTCGGACATAGATGTAGCTCTACTTCATTTATGCTGAAGTTAGCACACGATACGTTATACCAGTCCAAGGTAAATATTGAAACTGATCACGGGACTCGAAGGCTCGGGAGGATTAGATATTCCGTATTAATAACGGCTTTGCCATTCGCCACAGTATCGGTACAACACTGATTTTTTGTCATTCATCCTTTCATCAAATATTCATGTATATTGTTTGCGCTGTTTCATCGAAAACCATTTGCGGAAATAAATTACTTTTCGTCAGTTCTAATGTTTTATCAAAGCTTTTTTTTTTATGTTAAGGAGAAAGCACACGAGCACTCACTTAAAATCTAGTTTCTCACCGTAAGAGCCTACTGTAATTATTATTATTTCATTTACTGGCTTTAATATGGTGTGAGTCACAATTTATAAATTTGACGTTTTCATGTAATTTAATTGATAATCCGTAGTAGGTAGGTACTTTGTAATTATTGAAGATTAATATTTTGATAATTTTAACTTGCATTAAAAATATAACAAATGATTTTAAAGTTAACTTTTGAACGTTCCTTTTAATTAATTATTTACTTATTAAGTTATGTACATGAAGAATAAAAATAATACACATAATGATAATAAAATATATTGTATTATAACTAGAATCCGGTATGCGTATAAATAAAGGTGTATACGGCATTTGTAGTAAGTCTAATAGTACAACTACCACATTTACATTATTTAAAATATTTAGGAATTTATTGTAAATTATTTTTGAAACAATCGATACTCGCAAATCAGGTTTGAAGTTACTTTTTAATGCAAATTTAGAATTAATATTTATTTATAGTTAGCTTCCTTGAAAAATAAAACGCGTCAAAATCGGTTTATCCGTGTGACAAACACACGTACACAAGTTAATAACTACCAAGGTTACTTTACCATTATTTAGGGTAAGCTTCAATTACATAATTGTATTCGACTAGTCAAAGGAGTATAATATGCTCGTAGATACTCGGGTATCTGAATGGCTATGTACCTGTGTGTCTGCCTGTGGTATCATAGCTCCTAAACAGATAAACCGATCTGGACGCGGTGTGTCTTAAAAGAAAGCTAGATTTCATAAATTCCGTTGGGCCATTTAGGAGCTATGAACTCTGAAAAAAGGGGTCACCTTTATATCGGGAGTTATTATCTATTTAATAGTTTGTCATTTACTCATATTTTATCTTAAATTGCTCTTAAATGTATACATATTCGAAAACGAGAGTAGGTACCAATGCGTATTAAATCATGATCACCCATTGCAATTGTATTGTTGTCAACTAGTGTCAAGATATGAAGAGCTAAAATAATGTTTACGGTATTTATTTATTCAGTCTGTTGGAAGTTTTTGATGAATGTTTTTCACAATACATTTATTTTACAACTAGAGCCCAAAGTTTAGTCAATTTGTGAATAATTGTGTTTTAAAATGAAGTTTGGTTTTATTTTTATCATTGTTAAATAGTTACAATTGGTGCAGCAGCTAAACGCGGTGCAGTACACCGTGGCCGCGCAGCAGACGGCGACGGCGACCACGAGCTCGGGCGGGCGGCGCCGCTCGGCCGCCCGCCCCGCGGCCAGCCGCTGCGACCTCGAAGAGTTCTCGGAGGCACCCAAGACCATCAGTAAGGGTAAGGATATTCATCCAATTGTTACACTCCTAAAGCAACAAACGTTTAATATTTTCAGACTATTTTAAAATTCTAGTGTTGTTAATCTTAGTAACTTATAAATGCGAAAGTTTGGATGGATGTATGTTTGTTGCTCAACCATCCCAGAACGTCTGAACGACTCCTTTATATTGTGGAAATCGAACAGTTTTTTAGGGAATATCGATAAACAACTTTTACACAGATGCCCGGGTCGCGGGCAACTGCTCGTTATCTAATACATTTTCGACGTATTTTTATCGATAGGCGCATATTTTTATTCGATATAAAAATCTGTTAAGCTCGTATCGCCCGATAGGGCATTTGTCTGGAACTTTAGTTGACTGACATTAGATTATTTTTAAAACTAGCAAAATTTGACGTGGGGCTTACGAGGTTAAGTAACTAATGGTCAGTACAATATGCGACGGGGCATTTGCTATATTATTGGGATTAGATTATTGTTTTGTAATTTTGTGACGCAATCAAGGATAAAAAGCCCGTTTATGTGACTACTCAAGCCGTAATAGTTAATCTGAAATGAAGTAGACGCTGACGTAATGAGAGAGATCAACGTTTGTTGCAGCCTGGACCGCCGCCCGACCCCAACCCGGCAGTTTTGAGCTTAAGGAGTTTTCTGAAGCCCCCGTCAAAGTTATAAGTAAGTGAGTTGATTCACCTCAAGAGACCATGAATAATTTACCATTACTTACACTACATGCTTTTAATCTCAAAGGCACCTGAGGGCTTTATAACGTCATTATGAATACATGAATAAAAAAACTTTGCCGTTCAAAAACATGATCTTCTTAAGGACTCGCAGAACTTGGTGCATTTAGAAAATAAATTCGAGTATAGCAAGTAGGTAGTTTATCAAAATCGGGCTTTTAAAAGAAGAACTGCATTTGTATTTTTCTAGTATGCCATTAAACCGGAAAAAACGTTTTAAAAGTAATTTTTAGCAGTGCTGCATCTAACAGAAAGCTTGAACAAAACACGAGATAAACTTTCTAAATTCTCGCCTAATTCAATTACAAAACATCTGGGCCTCTTTTGTTCTCCGTTAAACAATATTGCTTTGACATGTCGTTTTGTCAAGGGCCTTTAATCTTTTGGGTAAAACCTTATTGCTATTGACCCGTATCGTATTCGAGCTATCAATACAAGGTGCCGTTTAATACAAATACGTTTATTTCATTTACCTCCGTTTAAAAAGCATAATACTTAAACGTGTCTTATAAAAACAATCTTTCATTTTTACAGGCATACAATCAAACAATTAAAACTCATGTGTTATAACGATCATTTTCTTATTGATCATTTTAAGTCCATTTCTTCTTATTTGGTAGGTTACATTAGAAAAGACGTTAGAAATAACAAAAAAATAATCTATGAATATTAAGTTTACAGAAATTTGAATTTTGTTTTTATGCGTAATAATGATTAAATCATTAATTATAAATTTGTGTTATGCAATTTAAAATTAGTGGGTACTATTTTTGGAAATCATTACACACCCATCACAACGTTAACAATACGATAACACGTCAAAAGCAATCAGTTATTACCGTGTGATATGATAATTTATGACTTGTACCAAAATATGTTAGATTTGTGAGGTGTACAAAAACTAAATCTCTAAATTAAGATAAACAACTTAAAAATAAAATAGAAAATGATATAAAACAAATTATTACCCCAATTAGACCGATAGCATTTTAATAAATAACTATATTATTTTAAAATGAATGTGATGTTGGTTACATCTTTAAATAGATAATGGAAGTTTAGTTTATTTTATAATGGCATTTTCTTAAGTACATGTTTAGCTTGATTAAACGTTAAATTTATTTAATTATTGCAACTTCTATTATTAACTATACAATTGTGTGACTAATTTTCGTTACACAAAGGAAAAAAAATGTTTCAATTAAACTTTGACATTAATTAGGTCCTTAACTATGTTCAAAGTTTTTGCAGTTCACCCTCTAAAACACGTCCAACGATATCGTTATAACGCAGTAAAATAGAAGCCCTGATTGGATAATTTGCGTTTAAACAGTTGTCAAACCGCGTTGCACGATTATACTCGTATCATGTTATTCATTGCCATATTCTATTTCGAGTAAAACGCGATTTTAGATTTCATAAAGTAATGATAGCTTTTCCATCTCTCATAAAAATAAACAATTTCACAGCCTACCTACTGTACACATTCAATTATTAATATCTTCATAGTTTGAGTTTTTTTACATCATTGCAACATAGTTTTATGAGAACTGTTACGCACTGAGAATTCTTAATTTTGTACTATTCACTAATAACAGTTTTTAAATCAGCTAAGTATATTGTATACTAGTCTAACTACCCTAATTCGCAGCATCGGTGTTAGCTAAGCCGTCCCGCTCCACTGTGAAGAAACACGTTCAGTTCCCGGATGAGCAAAGCTGCGTTGGAGAGGCCCCGGAGATCACCAAGAATACCGAGCCGGAAGAACCAGAGAAACCCGGTACGTCTAAAAGTAACATAAGTTTGGCAGGAATTTTACAAAATGTCGGAATTCCTAGTACATTCTCTCAAGTGAATTCTGACCTAATTACCATTCTATATAGGTCGGAATTCCCTTGAAAGGATGTACTAGGGATTCCGACATTTTATAAAATTCCTACTACAGCATGAGCTTACCTTTAGTTTTTAATAAAGTTGATTGATGTCATAATTTGTATTAGGAGACCTAATTTAGCGGTTAGCCTAGTTTGTAGTGACGCCCTGCCTTCGAAACTACCAGTCGTGGGTTCGATTCCCAGTAAGGGCAATTATTTGTGTAATAACCACAAATTTTTGTCCGTGATGTCCAAGACCCAGTCTTTGATGTTTTATATGTAGGTACTTAGCTAACTGTTTAATATATGTATAGAATGTTTAAGTATTTATCTCGTTGTCTAGTAGAACCCAAAGCATATGCCGGAACTTAGTTTAGATTTTGAGATTATGGTAATGTATGTAAGATTATCTTTTTAATTTGCATTTAATTTTAAACATTATATTATGAAATGTAATTAATGATTGTAGTTGATTTGTTTTCTAATTTATTTAGGTACCCTTCCAAATAGCGTCATGCATGATTCCGGCTTTGACATGGTTATCGTAAGTTATTTATAATTCGGTCAGTGAAGGGTGATTCCTGTGACAGCCGTATATGAATGATGTAATTTCAAACAGTTCCACATTCAGGAACTTTATGGTTGTGCAATGTGTCAGGATTGCCTTCGTATCTGCCTAGTACGGTATGCCCGCAAGCAAGGCATATAAAAGCCGATGAATTAAATTCATAATGCCGTAGTACTGATGAAAATTCAAGAAAGAAGTGTAATTTGTTTGAGTAAGAGTTGTCATAGGGATCGCCTTAGAATGACCCAACTAAAGAAATGGGTGATCCGGTAGATGCTTGATTTATCAATTTAATATAGCTGAATTACTTCATGAATGCATTCTTGCATATATGTGTGTGTAGATACCACTCTCAACTCAGATTCATTTTAACACGGCAACTATGACGTCATCTTTATTTTGAATTATTGTTGCACTGACTGTACAGATGTAGTGAACAATCAAATGCCATGTAAATGGTCGCATACGTCGGCATTTCCTTTAGTCCCATCTCGTAGCCAGATTTGGTAGCCGGCTTCCAAATGGGAAATGTGGTTTCCCGCCTAGTAGCCAGCTATGAAATGAGAATGACTTTCCCATCTCGTTGCCAGTTTTGGTAGCTGGCTTCCAAATGCGAAATATGGCTTCCCATATTATAAGTAACCAACTATTAAGAATATATTCTGAATACTTGACAACGTCAAAGGTTCCCTTATAATGAACATGTCATAAATAAGTCGCTACACATGCAGTTTGAAAAATCACTGGCATTTATGATCATAAAAAGAAAACGGCAGAGATTGGATTAGGACTTTAAAATTCTCGTTTCGTAGCCAGCTTCGAATCGGGACTATCTCTCCTATTTGGAAGCCAGCTTTAAAACCTAACTACGAGATGGGACTTTAAAATTCCCGTTTCGTAGCCAGCTTCGAATCGGGACTATCTCTCCTATTTGGAAGCCAGCTTTAAAACCTAACTACGAGATGGGACTTTAAAATTCCCGTTTCGTAGCCAGCTTCGAATCGGGACTATCTCTCCTATTTGGAAGCCAGCTTTAAAACCTAACTACGAGATGGGACTTTAAAATTCCCGTTTTGTAGCCAGCTTCGAATCGGGACTAGCTCTTCTATTTGGAAGCCAGCTTTAAAACCTAACTACGAGATGTGACTTTAAAATTCCCGTTTCGTAGCCAGCTTCGAATCGGGAATATCTCTCCCATTTGGAAGCCAGCTTTAAAACCTAACTACGAGATGGGACTTTAAAATTCCCGTTTCGTAGCCAGCTTCGAATCGGGAATATCTCTCCCATTTGGAAGCCAGCTTTAAAATCTAACTACGAGATGGGACTTTAAAATTCCCGTTTCGTAGCCAGCTTCGAATCGGGAATATCTCGCCCATTTCGTAGCTAGCTACCAAATCTGGCTACGAGATGGGACCAAAGGCGGCATTTATCTTGTTTCCTCATTAAGCTTCACTGGATACGGTTTCGTTTCGTTGTTCACTTCATTTGTACAGTTACTAGCAATTATAAATTACTAGCGACCCGCGCTCGCTTCACTTCAGTTTAAACGTAATAAAAAAATGGCCTGCGTCCATTAACAATAATGTACCCTACACTGGTGGAAATAATCGAATACGTACCGTAGATCCGAAGATTACCTGTCAGACAGAGATGAACTCACAAAATTCATAGTACACTTATCAGCGCACTTGAACATTGTCATCGTTGTAACTCTTAAACTATTCGTCCAAATTACAAAAGGCAAAGGACTAAGATTGTCTATATTAAATATCAAAAACAATAAAATAATTTATTTTGATAAGAATCAATCGAATACTAAAATGATGTATATTGTAATTAGAGCAACGTTTTAATTTGTATATATATGTTTCAATATGTTGCCTGTTACACCTTTCACTTCAATGGTTAATATAAATAAGCATTCACAGTTTTTTAGGCCCATTTAAGAGTAAAAATCCCACCGTACATTATTTCTGTGTAACTCGACGGTGGTAAGTCAGAAAAATTGCCGTTTGAGAACTATCGACATACACTGCAGAAAACTCTAACGTTAAAAAAGCATCGCAAAAGCTAGCCGACAGATTGGTGAGCGACGATATGCCTCCGTAGTCAACAGGTCGTTTATGAAACACTACCGAGCCTGCGTTAGGGCTGGGGGTAATGAACACTTGCTTTAAATTTAAGAAAATATAAGCTATTATCGTAATGTTGTTGTAGGTATTTCACATTCACATAAACTGTCTTAAAAATATTTAAAACCAGTTAACTTGATTTTAAACGGAAGCAAAGCTATATTTTTTAATTTGATAGTTTGATAGAATTCAGTCTTTGTTGGACAAACCGGATCGGTATAGTTACCCGCGACTCCGTTCTCGCTGTTACCTCGGGAACTGTCCCATTTTCCGGAATAAAAAGTATACTTTGTCCTTACAAAGTGAAAGCGAAACAAACAGACAAAACATTTATAATTTTAATGCGGATAGCATCATATCAGCCGAAAGACGTCCACTGCTGGACATAGGCCTCCCCCAAGGCTCTCCACTTAGACCAGTCTTGTGCCTTCCGCATCCATCGCGATCCCGCGATCCTTACGAGGTCGTCGTTCCATCTTGTTGGAGGCCTACCAACAGCTCGTCTCCCGGTCCGTGGACGCCATTCTAGAACTTTCTGGCCCCATCGGCCATCAGTCCTGCGAGCAATGTGCCCCGCCCACTGCCACTTAAGTTTCGCTATTCTTCGGGCTATGTCGGTAACCTTAGTTCTACTGCGGATATCATCATTTCTGATTCTATCCCGCAGAGAAACCCCGAGCATAGCTCTCTCCATAGCCCTCTGAGTGACTCTGAGCTTTCTTAAGAGGCCCATCGTTAGCGCCCACGTCTCAGATCCGTAAGTCATCACCGGCAACACACACTGGTCAAATACTTTTGACTTCAAACACTGCGGTAATTTGGACGAAAAGACACTGCGAAGCTTCCCGAACACTGCCCAGCCGAGTCGGATTCGACGAGTGACCTCTTTCTCGAAGTTGGACCTACCTAACTGGACCGTTTGTCCCAGGTATACATAGTCGTCAACAACTTCGAGTGCAGAGCCTCCAACAATCACGGGAGTTGGCACAACATGGACATTAGACATGACTTTCGTCTTGTCCATGTTCATTTTCAGGCCAACTTGGTCGGAAACTCTGCTGAGGTCAGCGAGCATAGCACTGAGGTCCTCCATGGTTTCAGCCATGACTACGATATCGTCGGCAAATCGAAGGTGAGTGATGTACTCGCCATTGATGTTGATGCCTCGTCCTTTCCAGTCCAGAACCTTAAAAGCATCCTCCAATGCATCGGTGAACAGCGGTATCACATCCCCTTGTCTGACTCCTCGCTGCAGAGGAATAGGCTTTGTGCTCTGGTCCTGTAGTCGGACGGACGGATATATCGGTAGTCAACTTGGCACCGCTGGAGAGACTGCAGCACAGCCCAGGTCTCGATCGAATCGAAGGCTTTCTCGTAGTCCACAAATGCAAGGCAAAGAGGGAGGTTATACTCTTCAGTCTTCTGTATAACCTGCCGCAACGCATGTATGGTCTACGGAAGCTGGCTTGTTCGGGAGGCTGGAAGTCGTCAAACCTGAGGCCCTAGCCAAGATGCGTTCGCTAACTAGCGATTCGATTCGTTTTGTTTTTAAACCAATTGCGTCACTGGTAGATCACGTCATTCGAAAAGTCACGTGGTCTACCAGTGATGCGATTGGTTTAAAACCAAACGAATCGAATCGCTAGTTAGCGAATGCATCTTGGCTAGGGGCTCTGCGCACGAGACGATTCGTGATGACTCTCGGATAGCAAGGATTCCATAATCTGTAAATTATTTTTTAAATGTTACCTACTTCAGAGATCGATTTGAGAAGCCTGTTCCTAATAAAGGTTTTAAAAATTTCATCGATTTTTAAAAACTGGTGTATCTCATCGAATCTAAAATGAGCATCTATGTAAAAAAATATTACCAGCCCCTGTTTTAACCGAGTCAATTTGAGTGTTATTTTTGCTATTTCGTGTCTCCGGCCTCTCTAATAAATTCGGTAAAAAGTCACTCGATCCGCCGCCGAAATCACTTATTGTTAATGAAGCCAGCACAAAAAGGAACGAACTGAAATCTTTTAGACGCGACCTTTCCGCCGAAGAGAATCACTCAACGTTATTTTCATTAACTATATTACATTTAATATAATGCTGTTTCCGCTTCTTGGACTAGAGTCACCTAAGAAAGCGCCTTTGCTTATGTATATGTCAATTACATTAGCCGTCTTGCTTTTTCCGTCATTAGTGATGTGATACTTCGTTAAATAAAGCATTGCCTTCATCGTTGTGTTACGCCATAAACGTCATATTATATTGGACAACGCAATAGCGACCGGTATTCTCTGGATAAGTTGCATTCCGAGAACGTTATCGTTATCGAAAATGTATAGGAGTGACGTAAGCTGCCGGACGGTCGCGTCGAGCCATTTTGCAATTCCATATATTTAGACAGCTTTCGATAATCGTTTACGCTAGCGTTACGCATCTCGTCTGGCCTCGAATATTTGTAAAGCCGGCAGATGCTTATGCTATCGACGGGAACACCTAAAAAAATGCCAGTCAGGTGCGAGTCGGACTCGCGCACCGTTCCGTACAAACTTATAAGAATGTAAAATTGTACTGAGGGACAAACTTGACTTTGCCGTTTAAAAACTGTCGCCTTAATACTTCAACATAGGTCGCGATTTGTTTATCAATTGCAAATAAGTGTGCACTCGCAAAAAAGAATAATTATGCAATGAAAGAACAAATTAACGATTTCCGGTTTTTTTCCTTTATTTGTCCTGTAAGACCTTCCTTCTTGCCAAATTTCAAGATTATAGGTCTGTAAGAATTAAAAAAGCAGTGATTCCCTCGAGTGTCTAAATATACCTTTTTGGCGGCATAAACAGCCATATCTTTTTTTTACGTTAACTTAGAAGGGTGATTTTCTCACAGCTTTAAGGGACTGTAGACTTAAGTATACAGTTTTAATTTCAATTCAATATCTCCACGTGTTCCCGAAATAAAGGGTCTTAACAGACAGACGGAGGATGTACGGACAAAAAAGTGATCCTATACGGGTTCTGTTTTTTCTTTTTGAGGTACGGAATCCCAAAAATAATGTATGGTTTAAACTTTAATTTTCCTTAGGTTTTTTTCGGAAACTTTTTTTTACGTTAAATGCATGACAAAGTCTTTAAAATAAAAACTATGAAAAAAATTGGCATTTTGATCAATTGGGCTTTATGATTCTTCGAAATTATGTGGTGTACACCAATGCTCTTCACGAATGCTATGCTGTTTAATCGTCGTTTTAGTCGTTAATTTAAATAAACAGTTTTGGACACCTTGGCAGGTGCTCCAGAATTGGCCAATAAGTTGATGCGTTATCCGTGTTCTGACAATTTTTAACTAAAATTATGAGTATTTTTTGAAGTAATGGAGGTCGCGGCCACATCACATGTTGACCGCGCATTATTGCACATAAGTAAACGGGCAAAGCTGGCCTGCATCGTGAAGAAACTGTAACCTCAATAGTTATTTATCTACACCAGGTTACAATCTGATCTCAAAGGAAAGTCCAAGCAAAGCTCTCCCTTAATCAAAACATTGTATCTTAAAAATTCATATAAATTAATCGACATACATCACAACCACGAATCAATTAAGACAACGCGCTACTAAATATTAAGTTTTTATTTCACTATAGATTTTTCATCAATGTAAACTGTCACGTTTTCTCAGGCAAGAGTGAAATTAATACCATAGTTACTCTTCTTGCACCGGTGCACCTTTTGATCAGGAACAGACGAACCGAGCGCATTTTGATTAACCTTTGACATTGGTTAATTAACTACACGATTATACGACCAGAGTCGGTTGCGAGTTGCATCGCAATTAGCTAACAAGGTAGGGAATCATTGCTCAACAGATTCGCTGCCGCAACTGGCGTATTGTGTGTAATTTACCTCTATTCGCAGTAGTTCGGTT